>JAFFSR010000393.1:1867500-2467500 GCA_017163975.1 Anastatus disparis
GTGTGTGTTTCAAAATTATATCAACATTTTTATTAAAAAATAATTATTTGAGCTTGCAACAACTCAAAGTCTTATTTGCCTTCGAAAATAATTGTAATTATAAAAGTGACGAGTAATGTTTAATTTATAATTAAGCTTCTAATAATTAAATAACATTCTTCTTTATGATTTATAAACTTATTTTATTAGTTTTTAAATATTAAAACCAGATGCTTATGTTTAGTATACGACCGGCTATTTTCAATAAGAAAAATAAATATTACATGAAAATTCATATTTTAAACTGTCATAACGTCTTATTGGTGGCTCTGACTTACACAATCAAAAATTTATTTTAAAGTTAATAAAAAATAGAAGAAAATAAGCCCTCGAAAGCCAATTTATTAAAAGGCTAACAATATAGTATATTATGCGTCAAGGCCGCAAAACGTATCATTCTTGGCGAGTGCATGCTGAGGGGCCGAGCGTAGAGAGGCCGCTCCAGCTGCACGAGCAAGAATGATACGTTTGTGGCCGTGACTGTATATACTATTTTTTGCCCGAAGGCCGTTAAGCGGAAGCTGGGGCGGAGCCCCCCATCTATAAAAAAATAATTGATAATTCTTAAAATATAAAAAAATTTAATTATAAACAAAAAATAACTAATAATTCAAAATATAATAAAAAGATACAATAAAAAAATTCTATTATGAAAACCACTAATAACTGTTGAAATATAACATTAAATTTAAACATAAATATAATAAAATATAAAATAAAGTTAAACTATAAAAATTATAATTAAAAAATATCATTTAAAAAAAGAAAAAAAAAGTTTTAATAAAATAGAATGAAAAAAATTCGATTATAAAAACAACTTATAATTGTTAAAATATAATATAAAATTTAAACAAAAATACAACAAAATACAAAACGAAGATAAACTATAAAAATTATAATTGAAAAATATTATCCAAAAAAAAAAAAAAAGTTTTATCACGCGAAACTTGTAACTATGTCTCTTCCTCGCTCTCTCCTTTTCTTTCATAATATACGTATATTGAGTCCACGTTATTCGTTAACGCATATCCAGTATTGTATATGTAAGAAAAGGATATTGATATTAAGGAAAGCGAGCAGTTCATTCAGTTCAATTCCAAGAATCAGCAACGTCGAGAACGTTTTTCTGCGAACTTTCATTAAAATAATACATTAAATATGCACATTTTTCTTTTGCGACCTAGGACAAGAATACACTATTTTGTGCTCCGTTTACAGGACACAAAAATTCATTTTGCGGCCTGAGGACACAAAAATGATTTTAGCTTCCATGTTATACATATAAGAACCAATCAGAAAACTGCAAAATTCAGGTCTGTAAAAAATCATGCTAACTCTTCTCTTTGTTTACAACAAGAAGTGTTGTTATGGATTTTTTTCTAAAACATCAGGATTTTTAGAAAAAAAATGTTAAAGTTGGGACTTTTCCAAAAATTTTCAAATTTCCTGTAGCTCTTGATCCATAAAAATTTTTATACATATTTTTAGTAACAAAAAAAATAATTCTTCAGATTTTCAGCGATTTTTATTTTTTTGCTCTCTCAGTATGTGTGGAATATCCCATATATATATATATATATATATATATATATATATATATATATATATATATATATATGTATGAGCCATTGTAATACTTTTTCTAAAAAGTGTTCGCAGTGGGTCCTCAGAATTTTCCATTGACCATGGCATCTTTTTGTACTATGAAACTTAGGAACCCGTGCGAAATTTCAGCCTTCTAGAACCAATAGATGCTGAGAAATGGCTATACGAAGTCCAAAAATGGGCATTTTTTTGGCTGTTTTTCTCTAGTTTTGGAATACTCCTCATTAATCCAAGATTGCACCAAAACGAACTCACAATGCGTCGTCTTCTTTGTTTTAAACTAAAATTTTAAGAAATCATTAGCACATTTCGATTTATGAAAAGGGATTTGCTACATAACCTTAAAGACAACGGGCGTTTTTTTGACTTTTTTCAACTTTTCATACTTTCACAACATCACGAATTTTTAATATTTTTACAATCGGCCAACGGCGTTCGGTTTCTCTTGAAAAAACCTTTAATTTAACATTTTGAACGTTTAAAAACATTAAAAATTGATGGAGTTATTGAAGGTTAAAGTTCACAAAAGTCGTAAAAAATGCGTTTTTGGCCATTTTTGAACCCCTAAACCTCAAAATAAGGTGTCTTTTTTTTTTTCATTCCATAAATTTTTAGTTTTAATATAAATATATGAAATGAAACCGTTTTTTGATTTTCGAATAATTTTTCGTGCATCTAATTATTGCTTTTTTCAGACATTTACAATGCTATATGCTCGTATGTACAGCGTTCTATACATAAGAGCATAGGGTATCCTCCTAAATTGACTTTCCAAATAAATCCTTATATTTTTTTACATGTCTTGAAAAATATTTCAACACCAAACTCAGATTAAAAGTTTTTCACCGACCATAGAAAAAATACAAATGACGGAAAAAAATTTTTTAAATAATGAAAAATTGCCTTTTTTCAAACACTGACATGAAAGTTGTTATTATTTTCACGCACCACTACAGATTTAAAGAAAACATGTTAATCAGACCATAATAAACTACAAGAAGTTAGCATTTTATCAATATTTTAATATGCTTTTTTATCATTTTTATCAATTTATTTTATTTTTATTAATGCACAAAAAATATCTTTTTATGTTTTTAATTTTTGGTTTCATACATTCATTTTATACTAAAAAATATACAATAGAGATGTTCGTTATGCATGTGAAAAACTTCCGTTATAGGAATACTTAGAAAATATTCTGTGAGAAACTTGTTCCAAAAAAAATATTTCGAGTAACACACTTCAAGAACGTTTTGGAAGGCTAAAAACTATATTGCGATTTCTTCTTCATATCATTTCTGAAGTTCTTATCATATGTTTAAGTTATCGTTGGCGATCCTACATCGTAAAATCGACGTTTCAGTAAAATAAAAAATTAATCAAACAAATTTTTGTTATTATTCATTATTATTAGGTTCAGAAAACAAAACTTAGAATCTATAAGAAATTACTTAGCGTCGTAAGAAAATTACGGTATCTCATCAACTTTCGATAAAAATATAGAAAATTTAGTAAAAAATATCAAGAAAAGTAGAAGTTACAAGCTTTATATAGAAGTTTTAAAAATATGAGGTCATCGACTACACTGTAGAGGAAAATATATAAATCAAAAACTTAATAAAATTTATGCTTTTAACCTCAAAATAAAATAATCTTCTACATCTTTGTCAATGAATCGATGAGATATAAGAGAAGTCATGTATTAGAATTTATTGTATATGCCAGTTTATGCAAATTTGGAAATTATTAAAACAAGTGAAATATTTTCCATATTTTTTGCAATACAAAAAATAACTTCGTTGTAAAATAAGTAACACCAACTGTTTTTACTCATTAAGAGCTATAGAAATAAGAAAAATTGCCCCATGAGAGTGCTTTTAAAATAATTTATAATGATTTTTAAAAGGAAAAAGTTAAAGGTTTTCTAGAATTATTAATATGTTTAATTCTATGTTATAAAATAATAAACTGAAGTTATATTATGTTCACAACTTATAAATTCTATAAAAACACATTTACATCAATAACTTTTACAATATATTTTATTTTTTGTTAAAAAGCTATATTTGCGTATATGTAAAATTAAGTAGGGAAATATATTTGTTTAGCTACACTTGAAAATGAAAATACGCTGTAATCAAGTAAATATGAGGACGTCTACGCTAGTACAAAAATAACAAGCAATTTTAACTTCAACAAATATTATCGCTATACAATGGCAAGTATGGAGAAAATCATTAGTGCATTTAAAAATAACATATGGACGTAAATATATAAGATTGAATGTGCATTCATAGTACTGTAAATAATGAAATGAAATAAGAGCAATCTAGATGATACATTTTCAACTTTCTATTGAACAGTAAGTATGTACCTCCAACATATTCTACCTCAGTTGTACGCTATGACCATGGCCCAAATTCGTAGATGTGACTTCAATATTGAGTATAAGCAACGAATATAGAGGCTTATAGAAGCGTACTTCTAAATGGGAAATTATAGTAATTATCTATAGTAATTTCTTATAGATTCTAAGTTTTGTTTTCTGAACCTAATAATAATGAATAATAACAAAAATTTGTTTGATTAATTTTTTATTTTACTGAAACGTCGATTTTACGATGTAGGATCGCCAACGATAACTTAAACATATGATAAGAACTTCAGAAATGATATGAAGAAGAAATCGCAATATAGTTTTTAGCCTTCCTAAACGTTCTTGAAGTGTGTTACTCGAAATATTTTTTTTGGAACAAGTTTCTCACAGAATATTTTCTAAGTATTCCTATAACGGAAGTTTTTCACATGCATAACGAACATCTCTATTGTATATTTTTTAGTATACAATGAATGTATGAAACCAAAAATTAAAAACATAAAAAGATATTTTTTGTGCATTAATAAAAATAAAATAAATTGATAAAAATGATAAAAAAGCATATTAAAATATTGATAATATGCTAACTTCTTGTAGTTTATTATGGTCTGATTAACATGTTTTCTTTAAATCTGTAGTGGTGCGTGAAAATAATAACAACTTTCATGTCAGTGTTTGAAAAAAGGCAATTTTTCATTATTTAAAAAATTTTTTTCCGTCATTTGTATTTTTTCTATGGTCGGTGAAAAACTTTTAATCTGAGTTTGGTGTTGAAATATTTTTCAAGACATGTAAAAAAATATAAGGATTTATTTGGAAAGTCAATTTAGGAGGATACCCTATGCTCTTATGTATAGAACGCTGTACATACGAGCATATAGCATTGTAAATGTCTGAAAAAAGCAATAATTAGATGCACGAAAAATTATTCGAAAATCAAAAAACGGTTTCATTTCATATATTTATATTAAAACTAAAAATTTATGGAATGAAAAAAAAAAAGACACCTTATTTTGAGGTTTAGGGGTTCAAAAATGGCCAAAAACGCATTTTTTACGACTTTTGTGAACTTTAACCTTCAATAACTCCATCAATTTTTAATGTTTTTAAACGTTCAAAATGTTAAATTAAAGGTTTTTTCAAGAGAAACCGAACGCCGTTGGCCGATTGTAAAAATATTAAAAATTCGTGATGTTGTGAAAGTATGAAAAGTTGAAAAAAGTCAAAAAAACGCCCGTTGTCTTTAAGGTTATGTAGCAAATCCCTTTTCATAAATCGAAATGTGCTAATGATTTCTTAAAATTTTAGTTTAAAACAAAGAAGACGACGCATTGTGAGTTCGTTTTGGTGTAATATTGGATTAATGAGGAGTATTCGAAAACTAGAGAAAAACAGCCAAAAAGGGCCCATTTTTGGACTTTGTATAGCCATTTCTCGGCATCTGTTGCTTCTAGAAGGCTGAAATTTGGCATGGGTTCCTAAGTTTCATAGTACAAAAAGATGCCATGGTCAATGGAAAATTCTGGATACCCACTTTGAACACTTTTTAGAAAAAGTATTAGAATAGCTTATATTTATATATATATACATTATTACAGAATGATATCAAGAAAATATTTGATTTTTATTAGTTATATATGTCCTTTGGCCGTATTCAGGTGGAATATGAATCAAGGACAATGTTTGTCGCTTGAGCTGAAATTGCCGAGGGCGCGCGAAGCGCGCCCGAGGTAGATTTCTGCTCAAGCGGCAAACATTGTTCGAGATTCAGATTCCACCTGAATAAACGGCCAAAGGACATAGATGATTTTATGTCCGAAGTAGGCCGTATGAGGAACTATAACTTATTAGTTGAAAATATTAATCTTTTTTTCAATACTTTGAAAATTAAATTTTAGTTCTATTAATTTTTTCTTTTGTTTCTTAGATTGACATTTTGTAATGAGTATAGCTGCTGTCGAAGCGCGAGTCATTTTTTTTCACTAACCTACGTTCAATATGATTGCTCTTTGACATATTGAACGAAACATAGTAGGATCGGTGATGCCATATTGATTTCTCCTGAGACATATTGAGTCTCAATATGTCTCAGGAGGACATATAAATCTTGCAAAAAGTCGAGGAGCGCGTCTGAGACATATGGGATGCCAATACAAATTTAGCATGCTCTTTACATACTGACACGAATACGGCCTACGAGGACATAAATATATATATATATATTTATGTCCTCGTAGGCCGTATTCGTGTCAGTATGTAAAGAGCATGCTAAATTTGTATTGGCATCCCATATGTCTCAGACGCGCTCCTCGACTTTTTGCAAGATTTATATGTCCTCCTGAGACATATTGAGACTCAATATGTCTCAGGAGAAATCAATATGGCATCACCGATCCTACTATGTTTCGTTCAATATGTCAAAGAGCAATCATATTGAACGTAGGTTAGTGAAAAAAAATGACTCGCGCTTCGACAGCAGCTATACTCATTACAAAATGTCAATCTAAGAAACAAAAGAAAAAATTAATAGAACTAAAATTTAATTTTCAAAGTATTGAAAAAAAGATTAATATTTTCAACTAATAAGTTATAGTTCCTCATACGGCCTACTTCGGACATAAAATCATCTATGTCCTTTGGCCTTTTATTCAGGTGGAATCTGAATCTCGAACAATGTTTGCCGCTTGAGCAGAAATCTACCTCGGGCGCGCTTCGCGCGCCCTCGGCAATTTCAGCTCAAGCGACAAACATTGTCCTTGATTCATATTCCACCTGAATACGGCCAAAGGACATATATAACTAATAAAAATCAAATATTTTCTTGATATCATTCTGTAAAAATTTAATCGATATGTTGCATCTGCAAAGTTTTTGAAACGCAAATATTTCTCAAAATATGTAAAATGAATTTTTAATTGGAAATATTTCGGTGACTTTTCAACAGACATTTCTAAAGTCTGACTGAAATGATTCTTAAAATACATAGTTCGAGTTGTTTATTGGAAATATTTCGATGACCTTTCAATCGTCATATTGTATCTTAAAAATTTCTGGGACCTTATAAAAATATTTTTTATAATGCATTACATGAGGTTTTCATTGGAAACATTTCTGTAACCACATTAAATAAAATGTAGCAATAACCTCTCTAAAAATGTAGAAGATGAGTTTTCCATTGAAAATATTTACTGAATGAAATGATTAAAAAAATATGCTAAATGAAATTATAATTAGAAATTTTTCCATAATCTTATTAATGTGATTTCGCAACAGTATCATTTCTAAAATCTAACAGGAATGCTACTGAAATAAATAGAATGAAGATTTTATTAGAAATATTTCTGTGACCTTTCAAACGTAATCTCGTAACATTCACATCTCTAAAATTTAACAGCAATGTTTTTTAAAATATGTAAAATAATTATTTCAAAAAAATATTTTAATAATCTTTCAAATATGACCTTCCAACTTCAACATTTCTCAAATCTCACCATAATGTTTTTCAAAATATATAAAATTAGTTTTTTTATTTGAAATATTGCTATAACCTTACAATCACTACATTGCATTCGAATAATTTTTGAAATTTGACTAATATTTCATAACATATGCAAAATAGTGTTTTCGTTAGAAAATTTCTGTAACCTTCTCAATTGCTATATTGCATCTTTAAAGTTGCTGTAAACTGACGGAGTTTTTAAAAATATAGAAAATGAGGTTTTCATTGGAAAAATTTCCGTTAGCTAATCTATGTGATTTTGCAACTATAACATTACAAAAATTTTACCGAAATGTTTCTCGAAATACACTGAAAAAAAACCTGAATCCAGCGTTTCGAAATTGATCGTATTAGCTGGATGCTAACAACATTCGAAGCATAAAAATACATTAAATCGTTGTAGGTTAATGCGTAATCATATCGCAGTCAATCATTGCAACTGCCTGTACAAGATAGTAACGTGAATCCGAGCAGAGCGCTGCGACTGCATTGACTGGTCAATCGCTTCGACTCGTCCGCATCTTGCATACGTCAGCCAAGACCGGGCACAACCCTCAGCGTTGCGTGGTTGCTTGCTTCGACTCGTCGGCATCTCGCATGCCGCAAACCGAGATCAAGCACAGCGACAACGTTGCGAGTTCGTATGCTTCGACTTTCCAGATTCTCATACCGCGAAAGTCGATATTAATACTTTATGTCAACTTGAATTATGTGTTAATTTAATTTTCATTCATTAATTTTCACAATGAATGTTTCAATTCTTTAATATTATTTAGATTAAATTTTATTTATTAACATACAATGTGAAACGTTTAATAAATTAAATAAGGAGTAATGTTTCTTTACACTTTAATTTTTACTCAAATTTCAAAAATGATATATCTTGTTTAAGTACATTCATTAATTATTTAAAAAAAAATAAAGTTGATCAATATTTTACATAAAAATATTTACTAAATCGTCTAAGTCAGATAATATAATCTTATAAATATCTATCTATCTATCTAAATGATATTTAATCAAAAATGTATTCGTATGTTTTCTTCAAAATTAAGGAGATAAAAAAGATTATATGATCGATTATAAAATGAATATTTTTCTGATTCTTTTGCAAATTAAAAAGTTTTTAGTTATTTCCACGTTGAAAATGAGAAAATTAATCAGGTACGTTTCCTAATAAGTTTTTTTTTTGTAGATTGAATAGTAACCTTTCACCAATCAGGCAAGCTAAAAAATATACATATTGTAATTTTCAAAAATTCAATTACATTCTATGTTATTTATAAGAAAAATGGTTCTATTGAATTTTTACTTTGGTTTGATAGTTTTGAATAAAAAAATTCTTTAATAAACCGAGTTCATTACCGATAAATCTAAAAAAAAATTAAAATTAAAATAATAATAATGATAGTAGAGTAAAAATAATATTGATTAATTAATAAATAAAAGAATGCAAGAGACAAATAGCCTGACGCAAGAAAATTGAGGTCAAGCAGTGGCTGAATGAAACAGTGAAAGAAAGAAGTATAAGCTGAAGGAACTGAGTTCATTACCAATGAATTTTTCAAAAAAATATAAAAGCTTAAATAATAATAACAATGAAAAAGTAAAAATTATGTTGCTCAATTAATAAATAAACGAATACATGAGGCAAATGAAACGACGAAAACAATTCAAGTGAAAGCGGCGCCCGAGTGAAACAGTGAAAGAAAGAAAAGTACGCTACAGGAACCGAATTCAATACCAATAAATTTTTCAAGCGAAAATAAATTAAAATAACAATAGTTATAATAAAAAAAGTAAAAATAATCGCAATAAATAATAAATAAACAAATACGAGAGACAAATAGCAAACAAATTTAGTTGACCTCAATCAAGATCAAGGCTCGGCGGCCAAATAAATCAGCAAAATAAGGAGAAGTACAAGCTGAATGGGATGTTAAAAAAAGATGCGGGCAGGCGGCAAGCTTAGAAAAAGCAATAAACCCGACAACGATGAACGGTTTGACAAAAAATCGTGAAGTTAACATAGGGGAGTATGAAAGAATTTCAGCGAAGCGGTCGGGGAACAAAGTACAGGATAAAAATAGATAAAGCCATCTTTGAAAGAAATACAGAGTGTAGGGATATTAAATCCAATTTATGTGGAGCAATTATCCGAAGTTAGTGCAAAATTGCAAAGAAAAGCTTTGACGGAATCCCAAAAACAGGAAGCCGAAATGATAACGGCAAAAATTAATTACCAATAAATTTTAAGCTGACCTCTTTCTATTCAACCGAAATTATGGTTTCCAGAAAAAAAACATACAAAAAGGGTCGACCGGCAACCAATCACATGGTTGAAAATCATACTAATGGGTAAAAAATATATACCGCCGTTAGCAACAACGATGCTTTTAAAATCGAGACTTAGAGTATAAAGCTCCAAGCTCGTAGGTGTGGGCCCTCTTTTTCCCGACCAAACTTGTGCTAGCCACGTCGATTTTGCCAAGCAGCCGGAACGTCACCAGATCCAGAAGCAGCCAGCCACTGCCCATTTGCAAGTCATCAGCCTAGGAGACGCAAATTGAAAAAAAAGAAGTTTTATTTTAACGCACGAGTTCCAGAGACAACTGTACCAACCAGAGAAAAAGGCTGACGTTGTGAGGAAGCAGAGATCGAAACAAAAAAATAAAGCTAGAGAGTTTTTCAAATTTCTATACTGTAAATCTCAAGGGGGGGAAGCACGGCGCAGAAACGTGTTGCTATTATTGTTTATCCGCGGATTAAATGTAGAGCGTTTGTCGATTGTTGTAATTAAAATTCAAGCCAGAAAAACATAACGAATGAAAATGCAAGAAATAATAAATAATTTGGCATATGGTAGCGTGGTTCGCCCTGAAGCGAAATAGTAAAAAAAGGGAAATAATGAATAATGTATGGAGCAAAGCTTCTTGTTTGGATTATGGAAAATGAAAAAAAAAAAAAAATAAATTTATATAACTCTAGAAATTGCATGGGTGTCTACTAATTTATTCAACCTATCCTTATCTCTTTTTTCAGACTTTCAATCCCGGAGACGTAGCGCTCGCGCGTTAGTCAAAAGGAAGTCGATGGATGGCTGAAATTCAGTCATTCATTAAAAAAAAATTAATTAATAATTTAGCTTATATGCTGAAAGTAATATATCTTTAAGTACTATAAGTTAAAAACTGGTGCATCGGCCGGGAAACAAAAAGAAGTGAGAGCAGGGATGAAAAATGAATTGAAAATTTCTTTTTCTTTCATTTTGTGTGAATAAAAAAGAAATTTATTTTAAGAATATGTGAAGAAAATTTTTGTTTTAAAAGAAAAAGAAAAACTTAAAAACAAGTAAATGGGTATACAGTACCGCTCAAAAGTTCGTAAAATTTTTTTTTTTAACTTAACTTTAAACTACGATATTTCGGAAACGGCTCGAAGAATTCAAAAAATCTGGACGACGTTTAAAAGATCAGACAAAATACTATTTTTTTGTGTCCTGTCAAATATTTTTATCTCTTTTTTTAACTCTATTTCTAATGATGGAAAAATTTTTTATTTTAACGAATTTTTAAATTTCAATCAATCAGATGTAACTTTTTAAGAAATTGATAAAATTAAAAAATTCAAACGCGACTAAAAAGTAGATTGAATTTATTAAATCTTTATGTTCAATGGTTTTTTCGTATTTATTTCCTGCGTGTAGCTAAAAATGCGCAAAAATGGAAAGTACAAGAAAATCAATTTTAGATATGATAATATTTTCCAATGTCGCGAGTCACTTTTTGTTTACATTAGCAATATACAAAAATATAGTATTTTGTCTAATCTTTCAAACGCCGTCCGGATTTTTGAAATTTATCGAGTTATTTTCGAAATTGCGCAGTTTGAAGTTGAGTTTTTTAACGAACTTTTGAACGATATCGTATACTTTTAACAAAATTATCACAAATTTTATCACAATTATTATAAATGATAGTGTCCTTTTTTTTGAATAGATGAAAGTTATTTATAAATTTGATTCTTCGTATGTATATTAAAAAAAAAAAAGATTAATATATAAAGGATTTTGTCCTCTATACGATTAACCTTTTTTTTTGATATGGTGAAATCGAGGGAATCCAGCCCAGTACCCGTTTAACACACTACATCTGGCTAGACTGTCAGACCCACCATACTGAAAACTTTGACTACCGATGGATAGTCAGCCACTTTTGTGACCAACAATCAACCGATACTCAATGAGGTCGGATTTTTTAAGAGTCGCGATATGGGTAGCACATACACTAATTTTTCTTTCAAAAAAAAGTCAGAGGTGCCAGGCTAGAAATTCTTCGTATGTATATACGAACTACAGATTTGAACACATGCTGAAATGTAAACAAAAATAGACTCGCGATATCAGAAAATATTATCATATTTAAAACTGATTTTATTGTACATTCCATTTTTCCGCATTTTTAGCTACACGCAAAAAATAGATACTAATTCTTTAAAAAGTTACATTTGATTGATTAAAATTTAAAAATTCGTAAAATAAAAAATTTTTCAATCATTAAAAATAGATTAAAAAAAAAAGATAAAAATATTTGGCAGGTCATAAAAAAATAGTATTTTGTCTGATCTTTTAAACGCCGTCCGGATGTTTCAAATTCATTGAGCCGTTTCCGAAATATCGCAGTTTGAAGATGAGAAAAAAAAAATTTCTACGAACTTTTGAGCGGTACTGTAAGTTAAATAAAATTTTTTTTTTGGGCTACTAACCAGGAGAGTGTCTGAGTTGCGGGTCACAGATCTCGATGGAACTTTAGGATAACTATTTAGGTACCAAAATATGAGTAATGCCACAGCGGTACGGTCTAACGCTTCGAAAAACTGAAGTTAGGACGATTATAGTCTTATTTTCAGAAAAATATAAAAAAAAGAACTCCTAATTGAAGTGTAAATAATTCTATGTAGAAATGTCTTTAATAAATTAGTAAAATGAAAGCATCGAAAGCAAGCTTTAATTCGCTGGTTTCCGAATTAAAAAATAATAATTAGAACTAAAGTTATGCTTATTTAAAGTTGAGCAGTAAGAGAGTACCAAAAATAGTCTAATTTTGAAGGATGGTGATTTTTAGTACTCTTTTGCTGCTTAACTTTAAACAAGCATAACTTTAGTTCTAATTATTATTTTTCAATTCAGAAACTGGAAAATTAAAGTTTACTTTCTCTGCTTTTATTTTAGTTATTGTGGATTTATTAAAGACATTTTTAGACAGAATTATTTACACTCTATTTAGGAGTTCTTTTTTCATATTTTTCTAAAAATAAGACTATAATCGTTCAGAACTTCAATTTTTCGAAGCCTTAGACCGTACCGCTGTGGCTTTAGTCATATTTTGGTACCTAAATACTTATCCCAAAGTTTCATCAAGATCTGTGACCCGCAAGTCACTGTCCTGGTAAGTAAAGATTTTTATAATCATGCTAAAGATGAAGATTTCATTTTTGAGAAATACGTTAAATAAATCCTAGTGTCATATTTAAATACTGGCGACTCGGCACTTGGTAAAAAAAAAGAAAAGAGAGATAAAGTAAAAATTCAATTAGAAATGTTATCAAAGACAAAATTTTTAATAGCGTGTGAAATACAATTTTTTTTTAAGAAATAAATTAAATCAATTTTATTATCATATTAAGATGGTTCTGCAGTAATTCAAATAATTTAAAGAAAATAATAAAATTATAACCTAGTAAAATTATGACGTTGTATAATTAAGATATTTGCAGAGTTTTCAAAGCAGTTTATTGTGTGAATTATATAAAAATAACTATGGAAATATTATACTGTAACAGAGAATTTTTATGAAAAATCTATGCTGGAAATTAATAAAAGTAACGATGGTGATTTGACGGATATTTAAAAGTTAAAGGATTAATAATTTTGATATTTAAGAAAATTTTTTTTAAATATATAATATTATGTGAAATAATAAAAGAATAATCTTAAACTATAAAAAGAAAATGAGTGAAATTCTTATTTTATAACGCAGTATGGTTAGATCGTACACTGCAAAATTTTCAGAAACAACTTAAGTAAAGGAGAAAAAAAAAGAAAAAGAATTTTTATTAAATATAAAATGATAGGACAAAAAGAAAATTTTGCAAAACTTTTTACAAATTTTATCATTTTTCTTATTTTGAGGGTGTTGTAAAAAAAAAAATACCATTTTCTTTTATTGAATTTTTTATCGAAGACAAATTTCAAAGCATTGAATATGGCAATTTAAAAAAAAAATGAATTTACTTCTTTTCATTTATAAAAACTGCTCCATAGAAAATTGAAAAACATACGCACATAACTAACTTGTTGATGCATTATTTAAAGAAAATAAAAAAAAAAACATTTAGAAACCTTTTCAAAGCTTAGAAGGGCCCTTTGTTGTAATTGATAATTTTTACGATAAATTAATATAAAATTTTCTTTTTTCTTTTTCTTGCAAGCGTCAAAACGACAAAATAATAAATTCTCAGAATTTTTGCTGGAGTAGAAGGTTTAAAGATCAAAGGAAAGATATTAAAATGAAATTATTTTTCTTTTGCAATATAGTTTTTTTATTAATATGAAATAATAAAATTACCTCGTAATTTATTTTTCCGAAAGTAAGTAAAAAAAAAGAAAAAAGAAAAAGAAAATATTAAAAAGAAAATGTTTAATAAAAATTGACCGGAGGTGGGTAGCGATAGCAATGCTCACATTTGCCCTAGACCCTTAGAATATGAAAATTAAGTTAAAATTATATTGTTGCAATCGTCTGAGTAACTTTTAAATTAATTGTAATCAATTAGTGCATTACAAAACTTTTATCTTTAATTATAACTTTAATTTTAGTAAAATGAAATAAGTTCCGTCAAGTCCCTATCAATAGAGTCTTTGATTCAGTAATACTTCAGCATTACGAATCTTTGTTGAATATAAAACAGATAAGAGAACTCTTTTTAAATATTTTAAATGCCCAGAATTTTTTTTTATTGAATACATCGTCCTTATGAAACTGCCCTAAGAATGAATCGTTGTTTTGAAATTGCAAAAAAAATTAGATATGTAAAACTTTTAAGGTTGGAAAAAGGTAAATTTGCAAAAGGTGAAAAAGTAGTAGAATTATTCGCATGGTACCTCTATATATGCCTGCATGACAATCTTATACTAATGGCAGAAATAGTTTTAAGAATTTTTATTATATATCAATTATGGATGCGAATAAAGCTAAGTAAATTTGCGGAATCGTTGATCGCAAAGAATTCAAAACAATACGAAATAAGCAATAGGAGCGGCGTTTCTGGTGACATGTATGAGGAAGGTATATTTGCAAAAACTCTAATTGAACAATTTAAAAATAAAAACGCAGAAATCACTGAAGCAGTGAAAGCATCAAAGCACCCGCGCGGAGTAGATAAAAAGATTGAAGAATATCTTACAATCTAAAAAAACTTGACTGTTTTCTCACAAAGAAATAATTTAGAGATAGGGGAATTAGAGGGGTTTGAATCAAGGCAGGACTCGTATAAAGGTTCAGGATTTAGGGAATATAGGGAGAAAGTAAGTGAATCAGATAGTAGTGAGGACGAAAGGGAGCCAGGTAGTAAAAACAGAACCAAAGAAAATGTTCCTGTTAATTATAAAAGAATAAATCTTAGACCCGCGCAATTTAAACTTTTTAATAAAACAAAGAAACAAATTAAATTTCTAATTATAAAGATTTTTTTATAATTACGAAAATAAAAAGACAAAGAATAATGGTTTACAGAATTTGCAAGATAACGCAATAAAAATGGCACAACTGCAAATTCGTGAGTTATCCTTCAAGGATGCCCTTGATGTCATCCCACGTTTCAATGGCAAAAATATTCCTATTTCCGAATTTTTGGACGGGTGTATGGAAGCGCAAGCAATTTTACCCAGCCATGTAGAAGGAGAATTACCTGTATAAATTAGAATTAAACTGTATGGGGATGCTTTTAATTGCGTAAGGGGACGCAGTTTCAAAAATTTAATGGTAGCTGTAAAATATTTGGAAATATTTTTTGGATCAGCAAAAACTTATCACGAGTGGACAGGAGATTTAGCAAAAATTAAGCGAAAGACAGCTAAAAACGTAATTGTCTCTTTAAATCGGTTACACAAAATTAAAAAAGAAATACTATTGACTGCAAGAAAAGAAAAACGAATAAATGATATAAACGATTATTAACAAGAATTAGAAAAAGATTGCATAAAGTATTTCCTAAGAGGGTTGCGCTCGGAAATACGGGCTTGCATAGGTACTTCGGCAAGTTTAGAAGAAGCTAGGGAAAATGCCATAGAGATCGAGCGAGGATTTGCAAATAGTACGCAAGAGGAAGGAGAGGTGCGTAGAGAGGAAAATAAAAGAGGAAATTTTTTTAAGAACGCACGACGCGTAAATATTGTCGAAACAGAGACCAATATAATAGTTTGTTGTTTTTGCAATAAAAGGGAACACCCAGCAATGAATTGCTTATCATTGGCTTGCCAGGTGGAAAGTGTAAACTCATTTTCGCAGCCTAATAATAATTTCCAGCCAAACCAATGGCAGAAAGGACGAAATTTTCTAACATTCAAAGATCTAATGTTGCTTTTGGGGGCTGGAACGCTGAAGTAAATCGAAGGACAGAATTTTTACCAAGAGGTAGAGAAATGTAACCAACGCCCCAGGCCGACATTTAGGGATAAACGCTGTGTATAGGGAAACTAGAGAAAATAACTACGAAAATCAAAATAGAGGGCGAAATAACTATGCTGCAAATTTTGGAAATAACAGCAGTAATAATTAGAATGATGATAATTTTGATAATTATAATTCGCTAACTCAGCATACAAATAATTTTTCAAATTTAACATGTTATTACTGTGGTAAACCAGGCCACACTCGAAATCAGTGCTTAAATTACAACAAGACACGCGTTTAGGACAAGAGTCGCAGGGAAACGGTTAGATTCTCCCTCAAGTGGGCGTAAAGAGAGAGAGAGATAACGACTGACACGCGCCCGACAACGTCACAGGCAGCAAGCGATGGCCCGCACGCGTCGAAACAGTGAACTTGAATCAGGCAAGTACAACACCAATTATAAGAGTAGATGTCGGAGAATTTGAAAGGCCACTTGAGTTCATGTTAGATACTGGAGCCTCTGTAAGTCTGGTATAGAAATCCGAAGTATCTCCCTATATTCATATTGATATACAAGAACCGATAAGGTTAAAAGTCATTACGTCTTATTATTTAGAAACAGTAGGAAAAATCATTGTGAATTTAGAAAATAGAGAAATTGAATTTTATTCAGTAGACGACGAGTTTCCCATAAAGGAAGCAGGAATTTTGGGGACCAATTTTTTTAGGCGAACAAAAGCAAAAATATATTATTTTACAAATGACTTAGAATATAAAGGTAATGTGATACCTTTTGAAAGAGCACGGGAAAGTTCCTCAGATAAGACAAAAATAATAAATAATGAGAATAAAGAAAATCATTCACCGACAGAGAATATTTTACGTTTGCTAGGAATAAGAGCCATGAACAAAAAATGGACTAACGCAAAGAAAACCAAGCAGTAGATTTTTCAACCAAAGGAAGAACCATATGACAGATTCTTATTAACTATTGGAGATATAGAAACTACGGGTAAAAATATAAATGCCAATTATAACGAATTTAATTTGGAGAAACAAGAAAGCATTTTAGAAAGCGGTGATAGTATACAAGAAGAATTTAAAGAAAAATATAAGCAATCACACGACGACGATTTCGGTAAGGTCGAGTTAGGAGAACCAGGAGTAAGACATTTACAGCAAGAAGCATCCGATTCAACTACCGAAGAATCGCGAGACTCAATTGATATCATCCATGACATTGAAAAGATAAACAGAAAATTAAACCAACTAAGTTTAAATTAAAACAAGAAAAGTGACCCAATATTAAATGAAGAGTTAAATAAAATAAATTTATTTATAGAAGCGGTGAAAGAAAAAATAAATAAAGGTCAAAAAGAAGTAAGAAAAACGATAAAATACTAGCAAAGTTAAGTATCAGAAACAAACCCAGAAAAGAAGGAAAGAGAAGAGCAGTTACGTTTAATGACGAGATAATCATGATAAAGAAACCGAAGACAAATAAAGAAATAAACAACTAATTGATGAGGAAGGTTACTAAAATAAAACGAGATAATACATTAGAAGAAAATGAAAATAGAAAGAAAAATGCTGTAGATATTCAAGAATTATGTTATGATGAAAAAGAAGAAACTAATAATTGTGTAAATGGCAAAGCCAAGGATGGGTATGCCAATGATGTTATTTTAAATGATGAAAATGAATTATTGAAAAGAGGTAAATATGTAAATTATATAAAAATAAATGATATATTATATGAAAATTAGGAAAATATTGTGGACATAAAGAAGGGCAAAGCCAATGATGGACATGCCGATGATGTTATATTAAATGATGAAAAAGAAGTATGGAAAAAGGGGAATTATGTGAATTATATGAAAATAAATGATAAATTGTGTAAGAATAAGGAAAATATAGAAAAAGATATTGTTAATATGAAGGAAGGCAGAGCCAATGATGGGCACGCCAATGATGTTATATTGAAAAATGAAAATGAGTTATTAAAGAAAGATAAAAATAAAAATTATGACGTATTTAATGAAGATGATAAAATCATTAAACAAAATAAAAGAGATATGTTGTATAGGAAGAAGGACGAGGCCAATAAAGGGCATGCCCGTGAAGTTATTTTTAATAATGCAAAAAAATTATTGAAGGATGAGAATTATATAAAAATAAATGAAGTAGTTAAAGAGAAGAATACAGAAAAAAATTAAATAAATGTTTATGAAAACAATATTGAAAACAACGAGGATTATGTTAATAAAAGTACGTTAAAAAAGGAAAATAAATTATTGGAAAAAAATGAAAAATTTAAAACGAATGAATTAGTTATTGGTGAAGAAGCTGAGAAAAATATTAATAAAGTTATCTCTGAGAATCAAAATGAACTATATAATGACGCGGACTATGTAAATTATTATGGCAGTTATGAGTATAAAATGAAAACTGAATGTTTCAATGATCATGAGAATAAAGATATGTGCAAAGGAGAAAATAAAGATTCACAGAAACAAGGAGAAATTTTTATAAGTAAAAATAATGTTGTAAACCCAAAGAAGGGTAGTCGTACCTTCAAAGAAATATATATTGTTGAAGGTGAAAGGGAAAGAGGAATTTCTCACCATGATGAAAATAAATATTATGTATTGAATAAAAAAGAAGTATTTAATGATGTTAAAAATAATAAAAAGAATGATGCTTTCTATTGAAGAAATCCCAAGGTTGGGGATAAAAGGGAGTATTGCGACAAAGAAAATATTACTTATGAAAGTACCTTACGAAGGGAGCGTGAAAATAATGTTAATGAAGCAATGAAAATAGTTGAAACGTATAACGATCAACATAAAAGAAACATTCATATTAAAAAAAAAAATATGCCATCAAAAGAGCTTGATATTGATACAGTGCAAGAAGGAGGTTATTAAGAGAACGCGTCATTGAACGAAAAGATGGAAGTGATGATGACTCAGAGAGACGAAGGAGATAACGTACAAGATCAAGTAGCCTTAGAGAAGGAATACATGCAAAGAGAATTTAAAGAAAGAATATTATTTATAAAAAAAGGAGGAAACGTGGGACAAAGACCCGAATAATGCGTTTTCTTGGATGAGAACAGAAAATATGAAACAGGAAGATAATGAATTACTTAATAATTACGAAAATGTTCCAACAATTAATCACCAGTACAGTCAGGAGAAGGGATTGAAAGAAAAATTATATAGTAATGAGAAAAATCTTGTTTATGAGGAGGACGAGAAAAAAATTTTAGAAAAAGAAAAAGATCTAGAGTTACACATAAAAATAAATAATCCACATAATATAGAAGAAGAAGTAGAGTTACACACAGAGAAAGATACTATTGTGTACGAGACATCTGAGATAGGCTTAACAAGAAGGATTGAACTTGAAAACGATAAACGGAGAGATTAAAGAATTTTTACGTAAAGACTGAACCCGATGATTACTATAGCAAGCATCATTGAGAGGAAAATGAATAGGACGAAAATGAGTGTTACAAATGTGACTCCGATGATTTAAAATATGATTATTTAAGATTCACGAATAAGCCTTGTTTTGACATATTATGCTATGATATGTACCAAGAGGGAAAGATTGACGTAAGTAGTACACCGAACTCACAAGCCGTAAGGTTAAAAAAATTAAAATCACAGTGACGACTAAAACACCTAACCGTAAAGGAAAAAGAGCTTATAGAAAAATTAATTAAAACATACGTGGACTGTTTTTATTTGAAAGGAGAAACGTTGGGAACAACGACGCTAGTCGAACACACTATAAATGATATACCAATATGCATCAAACCTTATCGTTTCCCGCATGCCCTCAAAGGGGAACTTGAAAGACGAATTCAAGAAATGTTGGACTCTGATATCATAGAGCCGTCAAGTTCAAATTATGCGTCACCCGCCTTTTTAGTAAAAAATTCACCGGAGCAAGGACAATAAACGATATCGTGTAGTGGTAGATTATAGACAGTTAAATGAAAAGACGATTAAGGACAAATATCCGTTGCCAAATATTCTTGATATTATTGACCAGGTAGAAGGAGCCGAATATTTTTCTGTTTTTGATTTAGCACAAGGATATGTATATATTTCAAATACCCCTCGCCAAAGAAGATAGACACAAAAGTGCATTTTCGTCATGTTTCGGCTTATATCAATTTAAGAGAATGGCTATGGGCTTTTCTAATTCACCTATGACTTTTCAACGCTTAGTCGATAGCGTATTTAGAATGAATAAAATGAAAAATTACAAGAGTGTAACTAATAAAAGAAATATGTTTTTATTCCTTGATAATGCATTCGTATATGGTAAATCACAGGAAGAGCATAACTATGCAATGGAGGAATTCTTTCAGAAATTGCGAGAAGCGAATCTTAAACTACAATCTGATAAATGCGAATTTTTAAAGAAAGAAGTTATATATCTAGGTCACTTACTTAGTAAAGAAGGAGTAAGACCAGACCCT
Source organism: Anastatus disparis (assembly GCA_017163975.1). Lineage (NCBI taxonomy): Eukaryota > Metazoa > Arthropoda > Insecta > Hymenoptera > Eupelmidae > Anastatus > Anastatus disparis. The sequence goes on from JAFFSR010000393.1 coordinate 1,888,188, forward strand.
CAAAAACTCGATGCTGCAAGGTATTTTCCCATACCGAGAACGCCGGAAAATATTCGCCAATTTTTAGGACTGGCAGGATATTACAGACGTTTTAGTAACCTTTAGGGGACGAGAAAACCACTATAGTGGCTGGACCATGAATAGACACTTAACATATGAGTATTTCCCAATATTAGAGACACATATTATGTGTTTTTTAGAGAAAATACTGAGAAATTGCAAATTCCAAATTCCCTGTCCTCTAAAGGTTAAAGATTTTTCAGGTTTAGCCAAACCCTTAAGTAATTTATTAAAGAAGGATGCTGCTTTTATATGAGAGAAAGAACAACAGCAGGCATTCAAAATTTTAAAGGAAAAACTGTGCAGTTAACCTGTATTGAAAATCGCAGATTTTTCAGAAGCATTTTTAGTTACGTGTGATACGAGTGGAGTAGCTGTAGGAAACACCCTCTCCCAAGGAGCGATTGGAAAAGATAGACCAATTGCATATGTTTCCAGGGTTCTCTCAGATACAGAGAGAAAATAAGATACATATTCACTAGGAGCGTTAGCAATAATGTATAGCGTTTTGCAATTTAGACCCTATTTACTAGGGAGAAAATTCACGATAATCACGGACCATAAACTGTTAATATGGTTTAAAAATGCGACGGACCTTACCTTAAGAATTACCCGTTGACGTATTAAATTAAACGCTTATGAGTACAATATTGTCTATAAGTGCGGAAAAACGAATGTAAACGCCGATGCTTTATCAAGAAATCCGGAACTGGTGCTGATTATAACACACGCTTGTACAGGCAAGGTTAATCGTCCAAACTACCGCGAGAAGCGATTCAAAAGGCCCAATAGACAACGGCAACAAATAGAAGAAGAAACCAAGAAAGAGCAAAGCATGGAAACAAAGGAAAATATGAGGGAGGATGGAAATATGTACGAAGACCTCAATCCATTAGAAAATACGATACAAGAGGAATATAGAGAGAGAGTGACAGGAAACCTAATTGACGAGACATTAAATAATGAAAGTCAAAAAAAGGAATCACCCTAAAAAAGAAAGACACGCAGTAAAATCCTTGTTGAATGTAAGGAAAAGATTTTCATGCGTAAAGATAATTTAATGTACTTAATCACTACCAATGGAATAGCTTGCGACGTACAAGCGCAACACCTAGATGAAAGAAAGGAACAGCCTCGTTTTAACAAATTAAGCCCAGGGGAGGTCAAAATTATCGCTAAATGGAAAATATTACAATTTGCAATGGTACTACGAGAAAACACCTTAGTGAGCACTATGGAAATAATAGCGAATTTATTATCCTGTTTTCGTGTGTTAAAGAAAATTATAAGTAAAGAAAAGATACGCTCTATAAGCATGGCAAGGAGCAAAAGAATTGAAAATGTTCCATGGGAAGAAATAGTGAAAAATTTTAAAAAAGTGTTGAGAGGAACACAGGTAAAAATTATTATTTGCTTAGGAAGTATCAAATACGTCGAAGAACAACACCGATATAAAATATTAGAAGAACTTCATGCCTCTGCGGCAGGAGGGCACAAAGGAGTCACCAAAACAATGAAAAGAATAAGACAAAGGTATTATTGGGAGAATATCAAAGAAGATGTACAAAATTTTATACGTAATGCGTATTTTGTCAACTCAAGAAGCTTGTACGTGTAAAAACTAAGCAGCCAATGACTATTACAGACACCCCCATACAGCAATGGCAAAAATTAGCTTAGATATTTTAGGGCCTTTTCCAGTTTTAAGAAACGGCCATAATAATGTGTTAACCTTACAATGCAATTTTTTTAAGTTTTGCGTGGCCATTCCTCTTAAGGATGCGACCGCATAATCAATAGCCGACGCTCTTATAAAGAGATTCATCTGCATTTTTGGCGTGCCGTTAATAATTCTTGCGGATCAAGGTTCAAATTTTATGATCAAGATAATGAAACGAATTGCAAAAAAATTTAAGATTAAACAAGTAAAGACAACAGCGTATCACCCCGCGAGTAACGGAAGTTTAGAGCGCAGTCATTATTCTCTAAGTGAGTATATAAAAGTAATGATTGACCAAACAATGGGTTGGCACGAATACCTTGAATTAGTCACCTTTTGCTTCAATACTGTTCCACATGAGGCCTATCAATTTACTCCTTTCGAGTTAGTTTTTAGAAAAATGGCGCCATTACCTTCAAATGAGCCCTTAGAACCCGACGATCAATTACCTACTTATAATAATTTTGTAATTGATCTTAGTACTCACTTGAACGAGATACAGAAAATTGCGCGAGAAAAATTTATAGAGGCTAAATACAGATCCAAAGATTATTATGACAGAAAAATTAACGCGCGAGAATTCCGAACAGGGGATAGCGTGTGGCTATTAAAAGGGGGCAAACAATATAAACTAGCTGACCAATACGAAGGACCATTTCTGGTCACAGATGTCTTTAATAATAAATGTAATCTTGAAATAAGAATAAATAATCATAAAACTAAGGTAGCTCATGCTAACCAGATAAGGAAATCTTATTTGAAACCAAAGTAAAAAAAGAGAGAGAAGTTAAGGATTAAAATAATATGTTTGAACATAAAAAAATTAATAGGAAAATAAATTGAATTAGAGTAAGGTAGAAAAGAGTCTTTAACGTTTAAGTGTGACGGTCGTATAAATAAATAAACACATATACATTTAGGGCTAAAAAAAAAAAAGAATACACATAAGGATGAAAAGGGGATAGAAATAAATAACACTACAAGGTTGGAGTAAGGATAAGCAAAAATATATATATATATATATATATATATATATATATATATATATATATATATATATATATATATATATATATATATATATATATGAGACGTTTCAGGTCAACTCACCGAACAAAAAAATAAAATTCGTTGTAAATCTGTGAAAATGTTCCATTTCATACCCAAAATATAAAAAAAATTTTCAGAGGTATAGATCCAATGGATTAAGAGTAATGAGTAATGAAATATTGTGATTTTTCAAAATTTTTGGTGAATTCATCAAATTAATAATTTTTTTACTCAAAAAACTAAGGGTCCTAGAGATGTACTTATGAAGACATTTCTTGTTGCAAATTAAGCGTAGAATCAGCACAAATTTTTTTAAATCTCAAGATTGCTATCTTCTGATTGGTCCACTTTGTTATTTCATATAATTTGCAATTACTTGAGTTCGAACAGGTTGATTTCACTCCTGTTGGAGTATGTTATGTCTTCTGATAACATATTGAAGTAAGCTTTTGCTCCACTTGGCTCGAGCCCTAGGAGAGGAGCTATAGAACTTTGAATATTGAAAAATTTTTAATTTTGAATTTAACACATACATCAACATTTTCTTCTTCGATGTTCATAGATAATACAATATACGAATGCATGATTGTCTAAATATTTTAACATTTATCTATTTCTTTATGATGCAAGTGTTTTATTAAAATATTAATTATGCATTACGTACACATCATCAAGATACACTCATAAACAAGAAAATTTTATTCGTTTAACTAATTTGTCATTATAACTATTTTGCATACGTATTAAAAAATTATTTAAATATACATATTTAGGAATTAAAATTAATACTATATATCTGGAAATAAAAAGGATAAAGTTAAATAAATTCTATACGGATAAAATTTATTCAATATAAAAATTTATTACAAAATGAAAGAATCTGTTATTTGTGTATTCTGTAACTTTTAACAAGTACTTCTTAATTTATCTCATTTTTCTGAAAATAAATTACTCAAAATTTTTTTTTAAATTGAAATGGTATTTTAAAATTATAATGTCATTAGAGTGGAGATAAATTAAGAAGTACTTGTTAAAAGTTACAGAATACACAAATAACAGATTCTTTCATTTTGTAATAAATTTTTATATTGAATAAATTTTATCCGTATAGAATTTATTTAACTTTATCCTTTTATTTCCAGATATATAGTATTAATTTTAATTCCTAAATATGTATATTTAAATAATTTTTTAATACGTATGCAAAATAGTTATAATGACAAATTAGTTAAACGAATAAAATTTTCTTGTTTATGAGTGTATCTTGATGATGTGTACGTAATGCATAATTAATATTTTAATAAAGCACTTGCATCATAAAGAAATAGATAAATGTTAAAATATTTAGACAATCATGCATTCGTATATTGTATGATCTATGAACATCGAAGAAGAAAATGTTGATGTATGTGTTAAATTCAAAATTAAAAAATTTTTTAATATTCAAAGTTCTATAGCTCCTCTCCTAGGGCTCGAGCCAAGTGGAGCAAAAGCTTACTTCAATATGTTATCAGAAGACATAACATACTCCAACAGGAGTGAAATCAACCTGTTCGAACTCAAGTAATTGCAAATTATATGAAATAACAAAGTGGACCAATCAGAAGATAGCAATCTTGAGATTTAAAAAAAATTTGTGCTGATTCTACGCTTAATTTGCAACAAGAAATGTCTTCATAAGTACATCTCTAGGACCCTTAGTTTTTGAGTAAAAAATTATTAATTTGATGAATTCACCAAAAATTTTGAAAAATCACAATATTTCATTACTCATTACTCTTAATCCATTGGATCTATACCTCTGAAAATTTTTTTTGTATATTTTGGGTATGAAATGGAACATTTTCACAGATTTACAACGAATTTTATTTTTTTGTTCGGTGAGTTGACCTGAAACGTCTCATATATATATATATATATATATATATATATATATATATATATATATATATATATATATAAAAATTAAAAAAAGAGAGAGGGGTAAAGAATGAGAAAAAAAATAAATAAATAAAAATCGAAGGAGAAAAGAGAAAAAGAGAGAAACAAAAAATTTTTTTTTGAAATAAAAAAAGAAAGGGGGAGGAAAACCTTTTTATTCGATCCAACAAACAACGAATAAAACAAATTTTCAATCAACAGTTTTCCATAAGGAATAAATGTGCTAGTACAGATACTAGGGGCCATACAAGAGTTTTATAGAGAGAAAGGTATAGCTGCCGAAAATAAGAGGAAAAAAACCGAAGCAACTTAGGAATGACCAGCTGCAGAAAAGCTCAACCGATAAAGTACCATGGCAAATTCAGCGAGCCTTAGAGAAATACTATCCTAAGTTGCCAGTTCCCTCCTTCACGGCCAAACAGAGGAAATACATGAAAAGGGAAGAACGGAAAAAGTATTTACAGAAGGATCCAGTCCGTCAAATCATGTTGGATGGAATGAGATTTCGTGGACAAATACTTCAAGGACACCCTTCGCCTGGGTATCATGAACCGCCCCGAACATCAACGAAGATAATTACATTCATTTTGTATTATAACAGCGTTGAATTCAGGCTTGCCTTGTGAGAACTGCAAAATAAATTGTCAGAACTCAAAAAACAACGAGGATCTACGCGCGCAAACAAGGGCCCGATAACAAATGATGGTACATGAAAGCGCTGCAGACTATTACGACGAGGTAGAAGATGGTGAATCCAAGGAACTCCTGGAATTGCTATTAATGATAAGACAGGATTATGGAGTCACCCATATGCAATAATTGCACCTGGAGTATGAAAGGTATGGATTTAGCGATGATTTCTGGTACGGACAGTGCCGGATTTGCAAGGACCCGTTACTGGTGTGGCGTCGATGTATTGCATGCGCATATTACATTTTTGACAATCAGGGCCAAGAAGTTTTCTTAAATACAATGGAATTTGGGTGCCCACACCATCAACACGATTTACAGTATCAAAATCTATGTTGGCGTTGCGGAGGACCCCTGCCCTTGAATGTAGAGGTGTTCTAAAAAAATTCTTCTGCAAAGGGTTATTTAAGCGTATACACTGAAAAGACATGGGTGCTCTCCCCGCCACACTGGTATCTCCGTAACGGCGCTCCCTCTTTCAATCCATTACGGAGCAAGACCGGCGCTCGAGTGGTCCCATTTTGTAGCAGCTCCTGATAAGCCGTGTGTGCGGCACTATATATAACTTGTATAGACGCGGTAACTAGCGCCGCAAGAGGTCGTTTGCGGCGCTCTCAAGGCGTGGGCCGGCGCCGCTACGGTCCCGATTTCACAAACTATACAGGCTGTAGGATTCGGCGTAACTACGGTCAGGTGGGTGACTGTAGCGGTCCCTGAGTCTTTTCAGTGTAGTTGTTATAACAAAGAAAAAAGGGAGCATACGACAAATTAAACTAGAACAAACAAAAACAGTAATGGTAAACCAAAGAAAATAAGCAACGGGGGAGAGAGAATATATATATATATAATAAAAACAAAATAGAAACAATAAAGTAAGAAAGAAAAATATATTTTTTTTTCTTCTTTGTACAGTAGCATCATCGTTTCTCGAAAGAGGACAACGGCAAAAACCAGGATAAAAAGAAATGTCACTGGGAGAAAGTAAGCTCAGGGCGTAAAGCAAAGAGAAGGAAAAGGTGAAAAGATAATACAATATAATATAATTATAAAAAAAAACAAAAAAGAGGAAAGATGTATGAATTAGAAGAAATGAAAAGGAACAGCTTTGTAAATTGGCCCCATTCCTATATTAAACCTGAGTACCTGGCAGCAGCAGAATTCTATTTCACAAGGATAAGTGATAAAGTTTGGTGCTGTGAATGCCACATGGATGGGAGGTAACAGACGACCCTTATCAATTCCCACTCACGCCACCTAGGATTGAGTGTACAATATGTTTTGCGCAAGAAGTACAGATCGCGTTTTTCCCATGTGGACATACGTCCACTTGCTACGACTGCTCTATGAGGCTTGTGTCGTGTAATATCTGCAGAGCAGTAATAAGGCTAAAATTACGCGTCTATATGGGGTAACGGGACAACTAAAAGAAGACAAAAAAGGGAAAGGAGTAGCAGTAAATACATGTAAAGAAAAAAATAAATAAATAAAGAAATAAAAAAACACAATGAGATTAATTGCGTATTATATTTTTTATTAACTTCCCCAAAACTTTTATCAAGTTATAGAAAAACAAGGGGGACATCTACATAGAAATAAATATAATTTACCCCAAGCAATGAATCTAGCAATCTTAATTTTCTCTTTTTCAGAAATGATGTATTCATTCCTCGTGATAGTGCTATGGGTCCTAGGGTTGAGCCAAGGAAAAGAGAAAAAGGATGCGTAGCTTAGCGTAAAAGCACAAAATAACGTAGGAATAATATTTGATAGATTACAGGATGTTAGATTTATTAGAACTGATTAGACATTAACCGTCATAATAAATATGCAACCAAATATCAAGCTGATATTGAAATATGAAGCAGCCAGCAGAAAATTATAAGCGGGGTGCAAATTAACACCGAAGAAATGCAAAAAGTACGAAGGACAATCTAAACTATTACAAAAAGAATTTTTCCGCACGGCGGAAAAATATGAAAGTCTGGTACATACTTTAAACAAAACCAATGGTAGCTTATCGGAAAATATGAAAACACATTATAGACTAGAGGAAGAGCTTGTCCGAACAAACGCGAGGCACATGGTAACCGGCATCCAAGGGCGACACATCGTAGTGGAAACTCAATTAAACAAAGGGACTAATTAGACATAAGAAACTGTAAGCAAAATAGAACGCTTTTTGGGATATTTTACAAACAATGTGCATAATATGAACAACTTAATTGAAAGGTATATTTATGAGTCATATTATCAACTTTTATTAAATTATATTCAAGATGTATTAGTAAAGGCACAAGGAGAAATCGACAACGCAAAAGAGATAATTAAGGCCTGCTAACAAGGAAAAATTGATGAGAATCTAATACATCCTGGATTATTCGAGGAGGCGGTAAGGGAGATAGAGACAACAAACATACCATACGAGATACCTATAGGAAGGAAACGATCAGACCGAGCTCAACTCTATTACGTACGGGAACTGCCAGTTCCGCAGATATATCAGAATAAAACGGTGGGAGCTGCCTGGATTAAACCTATTACATCATATATAATGTTACTAAATAACTCTTATCATAACCTGAAAGAAGAAGATTTGGATGCTTGCAAAGAAGGATAAAAATATTTCACATGCTCTCAACCGTAGTATCTTTTTAAAAACGTACAAGCTGCGAATATGCGTTAGTAAAGGATGCAAGGGAGTATCCATAGCGGAGTTGCAACATTCGATATAGAGATAATTTTCACTCTAAATACATTGAGACAAGATCAAACAACTGAATTTTTTCGGTGGATGAGCCAACGAGCATTACAGTGACATGTGCACGCCAAGAGAAACAAAGATACGAAATACAAGGAATAGGGATATTAAGCATGAATCCCTCCTGCCTTTTACAAACAAAAGGAATCACTTTAACTGTGTCAGAAGACTCAAGAATAAATAATACTACGACTATCATACTAAATAAAAAATTAGCTATTAAGAGGAGGTCACGTATCTCTGTCCTTTTCTAATCAAAGAATTGAGTATTTTACAGAAACTAATAACTTTAGCAAAAAATGAAGAGAAAGCCGCATTTCGCATCAAAAAAAGCAATATTTTATTTGATAAGAAAAAATTAATTTTATTGCTTCGTTTTCAAGAAAACCTTGAAAAACTTAAATCATAGAGGTTAGGGTGGACAATTTGGTTTTTCAAAGTTTTCTTGAGAACGAAGCAATAAAATTAATTTTTTCTCATCAAAGAAAATATTGCTTTTTTTGATACAAGATGCGGCTTTCTCTTCATTTTTGGCTAAAGTTATTCGTTTTTGTAAAAAAATCATTTCTTTGATTAGAAAAGGACAGCGATACGTGACCTCCTCTTAATAATTTAACCGATATATTTCGAAATAAGGAATACGGACAATACTTCTTTCAAGTTACACGAGGAGGACAAGAAATTTCTTTTTAGGATTATGAGGAAAAAACTAAGGCTGTTATAGAAGACCTACAGTACCAAGAACAACTTCTACTGATTAAGACGGTAACCTTAACGTTAGTAGCATTTTTACTTTAACTATTGGGAGGACTGATGCATTTCTAGGATATGTTAAGATGGTATCTGATGCGGTACCAAATGACTTTGAAATCACTTTTTCCGAAGAAACAAACAAGAATGTGTATAGAATAACGGTATTATGAAAGGAGACATATCGATGGGACTAAAGGACAAAAAAAGCACGCCATTATATATAATCATTTAAACTAAGGTGTACCAAATTTATAAACTAAATAAACCAAAAAATGTATATATATAAATTTATAACAGGTTGTAATAATTATTAAATAAACCTACCTCAACTAAATGCATATACGTATAATAGCAATTTTTATATAGAAAAAAAAAAATAATAATAAAAGAAAGAAAGAAATAAATAAACAAAGAGGGAACAGATAAAAGAAATAAATAAGCAAAAGAGGGAACAACAAAAAAATAAACAAGGGGAAGAGAACAAATTAAACAAAAAAAAGAGAGACTAAAGAAAATGTCTTTTCTCGTTACAGAAAATGAAAAAAGAGGTAATTTAACTTTTAATAATCATCATCTTGGGACAAACAAGACTATCGTACGGACTATTTTGGTACGATTGTAGCGACCATACATCCAATCTAACGACTGTATCTTTATTAGATATACACGGAGAGACTTTTTGGGGCAATAGACTTTGGTAAATCTTGAGGAGTGAGATCCTTATTAACAGAGCGATTTGATGAGGTATCATGCCTTGTGTATAAAGGCCTGAGACCTTTATCTTGAAGACTGAAGACATAAAGCCGGACAAAACTAAATCTGTGCATACATCATCCGAACGTAATAGACGCACGACCTCTGTGACAAAGGTCTCAGACCTCTATGCTCAAGACTTACTTACTCTATCGAGACGCCCAGCCCTACACTACCAGAGACTACTTTCGCTCCAAAAAGTTTCTCGATGTTGGAGAATGTGAACGACAACACCCACCAGTAAATATAACAAAAACTTATGCACAATCATTACAGTTGAACGAGTCTGGAAAGACACAGGTATATAAATGTAAAATCAAAATAACGCACGTCATTACACATTGTGGCATGCACTCACACGCATCCAGGGTGTTAGGGGGAGAAATTAGCTACTATATAGAAATAGGTAGAGAAGAATGTTTAATATTACAGTTGACTGGAGCCATTAAAATCGCCGCTACACAATTATTAGGGATAGCCCGAAATAAAATAACACATAGAGATATTGTGTTTGCAGAGAGCAGCACAAGAGACTCAACGTGCAAAGGGGGATCATATAGCGACGAGTACGGAAGATGGGAAGATGTATACGTAGCTGGTTAGGTAGAACTATCAATACAAGATTACCGGGCAGCCGTACATTTAGAAGGAAATAAAGAAATATTAAGATCAGGTGCAAGATGCATCCTAACTGATATGACCTGTATAGATTTCGATGCAGGACAAGCATTCTGGAACTTGATACCAGAAGGACCATGTGGTGAGCAAAAATATTCCGTATTATACGAAGGAACAATAAACAAAGTATACGAAGAAGGACAAACGCGGGCGATGAATACAGTAGAAGCAGAAGAGATCATTTTTGCATTATTGACAACAGGAGAAGTGCACATATGTGGATATATCATCGCACAGACGGAACATCCTAAGTTATTTATTTTGGAAGAAGCACGAAACAGTAGTTTCGTAAAGCGTGGTCCCACCGCCACCGAGAATTTAGACGTGTATGCTTATATAAATTCAAAATTTTTATATGTAGAAAAATATATACGCGAGCAAATTCAAGAAATGTATTATAATATAATTTTTCAAAAATGCGAAGTTTTTAGAGGTCAGGAAGAATTATTTTTATCTCCTCGTTCAAGTTTATTAGTAAGTAAAGGTCAAGAAGTTCCCTGCAATACGCGAATGCCGGTAATGTATAAACTAGGTGAGACATGGTATAAAATCCTACCGTTGATTTGGCGCGACAAGACTCCTGAAATCTTAAAACCACAATCACAACTAACATGGACATATTTAAGTCCGGAAAATTTAGCGATGGGAGGAATATATGGGGAAAAAGACATAAATCGGCTAAGAGATGTGATACTATTTCCAATAAAAAAACCAACGGTATTAAATAAAATGGCTTTAGGGATGAGCGGTAGAAAGATAGGTAAGCAGGGAATAACACTAAGCAATGTTTTTGATAAGAAAACCTTAAAAATGTTAGTGAAATCTACATGAGAGCGAACATGGAGAAATTCCTTAACTTTCGGAACGGCAAGTGCAGGGATTATTGGAATATTTATGTTGGGGCACGTAATAAAATTATTAATTGATACGGTAATGCACGGATATGCAATATATAGCTTATATAGGTTTTCAATACACTTGTTGGGAGCAGAATTTGGTTACGTAATTGTTATTGCATTTAGGGCAAAACAGGAAAGAGAAAGAAAAAAAAACAAAGAAAATGGAGTAGAAAAAAATGAGGAGGAACGTATATATAATAGTGTAGCAGGTGAAGGAGAATCAACTCACACAAAGACAAATATAATTAGAAAAAGGGACTCTGTATAAAAAAATTCATACAATATATGTTCGATTAAAGACAGGGAGCCTGTAGAAAGAAAAATTTTGTTTCTTTTAATATAAAAAAAATATATAATAATAATATAAAGCTGAAAAAACAAAATATAATAATAATAAAAAGGTAAAAGCAGTAAAAACAATACATAAAGAAAAAGGGTAAAAGAAATAAATATAATATATAGAAAGGTAATAAAAATAAATATAATATATAAAAAGGTAAAAGAAATAAATATAAATAAATAAATAATAGAAGAAACAAGCATATTAGGGAAACTGACAAAATTTTTCTTTTCTCTCTATCAAGTTCCAGGATTTTCAAAAGAACAAAAAAAATCGTTTACAAAATAATTAACAAAAAGGGAAGAAAAAAGTAAATAAAAAGAAAGAGGAAAGAAATATCAAACGAAGAAATTATTGAAATAAATAAAATGACTTTCAAACATAAACAAATCATGTATCAAAAGAAAGCAAGTAGGCAATATGGATGTCGAAGATGCATAGTAACTGAACCTGGAAAAGACTACGTCTAAGGAATTGCATATATAAATCTAACAGGTAGAGAGATTCGGGAATGAAAGTGTTTAAAATGTAGAAAATATAGTCTAGTTATGAAATTATCAAGGAGAGAGCAGAAAACCGTAAATCGGAGGTTGAAACAAATATATGGTGGTAAAGAGGGACTTTCATCTATACAAATTGCAAAGATAATAACAAATAAGGACATAAGGGAAGAAAAAGCAAAGAAAAGCAGTATGACTAGGACCCGAAAAATACCGCGAAGGAGAGCGCTTATAACTAGAACAATGGAAATACAAGAAAAAAAAAATCAAAAATTGTAGGAAAACAAGAAAGCAAGTATGAAGGGGTAAAAGGAACAGGTAGAAATCAAGAACAACAATATGAAACAGAAAAAGACTTACATGCTAAAGTTTTACAAGACTTAGAGGAAATAGAAATGGAATATGAACAAAAAGCAAGAGAAGAATATGTCAAGTCATCGCCAAACCAACGGAGAAAAATCGAAGAAAATGAGATGAAAATTATAGGTTTTAAAAATAACGTAACACAAGAAGAAGCAGTAGCACACATATTTCTAGACATAGAAAACGAGTGTGAGAAATATAGACAGATGCAAACCGAAGAGCGAAAAGTAAATGAAATAGAAAACGTAAAAAGAAACAGCTATCTGTGTACAGATGACGAGATTTTAGAAATACTACAGACCTTGGAAGACGAACTGAACAACACAGAGAAAACAAGAGGTAGAAAGAGAAAAGTTGATAATCGAAATAGTAGAGCAAGAAAGATAAGAAATAAAAAGAAAAAAACAAGAGAAGACATTATAAGTGAAAGAAAATCAAGTAAGAAAGTAAATAGCATAAGTACATCAACAAAATACAGGAAGGAAAATATTTTTTTATGAAGAAAATAAATAATGAACCAGATGAAGAAGTAAGCGAGAGGAAACAAGAAAACTAGGCTATGTACTGTTTTAGGAAAAATAAAGAAAGAAAAAATTATGAAACTTTATTTTGATGTTCATTTAATTTATTTAAGATAATAAATTCAATTAAAATATTGCATTTAGATAATTTAAATAAAAATACTGGAGATAAATAAAAAAAAAAAAAATTTTCTTTAAATCGAATATTATATAAATGAAGGAAAGAAATTAAATTAACACACTGTAAGTAAAAAAAAACAAAAGATATTCAAATTAAAATATGGTTACAGAAAATAAATTTAACTTCGAGATTGCATTTAAATAACGTAGAGTTATATTAATAAATTCAAATTAAACTATTATATTTAAAGAATATAAGCAAATAAATTCAAGATAAATAAATAAAAAAAATAATAATGAAATTAACAATACGAGGAAATGCAGGGATAGGTAAAAGCGAAGATAGGCAAAAAAAAATAAATAAATAAAATAATATATGCACAGCACAAAATACCTTTTATTCATTGGATACAAAGAATTCTTCTTTACATTTACAGCGTATGCTCACAATAAAAAAAACAACGAAGTATAAAAATAACACATTGTAATAAAGATAAAACACGTAATCACACTGAAACACATACACTAAAACCCGTCAATCCAAAATTATGCATTCATCATCGCGATCGTCCGTAAGATCCACCAATGGGGGCTCCGTTGGAGTAATATTGCTGCTAGTACGAGGCCCAGGAACAGGACCGGTAACCAACAGCGTGGCTAAAACGGGATGTGTTCAAAGTAGACGAAAAACCACATTCATTTCGGCCTATAAATCGAAGAGGGCTGCCTCCGTCGCCATCATCATATGATCAATGCGATGATGAATCGATGCCACAAGCGATTCTGGAAGGTCAGCAGTCTAGAAAAAACAAAAGTAAACAAATAAGAAGAAAGAACATAAAAAATATGTAAGAAGAACAAACACATAAAAACAAAGAAAAACTTATGCTCGTTCCCACGTTTTGGACACGGGCTGGCACTCTGGTGGCACGACCGAGAAAAAGAAGAAATAATTGTTCCTATAAAAAAAAGATTTAAAAAAAAAAATACGTATCAATAGAAAAAAAAAGAGAAAAAAAGGGAAAAAAATACAGAAGCAAAGGTACTTACACTGGGTCCAGCCATGACGAAGGTAATCAAGGTTCAACAGGATTAGATCGGTAGCCAAAAGTAAACTGTAGAAAAAAACGAGAGCACACGCGACTTGAATACTTATTGGAAGGTAGAAATTAACAAATAGTAGTGATAATTAAACGAAGTTAGGGACATGTAAACGAAGAAATTAATTAGAAATGATAACCGAAAATAGTCAAGTCTTTCAAAGATGAAAACAAACCGGCACATATATTTCCTCTTTTTTTCCTTGAGATGGAAAAACTCTCTATACAAGATTTAGGCAAATAACAAATTTCGTAAAGATGTACTCTTTTTTCAAGGAGGGAAGAGAATTAAATTTTTTAATTTTATCCAGGTTGAAGTATTAAAAGAAAACGTACACGGTAGCTAGAAGTCAAACAAAAAAGACTTTCTCATGAATAACGACAGATCTATATATACAAAAAGAAACATTAAAAAGATAAGTCAAGGTATCGCATAGTAGCTCGGTAACAAGAAAAAAATACGGGAAACAGAGATACATGTAAAAAGATATATGAAGTAAAATCAAAGAAACACACATAATATAAGTAAAAATGATTATGATAAAAAAAATATATATAATGCAGAAAAAATTTGAATTTAAGATGATTTTTAGATTAACGACAAACGTTTAAATAAAAAAAGAGAAGGGAAATAATAATAATATATGATTACATTTTGCTGTTGGTAAGAAAAACAGAAAATTATTAAAATAAAAGGGAACATTCCCATACTAAGCTTTAAAATCAATTATTATTATTCAACCATAATATAGATACGCACATAGATAATAATACAAAAAAATGTATAATTTTTTTTTTAATATTCTTACTTTACACCATACAGGAAAGAAAAGGGTTCATAAATAAAATGTTCCCAGGAAAGGAACCATAATAAAAGAGGGAAATCCATAACTAAAAAAAGAAAAGAAAGAAAAGGGTAAGAACAAGAAATAATTAAAAGATTAAAATGGGCTAGAGAGGACTTGTAAGATTAACAACAAGCTGGTCAAGAGAAACAAAGATACAGCTCGTTGTTTAATCAACTACAATAACAAATTTTTTTTAAACAACAAATTAATTATGGATTTAAAATAATATTTACTTATTAAATTTTAAGAATATATAATTAAACATTGTTGTTACAGCATAAAAACGATGTAAATCAAAAAAAAAGAATGCGCCCTTCGAAAATGTATGTTAAGGAAAACAAAAAATACAAGAAGTTTTCGGGACTAAGAATAATGATAAATAAATATTTTTTTTTATTTATTTATTTATTTCAGCCTTTCAGCCCAGAAATGGACTTGGTTTACAGTAGTTTTAATTATTTCAGTCACACTTTCCATACAATTTCATACCATCTTATTCTAAATTATCGCGTTTACAGATTCTTAACAGGGTGATTTTTTTTTCTTTTACAATACAGTATCTATTAATGTTATTTACATTAGTTCTCGTTCGCTTTACATAAAGTTTACTAGCCTATTTTTCGGTTTTCCTATCATTTTATATAATATGTAAATATAATTTCAATCTTTACCTAATAATATAACTATTAAACATTCTTACATAAATCCATACCTACGTGGCTTACATTTTGTGTGGTTCGCATTGACTAATTATAAATCTTTTATTTCTTTCTTTTTAATCGTTTTTTCTAATTTCCAAAGGGCCTTACTAACTTTTTCAATTCCTTTTATACTAGTTAACGTTGCAAATTTCGGTAAATCCTCAAACCAATCCCTACCTATTTTGCACTCTTTCCTATAATGAGACTAATTGCCCCAGACCTTCAGACGTAGTTTATACAGTTTTTCTTCGTCGCTCGACTAATGTTTATTTGCATTTTCAAAGTTCCGCATCTTGTTCTAGCGATCAACTCTTTATTTACGCTTTTATCGTTATCTACGAGATATTTAGGAAGCCCTTCTTTCATTATATGCTGATAATCGTTGTTATACCTAGATTTATTTATTTTACCTAAATTCGTTTGCCTATCGATATCGCTAATTATTCTGCCTGCTAGTGCATACGTTTCCAATTCTAACCTTTTCTTATTTTCAATTTTCGTAGTGCTATAGCCTATATACTTGTAGAAATTAGTTTCAATACTAAATTTGTCAGTCTCTTCCTCTTGTAATTTCTCTATCCAACATAGCTTCAACAATCTATTTTCACTTAAATTACTAATTTTTTCTTCGAATTTTACCGTTCTTTTACCCCAATTTACTTTTAGTTTCGGTGTATCCGTTTCCGCGTATATTATGTATCTAGGAGTGTGAAAGTCAATTTTTAAAACCCATCTCATATAATCGCATTGTATTTTTTCTAGTTCTTTCTTTTCTTTTCATCCCCAAATTTCAGCCCCGTAACTCATTACACTTTTAACCAGATAATTGAATAACATTTTTCGTTTTATAAAATCATACCTACATCTGTTTTCACCGAGACCCCATTTTTTCTTTGCTGCTACCATTCCCTTCTTTCCTAATTCTTTTATATGGTCTTTATAATCTTCTTCACTATTAAATACAAACCCTAAATACTTAAACTTTCGAACCTCTTGTAGTTCCTTTTCTTCCCACATTCGAAATTCTTTTTTACTAGTTTTACTTTTATTAAATATCAGAACTTTTGTTTTCTCTCTACTTAGTATCAGATCCCTAGTTTAAAAAAATATTTTCAACGTACCTAGCATATCTATTAAAGCTTCTCTATTATTTGCTAAAATTACTAAGTCATCTGCGTAAGCTAGTGACCATATCCTAGTATTACCTATTTTTATTCCTCCTACATTTCTTTCCTTAAAAGTTTGCTCAAGACCAGCAATATATAAACAAAACAGTAAAGGGCTCAGGAGACATCCCTGTCTTAGACCCTTATCTGCCCAGAAGTTTTCTGAGTACATTTCATCTATTCTTACCTTTACTTTTGTTTCGTAATATAACTCTTTTATCCTTTCGATTAAATATTCACTTATTCCTAAATCCTTCATAATTTTCCATAATTTTTTTCGATTAACTGTATCAAAAGCTGCCTTTAAATCAATAAATGCGGAGTATACCTTTAAATTTATGACTTTTGCCAATTGATTTACATGATTTAGAATGAATATATTGTCCATTGTAGGCCTCCCTTTCCTAAAACCGGCTTGCCCTTCTAGTAGTATTTCTTTAACTCTTATCTCTTTCTAATCTTTTCCTAATAATCTCGGTATATAGTTTGTCCGCAGTAGATAAGAGTGAGATGCCTCTGTAATTCTTTGTATCATTAATATTTCCTTTTTTAAAAATAGGCACTATCGTTGCATTCTTTCCAGTCATCAGGTATACCCTCACCTTTCCATATTTTACCTATGATACAAATTAATTTACTCTTTAGGTCCTTTCCGCCGTATAACCAAACCTTGTTTGGGATTTCATCCGGTCCAGCAGCTTTCTTTTTCTTTAACGAATTCCATACTGCTTCAATTTTGTACACTGTGATCTTTCCTTCTATATTATCATTAGTTTTTACGTTTCTCTTTTCTCCTAGAGTCTTTTCCTCGTATTCGTCTAATAATGTCCTAAAATGATCTCTCCAGTCTTCTATTTTAATGTCATTTTCGATTTTCTCTTTTCTTTTTCTAAATTTGTTTAGATATGTCCATACCTCATTTTCATTCTTCAGTTGTTTAATTTGCTCTACTTCAAAATCAATCAGTTCTCTTTGCTTATCCTTGCAAAGTTTTTTCCAGTTTGATCTTTCCTCAATATATTCATTTTGTCAACTTTACCTTTTTCCAGTATGTGAATGCTTTTTTTCTTCATATCTTAGCCGAAAATTAGAGGTTCTGCTGGGTCAACATGTAAAGAAACTCAGAATTTCTGCTGGGTAAGGCGACATCTATCACAACTAATGCAGCACTGACGACCCAAGACAGAAAACTTTCGGCAGCGGCCAGACACTGGCGCCGCATAGGCTAATAGCAACAGCTGTTGTTGTTACTATAACCTTACCATACTCGAAGTTCTAAGACATGAATTCTAAAATGTAAATACACGCCATGTATTTATAGGGCCATTACACGCTAAAAAAGAACAGGGAACAGATATAAAAAATACATTACTTCTGTATCTATATATATGAGGAATAGCGAGTTGTTGCTAGGAACAACGTGCTTATTTCTTATATATACAGATATAGAAGCAATGTATTACTTATATCTGTTCCTGTTCTTTTTCTAGCGTGTAATAGCCCATATATGCACATGAATCTTTTTAATACTTTTCTTGTCGGTTTTTTATGTTGATGCTGTATTGTATGTGTTAATTTTTATACGTAATACATCGTTATGAAATACATTACGTAAAAAATATTGACAACGATGTTTAAATAGTGTTAATTTTTCGATTTATTATTTAAATTTTTTAATAAATTTTTATATGCAGCATTTTTATTTTTTTTTAGATTCATCATTTGTATTTGTTTTTTGATTCATAATTCGTATTTTTTTAGATTTATCATTTGCAATTGCTTTTTGATTCATAATTCGTATTTTTTTTTAGGTTTATCATTTGTATTTATTTTTAGATTTATCATTTGTATTTGTTTTTAGATTTACCATTGATATTTTTTTTAAATTTATCATTAACGGCAGGCCGGAGTAGAACCTGATACCGACCGAGTAACAATTGAGTTGTTTGTTATTTACTCAAGTATTAATCAGTGTATCTTCAAAATAAAGGTTGATCGCAATAGATATTATTATTATGAATATCTATGCACAAGAAAAAAAAAATTTACCGATTTGTTTTTGAGAAAAGTAAGGAACGCCGAAGTAAAAGATTATGTTTATAATATTTTCGCGTTCCTTACTTTTCTCAAAAACAAAGCGATAGATTTTCTTGTGCATAAATATTTGTAATAATAATATCTATTGCGCTCAACCTTTAATTTGCAGATACACCGATTAATACTTGAGTAAATAACAAAAATGCCAATTAGACAAGGACAGCGAATCCGGCCTGCTCTTAATATTTTTTTAGATTTATTATTTGTATTTGTTTTTAGATTCATCATTAATATTTATTTAGATTTATCATTTTTATTTTTTCTAGATTTATCATTTGTACTTTCGGTAAACCCTTAAATTTATCATTCGTGATTTTTAAAGTGCATTTGAATAGAGGCGCGACGCGCTCCTTTGAATTTTGTTTAGAGCTGGCCCGCAGATGGCGTGTAAGCGAATCAGAAAGAAAATTCATGGCCGCGCGCTGTCGTCAGCTGGTATATCCAGATGCGTGACATTTTTTTAGATTTATTATTAATTAGCGTGGCAAGGCCTTGAAAATGCGAAAAATCGTGTTTTTTACATTTTTAATAATTTTTATCTGGAAAAATATCCAGCGTTCGAATAAATTCATAAGAATATTTTCCCTTCTAAATATGCTAAAAAATATGAAAAATTTCTTTCCGGATCGAAAAAATGAAAATTTCTTTTTGTTATTAAAATTTGTTAATAATTAATTATCTGATATTTTTTTTGCGATCCACCATCGAAATTCGAATTCAGCGGGCAAAAATACTTTTAAAAAACTTGGGTGTATCCATTAAAATTGACAAGGCTACGGGAACCTACCTGGCGCCCAGACTACTATAGACTGACGTTCTTATAAGATTATTTTTCTTATTCATTATTTCCACTTTACTTTCATTATTTACTTTCGTTGTAATTACTCGGCCGCTTCGCCACGCATCTTCTATATCTATAAACAACTCTAATTTATTTAATATGGATTCCCTAACCCATTTTTTAATATCTACATTTCCCGGATTTATACCTTTAATCACGATATTTTCTTTGTCTTTCTTTTCTTTTTTTGCAACTATTTTTTTAATTTTTATCACTTCTCTATAGGATAGATTTATACCGCTCATCGAACTTGGCATGCTTCTACCGCTATATACACTCATCGCGCTGTGCCTTGAGACGGTTTCTGTCATTTTCTACCTCACTAGTAATATACTCCGATGATGATGCGCGCGCGAACCTGCTTTCTTCGTTCTCCCACGTTTTAAATTTATTTTCTAATATTTCAATTCTATCTGTTAATTCCGTTATTTTCGGACCTATTTCTATCTTAGCTTTTTCCATTTCTACTTTTTCTTGCATAATTTTTATCAATTCTCTTTCTAACTCACTGCGTTTTTTTCCGAACCATTTATTGTCTTTGTCTGTTTCAAATCTTACCCTTCTTGCACTTTTAACCAATTAATCATCCAATGTAGATTGTTTATCACCTAATAATAAACCATCATTGTTTCTATCTTTTATTGTGCTTTTAGCACCACTAGTCTTTGTTCTTCACTCGCACTTAAAAAAAAAAAAAAAAAATTAAATCAACCCTAACCTAGAAATGCCTTGTCTACGAGAGAAATCTCTCCGCTGATTTTATTTTCACTTTTGCACATATAATAATACGAAAAATCAAAATCTTACCTATGAGCGCACTATATTAATATGAAATTACAATTAATTTCGCCTTTTTATATGAAACAAATCTATTTTTCGACAAAGTCACGCTAAGCACGTTCGCACTCTCTCACGCCACCTAACCAAGTCCGATAAGTAAATAAAAAAATTCGTTATGTCCACGTATCGATTAGACAGTTGAAAATAAGATTAAAAATTTATGTAAAATAGGAAACTAGCTTCCAAACTGTTCATTCGAAAATTCAAAAGAGTGATTTTATCATAGCATTTATAAAAAATATCATTGAGAGTAATAATTTTACCTTGAGAGTGATATACCATTGTATAAAATGTTAAGTAAAATTTTAAGGGTAATAATGTATTGGAAGAAAAATTCAAAATTTTTTTATTACAGCATGGAAGCTGGGTGCAACTCCTTATATTATCAACTGTAGCTTTAAAATAAAAGTAAGATAGAAATGGAATAATGATAATAAAAATAAAATTTTTGTGTGTTTGTTATTTTTATAGACTGTGATGTTCTATAAGAAAAACTACGATCGAGTATATATATAATTATTAATCAAATATTATTAATTCAATTTACATAATCGAACATTCTTATTGTTATATCATAAAAACATATAAGTTAAAACATAGGGAAAAAGAAGGAAATTAGATTTAAGAAACATAGTAATGAATGAACACTAATATAGTGTTGTGAAATTAAATATACTGGCACATACTGTATGAAAGCATGAAAATGACGCCAGCAAAGGCAAATTGATAAAAAAAAACCTCCTTGAACTAGACTAAAAGCGTTGAGTATACGAAAAATGTAACCGAGATATATACGTTGAAGAATAATGACGCTTTTAAGAGAAATTTAATAAGATAAAAGTTGAGATACATTTCTAAATAGGTCTTTTGATCCACTCACAAGCATCATTATTGTTTGACAATGTAGTAAATAAGAACAAAAAAATATTTCTTTTATGCAAGCAATCAATGCACCCATAGCTTATGTTTTAAACTCAATTGTAAAACATTTCTAACAATGTAGTAAACAAAGACTTTAAGTGTTAACATTTTACGAAGTGAATGAAAAATATGTAAACACCAGACGAATGAATAGAACCAAAAAAAAATAGAAAGATAATAAAGAATAATAATCGCATGTAAACAATTATATTCAAAAGGTCAAGATATATTATGGAACTTAGAAAAAGAAAAAAAATAAAAGAATATAAAAAAAATTATGATACAAAAAAACACATAATCAAATTATAATATCGAGTGTATACAATAGAAATAGTAAATAAAGTAGAAATTGCATGTAAACTAGTATTTCAAAAGAAATTTAATAGAAGTTCAAGATATATTATGGACCTTAGAGTAAAAAAAAGAGAAAAGAAAATTAAAAAATTATGATACAAGAAAAACATAATCAAATTAAAATATTGAGTGTATAGAATAGAAATAGTAAACAAAGTAGAAATTGCATGTAAACTAGTATTTCAAAAGAAATTTGATAGAAGGTCAAGATATATTATGGACCTTGAAGTAAAAAAAAAAGAGAAAAGAAAATAAAAAAAATTATGATACAAGAAAAACATATAATCAAATCAAAATATTTAGTGTGTAGAATAAAATAGAAATTGCATGTAAACTAATATTTTAAAAGAAATTTAATGGAAGGTCAAGATATATTATGGGCCTTAAAGTAGTAAATAAAAAAATTATGATACAAGAAAAACATATAATCAAATTATAATATTGAGTGTGAAGAATCGAAATAATAAATATACATTGTACCAAGAAGCGGCCAACTGGGCTACTACATTCCAAGTCCAGAAAAAAAAACATAATAAATAAATCAGTAGAAGAGATTTTTTGTTTCCGAATGTTAAGTATAGGAAATATTTCGGTAATCTTTCAAATGTTATCTTTCAATCCTGACATTTCCAAAATCTATTAGTATATTTCTCAAAATGTAGAAAATGAGTTTTTAATTGGAAATATTTCTGTGAGTATTCAATGGTTATCTGGAAAATTTCTGTAACCTGGCAGAAGTATTTCTTAAAATATGTGAGATTTGGTTTTCATTAAAAACATCCCTGATAGAAACGTTAAGCATATATTCAGTATATAATACCGGCGGTCGTTATCTTATGCTGATCGATATCGCGATAAACCCTAACACCGGTTCATCAATCATACGATGGTATCGGAAGGATATCGTCAATCTTCTAATTATATTTTATCTAAGAAACATAATAAAAAATTTAACAAAAAATATATAATAAATAATAATTAAGGAAATGTAATACCCTGAATGAAAAAAGAAATGATGAATAAAATAATAAATTTTGCTACGCATATAATAAATTTTATTTTTTCAAATAATAATGTCGAGTCGATGATCTGTAAATTTAATCATAACCTCAAAATTTTCGACCAAATTAAAAGTAGTTCTGTAATATATGTAGACGATTCGAAAATGTCAGCATGGCGCAGTCGATAACGTTCACGCTTTGCATGCTCAAAGTATCTGGTTCGAGCCCACTTCACGCAAGATTTTTTTCGATGATAATTTATTTTCAAAATATAAAATTATATTAATAAAAAAATATAATTAGAAATGGTTAAATAACAAATTTTGAGTGCAAAAAATAATATCAAAAAGGGGTATTTTAATTAATTGTTTTGAGGGTTATGTTCTTTATCTAATATATGAAATTGTAATTAATGTCTTTCAATACTTTATCGCGTATACATCGATTATTTATTGCGACTGCGTCGCGACGAGATATCGCTAGCCGTTAATTTACTGAGCATATTTTTATCCTGAATTTTCTACCAGGGATTTCTATAACTTCATTAATGTAACTTTACAACGGTAACAATCCTACAATCTAACAAATGTGAGGTTTTTATTGTAATTATTTCTGCAACAGTTAAGTTTTTAAACTTCGACCGAAACGTTTCTCAAAATATCTAAAATGAGGTTTTCATCGGAATTATATATATATATATATATATATATATATATATATATATATATATATATATATATATTAGTTATGTACATTGTATTTTATTTTATTTTTATTAACGGGAAAAACTCCCTTTTAAACAAATATACATATTTCATGTGCGCAATTAACATTGCATAAACAATTATGAATACAAAGAAAATAATACATGGCTTTACATGCTAAAGAAAAAGAAAATAAAGAATTCTTTACAAGCTAAAGAAAAAGAAAATAAAGAAATAAAAACAATTATTCTAAAAAATGTATACATTTTACTCTAACCAATTAACTTATTGCATAATCCCTGATCTAATATTGCTTTTAAATAAAGAGATCGAGTTACATTCAAAATTACAATATCGTGAATTATTATTAGCTAATTTACACAGTCTGTTCAAAATATAGAACTTATCAATAAAATAATCTAATGAATTAATATAAAAAATGATATTATTGGTATTTCTAATATTCACTAATGGTTTATAAAAGTTCAAACTGTTTAAAAGTAAATCACAATCAGTATAACCGTTTATTAACTTATATAGAAACAACAATTCAGCATGCACTCTTGAGCACTCTAATGTCGGTAGTCCAGCTTCCTTCCTAATATTTGTATAATCATGATTGAACCGATCTATACCGCTACCAGTTTTGAATGAAAAAAAACGTAAGAAATTGTTTTGCACCTTTTCCAACTCATAAATGTATTTCTGTTTATATGGTGCCCACACAATTGAACAGTACATAAGAACTGACTTAACATGCATATTATACAATGTTATACATGTCTTCGGACTGGTAAAATCAATACATTTCCTTTTAATAAGAAATAGCATTCTTCTAGTTTTACTAATGACTCTCTCAATGTGCATATCAAATGAGAGGTTTCTCTGAAAGATTACTTCAAGGTCCTTAATAAACTCAACATTATCAAGCTTCATTCCATCCAAATAAAAATACCAATTGTGTACATTAGAAATAGAGAAAGCTAAAGCTTTACATTTACAGACATTAAACTTTAGACCATTTTTTGTCATCCATTCATCTATCCTATCAAGATCACATTATAATCTTAACAAGTCTGTGATATTCCATACCTCGGTATATATCTTCATATCATCTATATATAGCAGCACCTTTAGAGATCGCACCACAGTAACAATATCATTAATAAATACTATAAATAAAAGGGAAGACAATTTAGATCCTTGAGGAACACCTGACAATATTTTAATCATAAATGATTTGAAGGTACCAATCTTAACAAACTGCTTTCTGTTATAGAGGTATGATTTAAACCAATCTAGTAGATTGCCACCAATTCCATATTTACTCAACTTACTTAAAAATAAATTATGATTTACCTTATCAAAAGCTTTAGTTAGATCAGTATATATAGCTTAAACACATGCTTTATTATTTAGAGCAAGAGCAATATCATGATTAAAAGATGTGAGATTAGTGACAACCGATCGGCCTCTTATACTACCATGTTGTCTATCAATAATGAACTCTTTTAAGTGTTCATATACTTCATTGTAAATGAGATTGTCAAATATTTTGGCAAAGACATTAATAATAGAAATTGGTCTGTAGTTACCAACATTAGATATATTACCAGCCTTATATACAGGCACAATAAATGATTTTTTCCATGCCTCAGGATAAATACCTTGTGCCAAGGAAAGATTTATTATATGTAAAAGCGGTTTTACTATAACCGAGCAACAGCACTTCACAAACTTGGGATTCATCAAATCAGGTCTAGAAGAGCAGTCAATTTTAATGTCGCTAATAGCCTTTTCAACATCCTTTTCAGTAAATTGCATGTAAGTTAACAACCTGCCAGATGGTGGTATGACAGAAACATCACTTAGATTCGACTCTTCATACACTCCTCCAAAATGCCTGGCAAAAGCATTAGCAATACTAGGTCTATTATTAAAACGGTCTCCCTGGAATATCATTTCAGCGGGAATCTCTTTTTTATTAGAAAAACCAGCAAATCTCCAAAAAATTTTTTGGATCATTACATAATCCATCTTTAATATTCTCAGTATAATTTACATAATTTAACCTAATTAATCTCTTACAAACAGCTCTCCACTTCTTATACTCTATAATTAAATCAGTATCAACAGAAGGAGATGATTTAATCTTTTTATGTAAAATCTTCTTATATTTAATAGCCTCAATTAGTTCATGTGAAAACCTTCTTGGGTAGGAATAAGAGTATCTAGATCTCTTCTTTATTTTTGGTGAATGCTTTTTGATTTTCTTATCCATAGTATCATAGAAATCAATAATATATTTATTTAAATCTGGCTGATTATTAGCTAGTATACTTTAAAAAATTTTTCCATACGAAAAGTTCCCAAATGGATTAGCAATGTGGGTTTATCTTGAAGTGATACCGATCGGCATCACCCCGGCCGCCTGCAGGTTAATTTTCCAAACTCCTTATTTTTTAATAGATCTCTAATTTGAGGTCAAGTAGAAACACCCTCTTTTACTTTTGCTTCCTAAAGGAATGGAAATATTTCAACGATATACATGAAAGCATTGCTCTGATTTCTACTCATCGCGTTAACAAATTGCTTCGCGATACCTAATTTTATGTGCAACGGTGGGAGAAGGACTTGATGTGGAGGTATCAAACTTTCAGTCAAAACATTTTTAATACCTAGAATTAATTGCGTTCTGGGAGGCCAGACTTTTTTTACGTAATGATCATCTCGAACCCGACTATTCCACTCGCAAAGAAAGCATGGATATGACGTGAATCCTTTTTGTAGCCCCAGCATAATAGTGCTTATTTTCAGGTTACTACAAATATCCCATTTATGTATGTTATATTTAAGTTTTTGTAATAACAAATCTAAGTCATGGTATTCTTTTTTTATAACAACGGAATGAGCAACAGGTAATGAGAAATATACATTTTCATTATGAAGCAGGATTGTTTTCAAACTTCTTATTGCGGAATTTATAAGAGGACGTCAATTTTGAGATCTATATTCAATGTTAAATTTCATAGTCACGCCTTCAATATTATTCGAGTAAACGAAATTACTCATTTTAGTGAAAAACTTCCTGATTGGTTTTACTCTTGAACGATATTCTATTGTTTAAGGCGTCTACGGAAACTGGGTTAAATTTCATTTCGTAGTTTACAAATTACGCTTTTAGTTTATAAATTTTTTTGGATTTTTAAACTTTCCACCATTTTACGGGTTCCAAAAAATGGTGGAAGATTACAAAATTAAAAAGATTTTATATATTGAAAGTGTAATTTGTTAACTACGAAATGAAACCTAACCTAAAATCCGAAGTCGCCTCAAGAGAAAAATCATTCAGGAAATTTTTCACTAAAACGAGTAATTTCGTTTACAATAATAATATTGAAGGCTTGATTATGGAATTTAACATTGAATATAGATCTCAAAATTGACGTCCTCTTATAGATTTCTCAACAAGAAGTTTGAAAGCACTCTTGCTTTACAATAGAAATGTACATTCCCCATTACCCGTTGCTCATTCTGTTGTTTTGAAAGAAGAATACCATAACGTAGATCTTTCTTTGCGAGTTGAATAGTCGGACTGGAGATGATCATTACGTAAAAAAAGTCTGGCCTCTTAGAACGCAATTAATTCCAGGTATTGAAAATGTTTTGACTGAAAGTTTGATGCCTCTACATCAAGTCCTTCTCCCACCGTTGCACATAAAATTAAGTATCGCGAAGCAATTTGTTAACGCGATGAGTAGAAATCAGAGCAATGCTTTCATGTATATCGTTAAAATATTTCCATTCCTTTAGGAAGCAAAAGTAAAAGAGGGTGTTTCTATTTGACCTCAAATAAGAGATTTATTAAAAATTAAGGAGTTTTAAAAATTAATGACGAATCATGAGAAAGCAACTTGGCAAAGCTTTATAGATGTGACTAAAATTTTTTTGGGAAATCACATAGATTCAAATTATAAACAAATAGTTTCAGAAACGTTGAGTAAATTTAAAGAAGTTGGTTATCTTATGAATCTATAACTTCACTTTCTGAATTCTTTTATCGACTTCAGTGAAGAACAAGGGGAAAGAATGCACCAGGATTCAAGAGAATTTAATAGCAGGTATCAAGGAATTTGGGGCAAGAATATGCTAGCAGACTATTGCTGAAGCTTGAAAAGAGACGTGAATAAAATACATAAGAGAAAAGCCATTTGGAGATCATTTACTAATAAACGTAAATATTGTCGAGAGGATGATCAATATAGCTACTTTGATTTTTTCATTAATTAATTTGTTTTGGGTTCATAGCTTAGAGGTTTATAGGTTTGGGGTTTCCAGGTTAAGAGTTTATGGGTTTAAGGTTCACAGGTTTATGGTTCATGGATTCAAGATTCATAGGTTCAGTGTTTGTAGGTTTATGCTATATGGAGACAGGCTTCATAAGCTTCAGGTTAATATGGCTTCTAATCCGAGGGTTTAGGGTCTACGGGATCAAGGTTTATGAATTTAAGTTTTACGGGTTCGGGGTTTATAGATCAAGGATTCATAAGGTTGAAGTACATGAGTTCAGGGTTCGTAAACTTATGGTTAAGAAACTTTGGAGTACGTGCGTTGGAAGGGCTCATGGTTCATAGGTCGCAGAAGTTTGTGACTTGCTACGGGCTCTGAATATTCAAGCTCCAGTATGCGACGTAAGGTTTAGGAAATTATGGGATCGACTGCCGTCAACGCAACCCTGGTGTGAATTTCCTCAGATTTCCTTTAAGATTATCTCTCTTCTTGACCTTTAAATGACTTTAAACCTCGTATAATGAAGGTTAACCAACTTTGTGTTTGAACTAGCTAACTGAAGAAACGTATGTGTAAATTCGTTCGAATTTTCGTACAGTTTCTTACCGTTTAACATGGAAGAAAACCTTAACTTAACCTTGAAATGACTTTGAATGAACTCTGGAAGTCCATATAAGGTTAGAAGATCTACAGGATCGTATTTAGCAAACCAAAAAACCCATGTATAAATTTTTTAAAATTTTTCTTAAAGTTATTATCTTTTACCTTCAAATAACCTTAAACCTAATGTAATACAGGTCAACAGACCTAGTTTATGAAATCAACGATATCGAAAACCTAAAGATACCCCACTAAGGTCAAAAAGATGACTAAAGAACAGAAATATGACTTTTAGAGCTTTTGACCTTCAGATGACCCCTGAGGGTCATTTAAGATTATGAAAAAATTTGTTAAAAATCATATCTAGACGTAAAATTTTTCGCTTTTTCCGATTCTGAAATCAGAAAATTGACATCTAGCGAATTAACATATATGGCCTCAAAATGACCTTCAAAATGACCTTCAAGATCAAAACCAAGGTCACCAATCGATTTTTTGGAATAAAATCTATGTTTTATGGGAGTCATTTCCTTCAAATTTTGCAGCCTAGACGAATTCTATCAGGCTAGAGAACAAAAATATGACTTTTAGAGCTTTTAACCTTCAGATAAACCCTAAAGGTTATTTAAGGTCATAAAAAAATTTTTCTATAATCACATCCAAACTTAAAGTTTCCCGCTCTTTCTCATTATGAAGTCAAAAAATTGATACTTTTTGATTTTAAATATTTGACCTTCAAATGATCTTGAACCTGACTTGATGGGGGCTAATCGACCCTCTCATCGTAATCAACGATCTTGAAGACCCTAATTATGCCAGACCATGTCCGATGTTCCAGCGTAGATCAAATGTTGACCTATGTTATTAATATATTTATGAACTCATATCAAAATGTATCTTAAGTTCGAAATGTTCGTAAGCAACACTCCTATATACGTTTCTATGCATATTCTATAATAGAGATAGTTTTTCGCTATTTTCTAAATTTCCCGGACATATGATTAAACAAAAAATGATTTTCTTATATAATTTGCCAATTTCGATGCTTCTGGTGTTCCTGATATTTCGGGACTTACCTTGGGAGTGTTGGTTACGAACGTTTCGAACTTCACATTCATATATCAAATACATTACGAAATAAAAAATTATGAATTTTCAAATTATTTTTCACAATCTTATTAAAAAGATGTTCGAGTTGCTTAAACCATAAGATAATACGACTACTTTTCATCTTAATATAACCCCAAGTTATATAAATAGGATCTCGATTATCAAAAAGGATGTAGATTTATGATATTGCATGATACTTGTAACGAAGATATAGTAAGTTGATCTTTGCCCCACTGACTATTTCGACCACTTGTGTCCATTTCTTGTCAATTACTATTAAAATCAATATAATTAATATTTGTTGTATATAATTGTGATAAATTTCAAAAAGAATAAACTTTTCAAATCATTAAAAAAACATTAAATTATAAACAAAAATTAGAAATATTATAGATTAATATCATCGAATTAAAAAAAAAATAATTATTTCGTATAAAAATTAAAGTTTATTATATTTATTTTCGAAAGTTGTAACGAGTATTGATGTAGTCGCAATCGTCTCATAGTATGCGCCAGCTGATTGATGGGGGTAGCACGCACTGGATGTTCTAATCACAGGTGCGTACCTCGTGCTGGTTTATCTATTAGGGAAACGCAAATAAGTCGCGCGCAGGTGGTAAGAGATAAAAAGAGAGAGGAAGATAGCTTACTCTGTCTATCGAAACATTATTGGTACCGCCATTGTGGAGCTTGTTAGCTTTTCGCCGCGCTCTCTCTTATAAAGTTTTTCATTACGTTGGATAAATAGATTTCTAAAAATCATTCGTGTTAGCAGTACTTGTGTAAGTTCCTGTACCTGTGATATTAAATTCTTGTGTGTGTAGGCGGATCGCTGCACACAAGATTTAATACAAAGTTATTTAGCTTACAGCTGAGCCAACCACACAACCACGCCGTTGCTATAGCACCAAGGGGTTAGAGAGAGACAGCGAGCTGGCTTTTCTTTTCCTCTTTGTATTTTGATTCACGCGTACGCTGCATTTAAAAGATACGTGGTTGCAACCTAGCGTGCGTTTATATATTATATTTCTTTATTATATTTTGCGACGTGCTTATTAATGAATTTAGTTATTTATTAGATAATTTATACGAATTCGACCTGAGCGATAAGTTTTATTTACTATTTACTTTTGTTTTATTTCCTTATATTTAATAATTGTTAATCGTTGCTTTTCCTTAGAACAAAGTCTTTTTTTATTTCTGTCTGGTGTGGCGAAGAATCACCACGCCTGTAAACCTCATATTTTATAGAATATATCTTAAAATTTGTTTCTATTTACAACTGGCAATTTGCATACCTTTGTGTTAACAAAAGCAATTGCACAGTTGATCTGATATTTTATATATGTATTATAATTGAGGTATGAGACCTAAGCAACTAGTGCAAGTGATCAGCTGATCACAAAGGGTTACAAGTAGATTTTATTCAACCTAATTAATCACTTGTTACAAAGTATTTTGCTCTTTGTATTCAAAAAGTAAACTATTAGTGGAGTTCTACTAATTTTTCCACAAATAAATTTTTCTTATTGCAAAATACAATAATTTATGTATTTAAGAACCATTTATTATTTAAATAGAATCAAACAGTTTCATTAATGCTATCCATATGATTCATTTTTTTATTTTCAACAAGAATTTAATCATATTTACTTGAAGTAATACAAAATAAAGTAGCAGTGATATCTTCAAAGCAATTAATTTATTTTATTTGTCAGAACATTGACTACCAATATCAAACATCTTGAATTGAAGTCCTTTAAAAGAGAAATGTGTTTCCACAATTCCAGTAGTTTTAATCATGGTAAATAAAACATTTTTTAGAATTAGAACATAATTTGAACAAGTAATAAGATCTAACGCACTTGAGTAATAAGTTGCAGTTCACTAGAATCTGCATAATCTATTTTCAATGGCCACATGACTTGATTATTGTCATCAATCTTTAAATAATATAACTGTATACGACAGGCTTAAATTGCCTTCATTTTTCTTAATATAGCCAGTTTCATGAATTATTTTCATTCATTTTAAAATTGTAGATTTACTATATTTTCCAACACCAAGTAAAAGTAATCTGATTTTATCAACAAACTTTTCTTTATTGGTTTAGTGACCTTTATCGATTTTTTTTTTATTCTTCAGCTGCAACTTTTTCATTATGAGAACTTGTTGCACAACTCATTTTATCGCTAGTTTTGTTACCTTTTAGAAAGTAAAAATATATCAGTGATTGGGGTATTTACATATATTTATATACTTTATTCTAATCCTTTTTAAAAAATTTAAATCTATTTACAAATGAATTATTAATAGATTCAATGTTCAAGGTTCTTAAAAAAAATCTTTCTTATTAAGAAATAGAATAATTGATTTATATACAAACCTTTTACTATTACAAATAGAATCAAATAATTTTATCGATTCAATCATATGATTCATTTTTTTGATGATTCAACAGGATATAATAAGAAATATATCAGGAAATCTTCGCAATATTTGTGCTTGAGATTCTGTAACGCTACCCATCTGTATATTATTCAAAGCTATACCAACAATATAGACATGAATAGAAGCGCAGAGTGAATAGGAAGAGTGAGGCAACTTTAGAAATCTATCCCCCCAGCTTATACATAGCCTGTATATCTATATAGTACTAATATATAGATATGCTAACAATGTAAAAGTTAGGGAAATAACTTGCCTCAAAATTCTGTACGCTTATGCTCTTTTATTTACGTCTATATTCTCCGGCTATACTAAACTGTATCGTATTTTGTGAAAATGCAACAAATTCATCATCATATAAATATGGATGATTAAATTAAATTAAAGTGAGATATGGAAGTTGTTTTTCATAGGAGATTTGCCTAACGAAGTTTTTCACTTTTATATTATACTAGGGGGCAAGTTTTTTTTTTTGGTTCGCCCTATTGGCCCGGTGCAGCCTCTTGGCCAAGCTACCGACATCCTTGACCACCTCTGTGTCAGGATGTTTGCCTACCTTTTTTCCCTTACCTATATTTCCTGTACCTATATTTTTCCTACCTATTTTCATTACCTATTTTAATCTACCCATACCCGAGAAATCACAGACTGCCGCGTTCCTAGAACAGTCGGTAAGTAGATTTCTACGGTAGATTCCTGCATTTGCCCAGGCCTAAGCCTGTGACGTAGGGAAAACATCCCAAGGAGAAAACCTACGCCAGGAATATTTACCCATCGCCCTCAGAAGTTCTTTTTCCGATGAAAAAACGTCTGAAAAAAATTTCAGGTGTTTTCACCGGGAATCGAACCCCCGACCACTCGCAGCAAATGTGTAGGGACCATATGAGGCGGATGCCTTAGCCGGTTACGCCACAGACGCTCTGTAATAAGTTTTATTTAAAATACTAAATAATTTTAATTATTCAAAAGTTTTCTTCAGGTAAATCCTCAATGATCTTTTAATGAATCTAATCATCTGTGAAATTTATTATAATATTAAATAAAGAATAAAGTTAGTAATTGATTTATAAAGATTTTATCAAATGTTAGTCTAGTGGTATAAAGACCTTCGAGCATATACTACTGGAGGAAGCCTCCCAGCTATTAACTGCGTTACAAGGTGAAGAGAGAAAAAGACTCTATTTTGGTACGTGCTATCTCTCTCTCACTTTCTTAGTGGGGAACAGAAGCAGCCAATCAAATCAGGCTAGAGAGAGACAGCACGTACCAAAATAGAGACTTTCTCTCTCTTCGCCTTGTAACGCTTGCTGCCATTCGGAGGCTTCCTCCAGTAGTATATGCTCGAAGTACAAATTTTAATTGATTTGAATCGCTGTCACGATTAAATATACTTGAATTTTGAAAGAAATATATAGAAATATAATTGTAATAATATTACCATGACTCAGCCAAGTATAGTTGTAATAATTGTATCGTTGGAAGTACTTATTGAAAAGTGCGGGTAAAAGTGCTTGTGGAAGTTCTTTGAAAAAGTGCTTCTTAATCTCCAATATAATTTGAATTTATAATTGATGTCAATCGATGGAGTAATGCTTATTATGCATTTTGACTTTCATTAAATGATATGGTTAACGTAGTAAATCTGGTTCATGTAGCCTTCGCATCGTTCTCGTTTTGTTGATTTTGTAAACCGCATTGCACTTTCTTTTGTTTTATAAAAATGACTTAATTTTACAATATGCTTACTAATAATTCACATTATCTGATTGATTAATAACTGTATAATTTGGAATAAATAATTTTTAAACAAGAGATACGTTGTGACGTAACACATCTACACAAATTTCTAAAAATGTGTTTGCAGAAAAAATAACTATTATTTTGATACGTAGATTATTAAATAAAAAGAATACCTACATTGACTGTAACATAATGAATTAGAAACTAGTGCTTATAGTCCAGGGTTGCAAATATTTAAATCATTTTGGGCTTTAAATAAATTTTAATTCACAAATCCTTTTTGAATTTGTAATTAGAGTTTTATTTAATTAACAATTCCATTTAAATTAATAATTAAAAATATTTTAATTAAGAAATCAAAATATAATCGTGAATTGAAAGGGCTTTAATTCCAAAATCAAAAGGAATTCTTAATTAAATAAATTTCAATTAAGAAATCAAAATTTAATCGTGAATTGAAAGGGCTTTAATTAAAAAATCAAAAGGAATTCTTAATTAAATAAATTTCAATTAAGAAATCAAAATTTAATCGTGAATTGAAAGGGCTTTAATTCCAAAATCAAAAGGAATCCTTAATTAAATAAATTTCAATTAAGAAATAAAATGTAATCGTGAATTGAAAGGGCTTTAATTCCAAAATCAAAAGGAATTCTTAATTGAATAAATTTCAATTAAGAAATCAAAATTTAATCGTGAATTGAAAGGGCTTTAATTCCAAAATCAAAAGGAATCCTTAATTAAATAAATTTCAATTAAGAAATCAAAATGTAATCGTGAATTGAAAGAGCGTCAGTTATGATTATGATTTGTGGATTCGAGGGCTTTAATTAAAAATTCCATAATTCCTTTTTATTAAACGTTTTAAAGGAATTTTTATCATATATATGTATATAGAAAAACAGATGTGGACGCGCACATACATACGCACCTGGGCTCATATATATGCAACATTTCGTGTCGACCCAAACGCACACATACAGACAAGTTGATATATATATATATATATATATATATATATATATATATATATATATATATATATATACATACATACATACATACGTGGGACATTCCACGTCAATTAGAACGCACCCACAGACAGGTAGGTTTATATATATGGGACATTTCATGCCAATGCGCATGCACACACACAGGATTATATATGTATATATATATATATATATATATATATATATATATATATATATATATATATATATATATATATATACATGGGACATTTCGGGTCAACTCGTACGTACTCATGATCACAGGCTTTTCTATATATATGGAACATTTCATGACAACTCTCACATACCTATTCGAGTTCCTTTAGGTTCGCATATATGGGACGTTTCATGTCAATTTTCATTCATGCACACACACGTTAATATACATGGGATTTTTTATGTAAATTTCAACGCACACACATACAGGTTTATATATATATGGGACATTTCATGCCAATGCGCACGCACACATACACACACACACAGCATTATATATATATATGGGACATTTCATGTCAACTTGTACATACTCATAATCACAGGCTTATCTATATATATGGAACATTTCATGACAACTCTCACACACCTATCCGAGTTCTCAGGTTTTCATACATGGGACGTTTCGTGTCAATTTTCATTCATGCACACACACGTTGATATACATGGGATTTTTTCTGTAAATTTCAACGCACGCACATACAGGTTTATATATATGGGACATTTGATGCCAATGCGCATGCACACACACAGGATTATATATATATATATATATATATATATATATATATATATATATATATATATATATATACTAGGGGGTTCCCCCCTGCTCGCTTCGCTCGCCAACCCCCCATTGCATCACCTTCTACAAATATAAACTTTTATATATATAATTTTTAAATTTATATTAATTTAAAATTATTATTTTTTTTTTTTTTGTTCCTTGGTTATGAAGATTAGTATTTATTAGAAGTTAAATACACTTATTAAGGTATATGAAGTTAAGTATAATAAAACGTTTTATGATGGTTTAATACTTTAAATATGTTGAAGATATCTATAATAATATTCAATCGCTTTACGATAGGAGCACAACCATTCAACGTATTTACCTCGAGCTCAGCCCAATGTTCTTTTCTCTTCCTAATTTTGTTCATTCTTTTCGTTCAATTTATGGACGATGTGTATGCATCGCATCATAAAAAGAACTCTATTAAATTAAATATTAAATTGCCTAATTAGATAACAATTAATTAAATTAGCTAACAATTAACTACCTTTCAGCTATCTCTCAGCTAACTTTCAGCTAAATTTTATCTGAATTTCAGCTATCTCTCAGCTAACTTTCAGCTAAATTTTATCTGAATTTCAGCCAACTTTTAGCTAACTTTCAGCTAAATTTTATCTGAATTTCAGCTTTCTCTCAGCTAACTTTCAGCTAAATTTTATCTGAATTTCAGCTATCTCTCAGCTAACTTTCAGCTAAATTTTATCTGAATTTCAGCTATCTCTCAGCTCACTTTCACCTAAATTTTATCTGAATTTCAGCCAACTTTTAGCTAACTTTCAGCTAAATTTTATCTGAATTTCAGCTATCTCTCAGCTCACTTTCAGCTAAATTTTATCTGAATTTCAGCCAACTTTTAGCTAACTTTCAGCTAAATTTTATTTGAATTTCAGCCAACTTTTAGCTAACTTTTAGCTAAATTTTATCTGAATTTCAGCTATCTCTCAGCTAACTTTCAGCTAAATTTTATCTGAATTTTAGCTATCTCTCAGCTAACTTTCAGCTAAATTTTATCTGAATTTCAGCTATCTCTCAGCTAACTTGCAGCTAAATTTTATCTGAATTTCAGCTATCTCTTAGCTAACTTTCAGCTAAATTTTATCTGAATTTCAGCCAACTTTTAGCTAACTTTCAGCTAAATTTTATTTGAATTTCAGCCAACTTTTAGCTAACTTTTAGCTAAATTTTATCTGAATTTCAGCTATCTCTCAGCTAACTTTCAGCTAAATTTTATCTGAATTTTAGCTATCTCTCAGCTAACTTTCAGCTAAATTTTATCTGAATTTCAGCTATCTCTCAGCTAACTTGCAGCTAAATTTTATCTGAATTTCAGCTATCTCTTAGCTAACTTTCAGCTAAATTTTATCTGAATTTCAGCTATCTCTCAGCTAACTTTCAGCTAAATTTTATCTGAATTTAGCTAACTTTTAGCTAACTTTTAGCTAAATTTTAGCTGAATTTCAGCTGACTGAGGGCACATAAAATTCTTATACACGGCGGCGGCGGCGGCGGCGGCGGCGGCGTAGGCGATATATCTTTATTATATAGAGAGATATATATATATATATATGGGACATTTCATGTCAACTCGTATGTACTCATAATCACAGGCTTTTATATATATATGCAACATTTCATGACAACTCTCACACACCTATCCGAGTTCCTTCAGGTTTACATATATGCGACGTTTCATGTCAATTTGCATTCATGCATACACGCTTTTATATACATGCGACTCTTCATGTCAACTCATGTACGACCTTACTGACAGGTTTTTGCATATGTATATATGGTCCATTTTATATCAAATTGCTCACGTTCACCCGCAATTTTTTGTTTCTATATATATATGGGACATTTCATGTCAACTTGCACGTACTCGCAAGCACAGGTTTTTCTATCTATATATGGGACATTTCATGACAACTTGTACACACCTATCTAAGTACCCTTAGGTTTATATATATGAGACGTTTCATGTCAATTCGCATGCATGCACACACACGTTCATGTATGTGGGACTTTTCATGTCGACTTACAAGCATGATATAAACATATATATATATATATATACGTAAGGGACATTTCATGTAGAATCGCACGTACACACACAGGTTTATTTAAGTTTATATGGAACATTTAATTTCAACTCATACGCACACGCACACGCTCACACATACAAACACATATTTAACTTTATATATATATATATATATATATATATATATATATATATACATACTTTACCTTATCGATGTAGACAATATTTAAAAAATAGTTATTTATTATGCTGTGGTACCCACGATCGCCGTCTTTGGATACCTAGGTGTTAATGACAACTTAAACATCATCTTCAGTTAAAACTTTTGAAATTCAACTTATAGTTTAATAACTACTTTGAAGTCGTTTCAAATGTTATCTAGCCAAACATGGATGTTCCGAGTAAGATAAACATTGTCTACAAGAATATCTTTTGAAATTTAGCCATTATTTATTAATAACATGTACGTTTCCCGAGATGACATCTC
Organism: Anastatus disparis; assembly: GCA_017163975.1. Lineage (NCBI taxonomy): Eukaryota > Metazoa > Arthropoda > Insecta > Hymenoptera > Eupelmidae > Anastatus > Anastatus disparis. The sequence goes on from JAFFSR010000393.1 coordinate 1,926,423, forward strand.
ACAATATCCAGGTGATCCTGGCTACCTGGAAATCGTCTATATGAATGAATTTTGAAATTTTCCATACCGATTATGAAGTTTACAGATATTTGCAGGGACTACGTCAAATGAAACTTGGAGATTCTTTTAGATTTCGATTCTAAGGTTGTTTGATTAGGTCGGAGAATACTCTGAAATAAAAAGATTTTAAAAGAACAATTGTTTAAGATTCATGCAAGTTCCATGAAATATGTTGATTTACTCGTAGTCGATACCCATATATAAAGATCATTCATACAAATCATCTCGCATATAAATTTGCGGTAGTATCCCTACTAATTTATGAATTTTTCGTTCGAATAATGCCAGCGAAATTTAACTTCGAGAAAGCATATTACTATTGTAATTAGTGAATAATTTTAACATTTTTTTTATCAAACATCATTCCGATATGCAGGTAATAAGCGCTATTATTTAAAAAATTTAAAAAAAGTTAATTTATTTATTTTATACTTTTTAGTCTATTTATTCAATTATTGTATTTTATTTTTAAAGCATGTTTTTAAAATTTTGTATTTTCTATTTTTAAGTTAAAATTGTTTTTATTATCATTTAGAGTTACATTGCAACCAGACTTTTCGAAGATTACACTCAGGTACATCCGTTATCGGCGACTTGGTACTCCAGTTCGACCTCTTCATCCTAAATCATTATTATGCATTAAAGATTCACTTTCAAACCTTGAATTAGGTTTTAGCAGCCCCGAAATCCCCCGGGGACCCCACCTCGACCCAGAGAAAGCCTCCCCACTTGTACTTCCTCGGAGACGACGTCCATGCGTATTCTGGACAACGTGCATCACTTTGTGGCAATTGTTTGATCTCAAATTCGGTTTTAGCAACCCTGAAAACCCCCGAGAAACTCGCCTTGACCCAAAGAAAGCCTGCCCATTTATACTTCCTCGGAGATGACTTTTCACACCCATTATCATCGACCTGGATGTCCAGGTACCAAAATGACAACTGATTATTGTATTGTCATCCAAGACCAAAGTCTATGCCAATTATCAGAATTTATATCTGTTAAAAAGTGCCTGAAATCGAGCGCGCAAGATTTGATTACAGACAGACAAACATGTAAACAGACATGAAGGCGAATATAAGAAAAGCGTATATAAAAAAATAATATTTACCTACGTTAAGTCTGCTTTGAGACTAATTATCTTTCGTTTTTTATGACAAAAACAAGTAAATTGAATTTGAGAAAATTTCTATAAGTTACTTAAATTTATGAAAAAGTCAATATAAATCGTCATTTTTGCAGAATTATGAAGATTATGATTATTTTCGCGGAAATTATAAAGTTATGGAAATTATTTATGGAAACGTTTTCGATTGGAAAATTTGTGATTATTGCAGTTGAATTTTGTTACATCATCATCAGTTATATCCTCGTTAAAATGACCCGAAAATTTCTAAAAGAATCGGAACAAATATTTTTCCGGTCTTTAAAGAATGTTTAAGAACTATTATGAAATGAAAATTGATAAATGTTTCAAGTTTTCCGAATCGTTTCGACATTGAAATTTCAATTATAAGCCGTTACTCATAAAATTTGAAAAAGTCTATTGTATGCAACTATTTTTCCAGTGATTCAGTTGTAATGTATAAAATTGTGAATTTAGGTGATTTATTATGTTTCTTTCCGTAATATTTATCTGATGTTGGAGCTACAGCAATCAAGTTTTGCTTTTTTTATTTCATTAATATCATTTTAAATTCGTAAATTAATAGTATATTGTGTAACGAGTAAGGTTTAGTTGACTATTGCGCACGAGGGCAAGTTGGCGCACGAGCGTAGCGAATAGCGCCATTGCCCGAGACTCTCTCTCTCTCTCTCTCATATCTGTCGTACGACTGACTCGCAATAGTATATTTCAATACTTTTTGGTACTATTATTTGTAATTAAATTACATACTTTTAGTTCACCAATTTCACGTTTATACGGAATAATTACGATTTCGTTAATGTAAAAATAATACAATAATAGATGATACGATTTACTTTGTCAGAGGTTAAAGCGAGATAGAGTATAAAATTCATCATATGGTCGATGAGATACAGTATGAGGGCGCTGCGCTTGTATAAACCTTTGCGATTTTACATTAATTAACGCTTTTGCGTGACATTATTTTACAGAATGTAACGTATTTACGTGATTTAATACAAAATAATATTATACATAGCTGTGAAACACACGCCCTCAAAAAACAACACACGCAGCGCGCGCTATTAGCTACTTACTACCCCGAAAACGCATGTGCTATAGGCCGCTTACTCAGCACGGATGAGAAAAACAAATATAATGACTTGTCCGCACTAAAGCTATGTTAATACAATAATTTTTGTTAAAATAAAAAATCATTTAAACTTGTAAATTTTTTATGAACTTTGATTGGAAATTATATCAAGCTCGACAAACCTAATCTTAAAATACGTTACATTGAAAGTTTGTATTATTACTTTTTATGTAGTATTTTCGTGGGTTTCTTGAGTTGTCCGCACTCAAGTTGAATCTTACAAATTTTTTCTTTGTCGCAAAAAAATGTTATTAAACGCATTGTTTATTCATAACTTGGGATTGGAAATATTATTAGAAGACTGGAAGCTTCGTCATGCTCTTAAAAATAAAAATAATGTTATCTAATTTTAAAAATAATATTAATCTAAATAATATATCCTCATCAGAAAAGTTATTGTAATTTATATATTTTTAGAACCTTTCCAATTTCATGTGTCCCACTATGGTATTATATGGGGATATCCATCCAACTTTAAATTCTCTAGTAACAGGTCATTATTTAAACTAGGTTATAATCTTTTGTGCTATCCTGTAACTCTATTTTTGATGTATTTTGTAAATGTGCCACAAACGGCGCAGCAGATAATTCTATAAAAAGTAAATTTACACATAAGATAAATTACGGTAATTTTTTATGTGTAAAAATGAATGTTTCATAGAAATATCTACTGCGCCGTTTGTTAAACATTTACAAAATACATCAAAAATAGAGTTACAGGATAGCACAAAAGATTTGAACCTAGTTTAAACAATGTGCATCATGCGGTAACCCAGTAACAGCTGTAATATGACCTGTTACTAGACAATTAAAAGTTTTGTGGATATCCCCATATATCAAAAAATATGATTATGACTTCTTCAGATTCTTTATGAATTTCTAATATATTGAATAGTGATTTTTGAAGGGCATATCATAGTATTAATTAAATTAACTTATTAATAAACTGAAAAATTGCCTAGTATTAATAAATTAGTGCGATTTATTGTATTTATTCACAAAAAAAATTTATAGCTTAGTCGTGTAAAATGGCTTTATTTCCACTATCAAACAATTCCATGTTATGCTTAACTATTTCAAGAGTTAAACAAATTTAATAATATGTATATTTTTTTATAACTTCAAGATCGTTACTGAGAATCATAAATAATTTTCACGGTATTTTATTAATAGCAGATCGTACATCTCTATCCTTTTATAATAAAAAAATTCAATTTTCTGCAAAACCTTATGATTGTAGCAAAAAATAAGAAGAAAGCCCCATCTCGTATATTTTCTCTTATGAGAAAAAATTATTTTTATCGCTTCGTTTCAGAGAAAACTTTGAAAAACTGAATTGTCCATCCAAACCTCGATATTTTATGTTTTTCAAGGTTTTTTTCAAAAGGAATCGATAAAAAAATTTTTTCCTAATCAAAGAAAATATTGCTTTTTATGATACAAGATGGGGCTTTCTCTTTATTTTTTGCTAAAATTATTAGTTTTTGTAAAAAAATCAATTTTTTGATTACAATAGGACATATATACTCGACCTCCTCTTGAGGATCTTTAATAGCTATTAAACTCTTTACAAGATTGTAATAATTCATCTCGATTTACTTCCACAGAGTTCGTGAAGTTTCATTAACCTTTCAATCAATATACAGAAAATATAAAGATTCATCCGTATTCTTAAATGATCTCATAGGAGTCGGTCTGTGGTTCATTCGGTAGAGCGTTGGATTCGTAATCTCGAGGTTCCGAGTTCGAATCCCGCTCTCGGCCGATTGATACAAGCACCACTGTACGTTACATGTGCTTTGTTCACAAACACACTTACGAGCTCCGTCGCTGATTAGCATAGCAATAATAGCATAGCATAAATATAGCGACGTTAAAAAAAAAAAAAAAAAAATGATCTCATAGATTTATAATCATTTATTTACCAATAATTTAATAAATATATTCATACGATGATAAAACGTGAAAAATATTTCTGAAGAATTTTTTAAAATACAATCTAGAAGGATTCTCCTGAAAACTTTACAGTGCTGTTCAATTCTAAAGCGATCTTAATTGTTCATTAATTGTGAATACGATAAAATTAAGGTTACTATTCCTTAGTAAAACTTAATGAATCAAAAAAGTTCAGAAGGTATCAACGAAAATCATGACAATTTTTTTCATAAGAGTTCACAAAGTTGTATTATGGACTGGTACCAAAAACCGCAAAAAATTAGAAAGGTTCTTTTACATCAGAATCTTTCCAAACCTTAATGTACATGTTCATCGGGGTATTTCACCTGAATACGGAGGACATTTATAACTAATATAGGTAGCTAGGAGAGTTTCCGTAGCCGATGGAGATCCACGGCTCCACCAAAGTTTTTCCTATGTATTTTGGTGCCTTGAACACGAATTTCGAGGGTGAATAGCTGGAAAATAGTTAGGAAAATCTCTAAAGTAAATTTTCTGGTTGTTAATTCTTCGCAGGAAAACATAATTTTTCGTGTTTTTCATCAAATATTAAGTCGAAAATATTCTTATCAATTTTGCCGTACATTGCACCATTTCTCTGTAAAAACATCATAAATATAAAAAAAACTCATTTTGCCATTTTTAATGATTGTTTTATTTTATTGCACTAATCATTGGTGACCAATATAATTAAGAATTTTTACATTTTAATTAGCTAAAATTTTTCTTTAATCCACCAACTGTTGATAAAAAAAGAATGGTTTAGGCTTGTTGCGGTCTTCCTTTAATTTTTCACGAATAATTGAACCACTTATTCAGAAAGTACCGCGCAACGGTGCTCACATGAAAAAGTCAGGTCGGAAAATAGGGGAGATTGCTATAGTAACATTAAAGTCCACGGTTCCAAAAATTTTTTTTATATATTTTGTCACTAAACATTAATTTAAAGGGGGTGAAGTCGGAAAATGTCCAGGAAAATTTGTATGATATAATTTCCAAAAATTTGAAAAGTCTATTTTTCAAATAAAAAACATTTTGTCGCTTATTTCATGCAATTTTCATGCCAAAGTTATAAAAAAGAATAAGTTTTATAATTTTTTTCAATTTTTCATATTAGAATGAGACTATTGTTACAGTGCAGCAGAGATTAGAATAGGATTTCCTAAAATTTTATTTCATTTGCTAAATTTATGTTATAATTTATAAATACGTTTAATTAATCGTTATTTGTATTTTAATCTTATTACATTTTTTACATGTAGAATTTTTGCTACAAGAACAATATGTACAGTACGCTATTCATTATTTTATGAAGTTTAAAAAACTTGTGTTTTTATAATTTATAAAATTTTTTAACGAAGTACAATTTTTTTCTGTGAACTACTCTTTTACTGTTACATATTTTGTAAAAATATATCTTTTTAATAAAAAAAATAGGTATATGATTGATTGAAAATATTAATTTTAATTAATTTAATTTATGTATAACCCTGTTGAAAAAACTCACTGACATGGGAACATTTTTTTTTAACTATTAATAATTGAATTTATTGATTTGTTGATTGTAATTCTTTAATCATTTATTTTATTTCCGCAATTCAATCCAAAATATCCTTAATTTATAATCCTTCAGTTAAAAATTGAGGCAGCACACTAATCATAACACATTCAAAATAATTTATAGCAGCATCATCAGTGTCACAACCAAATTTTAAAATTGCTAAGCATAAACTTTCAAAACGAATGTCAGGAAAAAGTAGTTAACATTGTAAAAGAATTTTTTTATTACAGATAACTATTATGGGAAGAACTTTTTTGAAAATAAAATCATAATCAAATTATCCATCAAAAAGTAAAACCATTCCTTAAAAATCTTTAAGATTTTTATCAGTATTAATATTAGCAATTTTTCCTAAATTAGAATTTTTTTTATTTTAAGTAACATAGAAAAAATAACCTGTTTGTGTAACTGATTAAAAACTGCTCACTTGTTTAAAAAAAAATCTGGTGGCACTATATATATATATATATATATATATATATATATATATATATATATATATATATATATACCTGTGTGTGTGTGTGTGTGTGCGCGCATGTGAATTGACATAAAATATCCCATGTATATTTATATACATTTATTCATAAGCCCATGTGTGTGCGTGCATGCGCCTTGACAGGAACAGCCCCATATATATATATATATATATATATATATAAAGAAAAATATATACAAACTCAAGTACGTGTGTCATGCATGTAAATTGACATGAAACGTCCCGTGTACACGGACAGACTTTTGCCTCAATAAAGTTGACGCGCGCCCTCACTAGAAAAAGTGATGCCTTCTGCTACGTAAATTATATTACATTTTATAATGCATGCATCACTTTTTTTGGTGCATTAATCGTAAAACACAGCGCAAGGTGGCGCCGCATCGATATTTATCTTGCATATTCCAAAAATATTGTGCATGCGCGCCACCTTGTAGAGCGTTTCTAAAACGCACTATCTTTTATGGTGCAAAAGTCTCTCGGTGTATATAAACCTGTGTGTATGTGCGCGCGTGTGAATTAACATTAAATATCCCATGTATATGTGTACACAGATATACACATATATATGTATATATATATATATATATATATATATATATATATATTCACAAGCCCATGTGTGTGCGTGCATGCGAATTGACAGAAACGGTCCCATATATATAAATACAAATTTCAAATACATGTTTAGATGTGTTTGCGTGTTCGAGTTGACAAGATATGTCAAATATATGAAAACCGGCGCGTGCGTGTTGACATGATACGTCCCATATATGTGAACCTAAGGGCGCTTGGATAGGTGTGTGAGAGTTGTCATGAAATGTCCCATATATATAAACCTGTATAGGCGTGGGTAATAATTGACGTGAAAAATCCTATGTATATAAACGTGTGTGCATGCATGCAAATCGATATGAAATGTACCATATGTATAAACCTGTGTGTGTGCGTGCGTTCGAATTGACATGGAAAATCGCATGTATATCAACGTACGTGTGCATGCATGCGAATCGACATGAAATGTCCAATATATATAAACCTGTGTGTTTGTATGTGTTTGAATTGACATTAAAAATCCCATGTTTATTAACGTGTGTGTACATGCATGCGCAACGACATGTACTGTCCATATATATATATATATATATATATATATATATATATATATATATATATATATAAACCTGTAAACGACATGAAATATCTCATATATATATACCTGTATGTGCGTACGTTCCAATTGACGTGAAAAATCCAATATTTATTAAAGTTTGTGTGCATGCATGCGAATTGACATGAAATGTCCCATATATATGTAAACCTGTGTGTGTGCGTTCGAATTGACGTGAAAAATCCTATACATATTAACGTGCGTGTGCATGCATGCGAATCGACATGAAATGTCCCATATATATATAAACCTAAGGTTACTAGGATGGGTGTGTGCGTGTTGTCATAAAATGTCCCACATATATAAAAAAGCCTGTCATTATGAGTATGTACGAGTTGACATGAAATGTCCCATATATAATCCTGTGTGTGTGTGTGTGTGTATGTGTGTGCGTGCGCATTGGCATGAAATGTCCCATATATCTAAACCTGTAAGTGCGTGCGTTCCAATTGACGTGAAAAATCCCATGTTTATTAAAGTCTGTGTGCATGCATGCGAATAGACATGAAATGTCCCATATATATAAACCTGTGTGTGTGTGCTTTCGAATTGACGTGAAAAATCCTATGTTTATTAACGTGCGTGTGCATGCATGCGAATCGACATGAAATGTCCCATATATGTAAATCTAAGGGTACACGAATGGGTATGTGCGTGTTGTCATGAAATGTACCACATATAAAGAAAACCTGTACTTATGAGTACGTGCTAATCGACATGAAATATCCCATGTATGTATGTATGTATGTATATATATATACATATATATAAACCAAAATATATACGGGTCAACGGGTGCAAGTTGACATGAAACGGACCATGTATATATATATATATATATATATATCAACTTGTCCGTATGTGTGCGTGTGGGTCGACATGAAATGTTGCATATATATGAGCCTAGGTGCGTATGTATGTGCGCGTCCACATATGTTTTTCTATATACATATATATGATACAAATTCCTTAGTACGTTTAATTAAAAAGGAATTGTGGAATTTTTAATTAAAGCCTTCGAATTCACAAATCATAATCATAACTGACGCTCTTTCAATTCACGATTACATTTTGATTTCTTAATTGAAATTTATTTAATTAAGGATTCCTTTTGATTTTGGAATTAAAGCCCTTTCAATTCACGATTAAATTTTGATTTCTTAATTGAAATTTATTTAATTAAGAATTCCTTTTGATTTTGGAATTAAAGCCCTTTCAATTCACTATTATATTTTGATTTCTTAATTGAAATTTATTTAATTAAGGATTCCTTTTGATTTTGGAATTAAAGCCCTTTCAATTCACGATTAAATTTTGATTTCTTAATTGAAATTTATTTAATTAAGAATTCCTTTTGATTTTGTAATTAAAGCCCTTTCAATTCACGATTACATTTTGATTTCTTAATTGAAATTTATTTAATTGAGAATTCCTTTTGATTTTTTAATTAAAGCCTTTTCAATTCACGATTAGATTTTGATTTATTAATTTAAATATTTTTAATTATTAATTTAAAAGGAATTGTTAATTAAATAAAACTTTAATTACAAATTCAAAAATGATTCGTGATTCAAATAATTTTTAATTACTTTTTTCGCAACCCTGTTATAGTCTATAGATCTATGAATCGAAAGTTGTTTTTTCTCGTTTTTTTATCGATGTTTTAATGCTTTTTATTAAAAAAATTTTTTTATTGACTTTTCATTGTAAACAGGATAAAATTTTTTTGTCTCTAGATATGCATATTAATATTTATTGTTTCTATAACAAAATTAATTATACATGTAAATTATGTCATAAAACTTTCACACATCGAAAACATCATTTAAGGGGATTTGATAAGGTATATGATTTATACGTGGCTATCGACATAACAGTTTTCCAAATTTTTAATATTTATTGAAAAACTTCCCTTAATTCCTTTATATTAGGCTTTCTATTAGTAAAAATGGAAGGCAGTAATAAAGAGATATTTGAAACATTATTGGATTACGAATAAAAAATTTGGAAAACTTTGATGCCGGTGTTTTTTTATAAAATTAAATAAAAATTAAATAAAATTTATAAAGACTATATTCAAGTGTTTGATTTTGATTTAAAAAAATTTAAATTTAATCATTTGATTATTAAACTTCAATTTAGTTTTTTCAAAATCATATTTTCAACCCTATACTTTAAATGAAATCTTAAAATTAATAATTATTTATATGATTAAACTTTACGATGATTACAGGATAATTAGCTAATTGTGAAAAAAATATTGTTACTTATTTTTCATCTATTATAAACTCATATGTTATCATATATCGTTATATACAGCACTTAAAATCAGCTATTACCAAGTTGACTACAAGCTGAAATTTAGCTAATTTTCAGCTATTTCGAAGCTCAAATTTAGCTTAATTTAGTTATTTACTAGCTAAGTCCAGCTAAATTTCAGCCGACTATTAGCTGATTTTAGCTTAATTTTAGCTTAATTTTAGCTAAATTTATGTTTAATGAAATTTAAAAAATAAGGAGCCAAAAATGAGGGGCATATTTCTGATGGTAACAGCGGCTACAGCGGCGATATATTTTTAATAATACTGGGGGGGAGCGTGCTAACCCCCACTTGATATGTGTGACGTGGTATTTTCACGCCAAAATAATTTTTTTTGTTTTATTTATTTAAAATAATTATCTGCTAAAAACCTGTTAAATAAAAAGTCATTCATAATTCTCCGAGCGTGTGAATTCATAAAATAATAATCACCACACTCGTGACAGCAACCAAGGCCACCGTAAGAAACCAACAGAGAAATAATTCTGTTATGTTCTTGTTTTCGGTGCTGAGCCCTGGATGTACACAGCTGATCACATAACCTATTGCCAAATAGCCATGTACGTTGGACTACCGGCTGACGGCACTGACGAAAAAACAACTATGCACATATACACTCACGAGACACACAGAGAGCCCCGAGCAGACGATTCTCATAATCAAACGTCCAGGAGGTGGCGAAACGGCGCCGATGGCACAAGATATATATGAACAGGTGCTCGCGCGAATATGTTATTGTGGCGCTCGCGTAGAGTTAGTTAAAAAGTAGAAAGAGAGAGAGATAGATAGAAATAGACTGAGATAATAATTAAAGTCGATAAAGTAGGATAGACGCGTATGGTAAAAAGATAACACATGAATAAAAAACTTAACTATGATAAAAAGAGATGAAAGATTAACTGATAGGAATTGTAATGAGTCATATTATAGGGGGTGCGCAAAGACTAACGATATTCAAACATAATTTAAATAATAACTCCTGTTTACTTGTTGTAAATATCTTTTTGTATATTTTTATAGATGGCGTTACAGTACAAATAAATAAATTGACATTGTAATTGTACGAAATAATTAAAAATGAAAATCATTAATAGAATAAAGATTGAAGCGAATCTAAAATAACGAATGATCGGAAATTATTGCTTATATTACTAATTAATGCTTGTCTATATTATCTGATAAAAATTAACTTTTTATTATAATGAGAAAAATAGTTAGTTATTCATAGAGAAAATAAGATAAACTGTAATCAAATTAAGCGCGCAGATGGCGTAACAGGTAAAGTGTAAAAATACTACACTACTAATAGGAAATAACATGTAATTTGACTAGCGAGTAGCAAACTACACCAGAAGAAGGTGATGAAAAGAACTTTACTTGATTAGTGAGTCGCGAAATAGAAAAAAGATATAGTGTATAGGGAATAACAAGAGTAACAAAGAGAGCAATAAAGAAGGAGAAGCCACTGATGCTCAGCGTTCGCTTCCTTCTTCTTCGTGCCTCATTGTCGTTCTAATCACAGTATTGTACGGTCGACCTTTCGTTTCTTTCCTTGATAAACTTGTTTATTGTTACATTTGTTAAACTTATTTTGTTAAGTTATTATCTTTACTTGTTGAGTTAAAAAAGTTGATTATTGTTATTAAATTTTGGTTGTTGATCAGTTGTTATTAATTATTAGATTTTTTTTTCTTCGCGCGAACTTTTCCTTTTGTTCCGTGTGCCATCAGCCTAACAGATAGCCATCTTCCTCGAGGACGCTAGCGATTGCCGACCATTTTGGAAAAAATAGTTGTACTCCCCTTGTAGGGTCGTTTGAATTTTCTGGGACATGGATATGGCTGAGGTGCATAATAGCGAGCAACCTAAGGTATAATTTAATTAAATAACTAATTTTTTTTGTGTGTTAGTGAAAATTCAGTGAATAAATTAAATATCAAATCTCTCTCTCTCTCTCGCGAATGAAATTAGCGGAAGTCCACGGCAGGCTATAAGAATAGCCACGTGGACACTTAAATTATAAATTTTCATTTACTTCGCATATCAAATAAATTGTGGTGGTGTAACAGTGTAAAAGCTGAATATATATTAAATTCCTTTTTGTTAGTAAAGTGAGATAGTGGAAATTAATTAGTGAATTTTTTTTTCTTTCCCACTCGATTGTAGTGTAGAAATAAATCTGGTAATTTAATAAGTGATTTTTTTCTTATAAATAAAAGTTAATATTTTTTTATTATATTTTATTAAAGTGCAGTTTTGATTATTTATAATTTAAAAATAATAGTTAATAATTAATCTTATAAACTTTCCTTTTAAATTTCTCTTTTACTTAACTTTTATGTCTTTTTGATTTTATAAAATTCTCAAGTTATTATCAACTTATTGTTATTATTCTAAAGTGATTAAAAATTTTTCTTTTATCGGTGGAAATTCTTACCTTGTGAGAAATTAATAAGTGATAGTTTATTTGATAAATTCTTTGAAAACTATTTTCCTTGTATAAATTTTTCTTGATTTATAACATTTTCCTTGATTAAATTTGTAAAGATAAATAAGTTAAATAATTAAAATGTAGAATCATTAAGATTAAAAATCATTGAATTTCTGGATACATAGGAAACCTATATAATAAGTTATTACGAAGTATCTGACCTTGCTTTTATGAAACGCCTATTGAAGGTCAGAGAGAGAAATAATAAGAGGATATTCGACACTAGCGCTACCAACAGAATTATTGCGTAATCTGGGATACGCACTGCTGTTCGAGCCCCACCCTCACATAACCTAAAATATAGATTGAGCACGTGTTGCATTCTTTGCTCAATTTTTATAATATTAAATAGATTCAAATTATTATTATTGCTTAATATTTTAAACTAGTAATTTTCTTTCCTGTAACTTAGTATATTTTAATTGAATTCAATAGTTTCTTTTTATTTTAACTTAACCTAGATTTATTTAAAGAATTTGTCTTATAAATGAATTTGTTTAAGGCTTAACTTAAACTCTTTTAATTAAATTACTTAAAGTTTATTTAGTGAATTTTACTCCCTATAATTAGACGTTTATTAATTTATTTATTGAAGTGACCTTATAATTGGTTAGAATATTAAAGGTAGAGTATCTAATTCCCTTGTTATACTATTATTATTTTTGTAGGCTGGTAAATCTCAGAATTTGGGAATTATAAGCCAACTATTATTTCGTATTTAATTAAATATATTTATAATCTCCCAAATAAAAACCACCCTTACATATGTAAAACTTTAAAGCATAATTACTTTTAAACATAAATACTTTTGTAATTTAATCATTAAATTTTTCTTTTTTTTTAAACTGCATAATTTAATTTACCAATAATTTTTCTATTTAATTTAGAATATATTATTTTTATTTTCAAATAACTCAAATATTAAAATGTTTAATTTAAATTCACTGATAAATTGCAATTAATAATAAAATTAAAATACTTATTGAAATATTGTTTTATATTATTGCAATTAATAATACTTTTATTTTATATTTTGATTTACTTAAATCATTAGATGGTTCTTGTTTGATAATTTTTCTTTAAAAAAGTTTTTATAGCTAGCAAACATTGAAAAAAAGAAATTTTTTTTTAATTGTAACAAAAAATAATTATTTACATGTATATTTCTTATAAAAGAAAAAATTTTAATCAAATGCAAATACTATACATTTTTTAATTTAACAAACAAATGTCAAAACAGACGTAATCGTATCTTTTGTTTTAATTAATATATATAATGTTTGACATTTGCTTCAAATAATTTGAAAGATCATTTAAGTTTGTAAAAACGGTAGCTGAAGAAGACCAGGAAGGAGAACTTAGTTGTTATTTAAATTTCTTATAAAAAAAAATCTAAAAAGATATCAATTATATTTTTTGTTAAATTAATTTAATAATTATTTTTAATTTTAAAACTTTTAACTAACCATTTTAATTTTTAGGGTATTGTATTGGATTTACATTCAATACAATATGTATTGGATTTACATCCAATACAATATTCGATACAAGAAAGAGAAGAAGTTGATGTTGACGAAGAAGATGATGTAGATTCATCTTCTGAATCTGGAGCGGACAAAGAAATTCGTCCGGTGGAAATGGCACAAAAGCCTCTTTGCCACGAGGAAACGTGGGAAATGCCTTTGTGCAATACAATTTGCGAAATCTGCAATACATCTCTAGGGCATACGCCTCCCGCAGTACAAACATTCGTTAGTGTTTATAATTTTTTTTTTATTAAAACAAAAAAACATAAAAGCTGAATATATTGAAAAAACAAAAAAATAATATCGTTGATAATATGAATGAAGAACGACTAAGAAAAAAAAGAAAAACAGACACAATTGTAAACATGTCCGAAGAAAGAAAGGAAAAGAAAAAACAAAAAGACATGAATGATGAATATATTCAAAAAAGGAAAATAAATAATATTGAAAAAAATATGACTGAAGAAAGATTAAAAAAAAAAAGAAATGGAGATATTGTGAAAAATATGAGTCAACAAAGAATTGAAAAAAATACAAATTTAAAAAGCAAACAAAATATTTCCAAATAAATTTTATAATAATTTTGGTGAAATGGATTATATTTGTCCTCATTGTAATGCTGTATTTTAAAAAGAAGAATTTTCTAAAAAAATTGTCATAATGGTAAAGTCAAAATTCAGTCATTGAATAATTATGATGAACGTTTAAAAAACTTATTATTCGGATTATTATAAAGGAGTATATAATCCAAAAATTCAAGGTAAAGTATATCACTTAACACTAAATACCATGGAAATTAAAGATGGAAAAAAACATCAATGTGGTCAAATCTATATGCATGATGATTGGGAACGAATTGGTTATTCGATAAAACAAAATAATATGTTAGTAAAAGAGAATATAGAAATTATATCACAAGTTTTAAATGCAAATAATCCTTATGTGAAAAAATTTAAACAATTTTGTGCATTGTCTAAAAACGATAATATAACTGAATATCGTTTATATCTCATTCGTAATGCTATATTAAATCCAAAACGTTATAATTTACCTCAAACATCAGAATGTGCAGCATTAATAATATCTAAAGATGGTGAAATACCAGATAATATAGAATTATGTATTCATTCAAAAAATTCTACTGAAAATATTGAAACTATTTCATATATTAGTACATTATCATTTCATTTAAACCCTATGACATTTCCTATTTTATTTCCTCATGGAGATCCAGGTTGGAATGTAAATTTAAAACAAAATGAAAATAGTACAAAAAAATGGCACCACTTCAATATTATTCTTACCGTTCGGGATACAGACCAAATTCTAAGTTCAATCCTATATTGTTTGCAGGAAGACTAACACAACAATATGTAATACAAGCTGATATTATAATTGAACATACAAGATTAGTTTTTTAAAAGTATAATTAACATAAATTAAAAATAGAATGCTATCAAGGTATAATAAGATAAGGTATAATAGATCATATCTCCAAGAGTGCTTTTAATGATACTAAAAAGTATATTAAAGAAAGATTAGGTAATATGTATGTATTACCAGCTACATATATTGGTAGTCCTAGATATATGAACAAAAATTATCATGATGCCATGGCCATTGTAAGAAAAAAAGGAAGACCGGATTTATTTATAACTATGACTTTTAATCCTAATTGGGCAGAAATTAGAAATGTCTTAGAAAACTTTCCTTCAGGTACAACTTGTAATCGTATACCCTCAATATGTGTACGTCTTTTTTACGCTAAATGCAGAGCAATTTTATCTGATATTATGACAGGAAAAATATTTGGTCAAATTATTGCATAGTTTTGGGTTATAAAATTTCAAAAAAGAGGATTACCTCATATTCACATGATTTTTACATTAGATTATAAATCAAAATTATCAAATCCTAAAGACCTTGATGAATTCATTCCAGCTGAAATTCTTAAAGGTGGTAACGAATTAAAAGATTTAGTATTAAAACACATGTTATATGGACCACATAGCAAAGAAACCCCTTGCTATGATGTAAACAACAAAACATGTTCAAAACACTTTCCTAAAAATTATTGTGAAACCACTACTTTTGAAGAAAACGGATTTCCTAAATATAGAAGAAAAAAAAATGATTCTTGTAATTATTATTATAATAAAAAGATTGACGGCCAAAATATAAAAGTTGATAATTCGATGGTTGTTCCATATAATTCGACTCTTTTCAAAAAATACAATTGCCATATCAAAGTTAAATATTGTGCATCTATTATAAGTGTAAAATATTTATTTAAGTATTTAAATAAAAGACATGATAGAACATACATAAAATTTAAAAAATCAACTGAAAATGATATTATAAATGACGAAATTGAATATTACGAAAATTCAAGACTGAGTTCCATGGAAGCTGCATGGAGAATTTCAGAATTACCTATTATAGGCAAATCACATTCTGTGATGAATTTAGCTGTACACTTAGAAAATCAACAATACATTTTATCCGATGAAAATAATATTGAATCAGCTTTAAAAAAACATCATACTAGATTAACTGCTTGGTATGCATTAAACAAAAAAGATAGAAATGTAAAAAATATTTTTTACGTAAATATACCTGAGTATTATTATTTCTCATCTGAAAAACAATGGATCAAACAGAAAAAATTTTCAGATTCTTTTGGTAGACTAGTAAATGTAGGTTCTAAAGACATTGAAAGATTTCATTTAAAATTAATTCTACATCGAGTTAAAGGAGCTACTTGCGAAGAAGATTTAAAAACTTATGAAGGAAAAGTTTACGATACTTTCAGAGAAGCTGCAATAGCTATGGGATTAGTAGAATGTGATGGTGAAATTTTCAAAATTTTTGATGAAGCTTGTTAAGTAATGATGCCAAAACAACTAAGACAAAATTTTGCTTAGTTTTTAATTGCGGATAATAGTTTAACATTAGCGTTAGATATTTGAATTAAATATAAAAAATATTTTTGTGAAGATTTTTTTGATAATAATAAAAATAGAGCATTAATTAAAATCGATGAAATTTTAAATACAGAAAATTTTAAATGTTCAGATTTTTAAAATTTTCTAAATCTTCATCAATTGCTAAATAATGGTCAACGAAAAATTTTCAATTATATCATTAATACAAACAATAATGAAAAATGTATTTTTATTAATGGTCCTGGAGGTAAAGGTAAAACTTTATTGTATAATGTTTTAATTCATTATTTTTCAATTCAAGGAAAAAAATTTTAGCTATGGCCTGGACAGGTATAGCATCAATTTTATTACCTGGTGGTTGTACAAGTCACAAAGTTTTTAAATTACCTTAAGACTTGCCAAATGCAGACAATTTAATAATTAAATCAGATTTAGGTAAAAAAAATTAGAGAATGTTATATTATTTTATGGGATGAATCATCAATGTTACCTAAAAAAGCTTTAGAACTTATAGACAAACTTATTAGAGATATTTGTTCAATGGAAAACATATTTTTTGCAAATAAATTACTCATACTTAGAGGTGATTTCATGCAAACTTTACCTGTAATTAAACATGGTACAGAAACGATTATATTTAATGAAACTTTAAAATTTTCTGATTATCAGCCAAAATTTAAAGTATTCAAATTAACAAAAAATATGAGAAATAATAAAGAATTCGAATCATTTTTATTAAATCTTGGCAACGGTATCATTCAAAATTTCAAAATACCAGAACACTGGAAAACAAACGATATCTGTACAAAAATTTATGGTGAATCTATTGAGCCAAATGAAGATTTATCTGACAAAATCATCTTATCTTTTCATAATGAAAATATTTACAAATTAAATGATATTATTTTATATAAATTAAATACTATACAAAAAGAATATCACAGTATAGATTATGCTAAACATAAAGGTCTTAATCAAACAGAAACAGATATTGAATTAAAATTTCCAACTGAGTATTTAAATTCTCTAAAATTTCCAGGTTTTCCATTACATAAATTGATAATCAAAAAATTTTCTATTGTTTTGTTAATTAGAAATTTAAGTGTTAATGATGGATTATGTAATGGTACGAGATTAAAAATAATTGAAATGTTTAAATTCAATATAAAAGCAGAAATTATAACAGAAAATAAAAAAGGTTCCATAGTTTTTATACCTAGAATTATTTTGGACACTGGAGAATACACATCATTACCATTTATTTTGTATCGTAGACAATTCTCAATAGTTTTAGCTTTCGCAATGACCGTCAACAAATCTCAAGGACAAAATTTTGAATCAGTTATTTAAATAAACCATTATTTTCACACGGTCAATTATATGTAGCTATTTTTAGATCAAAAAATTCAAATAAAATTTTCATTCAAAATGAATAAAATAATAAAGATGAAATTAAAAATTGTTGAAAATATACACACTCATACTAGGTGTCGCCACCTATTGAGAATATTTTAGTAGACAGTTGAAGAGAATCAAGTTGCGTCTCGTCGTCGTTCAGTTCAGTTCAAGTCCGTCTGTTAAAGTCAGAGCTTGTATTTCATTATTGTATAGAGAGATCATTTAATTAAGTTACTCTTGTATTGATTAAATAAATACTTTTCTTTTAATATAAATTGTGCTCTGCTTTTATTAATTATTTAACAGGTTATGGGCCCAGAGTGCTTTTAACTGCGCGTTTTATTTAATAAAATTAAGAAAGGGATTTGTGTAGTTTGGAGCGTGCGTCAGTCTGTTTAGTGAATTGTTGTATTGTTCTTTATCCCCTGGTGAAAGCGACAGAGATGACGAGTCAAGGAACGAAAAGACAGGTCGAAGGACAACAGGGGGAAAGAAAGGAGTTGACTCCGGGTAAGAGTTTTGTTTTTTTGGTTCTCTCTCAATGCTATACGGCAGTAATGGCGTCGTATGCGCGTTAGTAAAAAGAAAGCTAAAGACAGAGATAGCTAGCGTCGTGCGCTAGTCTATAGTGAGAGAGAGTGAGAGAGAAATAAAACGAGTCGCCATGTTGGGTGCTATGACGCGAGGTAAAGCCGGAAAGCGACAGGTTCGTGCGTGTTTGTGCGATCTTCTTATGTTGTATACATGCATATATATGTATATGTGTATGTATATGTATATACATAGAAGGAAGAGGACCGTGCACGCACGAAATAATTATGATTATTAAAAAAAAAAAAAATATTTGCAAAAAGTGCCGCTTGAATTTGGTTAAATTTCGCTATAATTAAAAATGAATGTAAAAACGGACGCGTTTTTATGTTGAAATACTAAGTATGATTGCTTGAAGGAAGAAAGGCGTTGGCCTAACTTCTTCAAACTGAAAGATAATAATGCACACAAACATAGCGGCCATAGGCCCAAGTCGAGTTGATGAAAAGATGTCGACGCCGTGTACAATAAAAAGACCGTGAAGACGTGCGCGCGCAATTAGAAAAAGACAGAAAGACGGTGACTGCTAAAAGGGCGAGAATAAACTCGCAGGTATATACATGTACATATGTACGTATAACATGGTTATAGCATAAAGAAAAGAGACAGCATATAAGTGTGATCGTATATATATAGGAATGTGCGCGTCGTCGCGATAAAAATGACAGATTAAGAAAGAGACAGAATTAGTGAAGCGAAACGAACTAAATCAAAGCGGACAAAAATAAAGTTTACGTAAATGTATACAAAAGACCGATTAAAAAAAGACAGAAAAGAACGACTTTAAGAAAAATATATTTAAGAATGTTTAATTAATTGAAATTATCATTATACAGAGGAAAGAAGTTTATTGCAACTTCACAAAACATCCTCATGAGAATATGTATATGACAGTTGTTGAAGGCAGCATTGTATTCAAAATTATGACAGATTGAATACAAATTAGATAATGAATAATGACTATTTCAAATTAAAAATTTTATTTTATTAAGCTTGAACGTACGTATATAAAAATATTTTTTTAATAAATATATCCATGGTTTTTAAAAATAATTTAAAAAATAATATTGATCGATCATAGTTACTGCTTTCACATACATAATAATACTTGTGTTCAGTATATTGTGTATGGGAATAATAGCACATATGTATAATTATAAATATAAAAATATACATAAATAACTGGCAAATTTGATTGATTTAACATTGCTTGTGTTCGGCATGTTAGATTGATTCTCTTAAATTGTCATAAATATGAATGACCTAATATTGCTTGTGTTCGGCATACTAGGTTGATTCACTTTATTTTTATAGATATATTGAGCTTGAAGGGCTTGTGTTCGGTCTATTAAGCTCATAATATATATATATATATATATATATATATATATATATATATATATATATATATATATATATATAATTAACTCTAACGTAAATTTTCTAGTTTTGCTTGTGTTCGGCAAAATTATATGAATTTTATTTATATTGGTTAACTATTCCTTTATAGTTGACAAGTACGTTATGAGTAAAGAATTTGACCTGGTGATAAGGACAGTCACAGAGATGAAGACAGAGTGAAGACAGATTATATATGCCCTATTGTACGACAGGTGGCCACACTATGACTGATAAGAAAGAGAGAAAAGACAGAATTAACGACAGCAATGAGACTGAGAAGACGGAGGGGCTATATAACGAGACAGAACAGAAAGTAGAATAAAGTGACGGTTTTGAAGACGGCTCTGTGAAAACTGTAGTTAAAGTAGCTGCAGGAGGTCAAATAGCGACAGTTAAGGAAAGACAAAAACAAATCAAAGGTTTGACAGCAAAATTGAATGATGTATTGGAAAAATATGTATACGACGGAAAAACAGATGAAAACAAGAACGAAGACGGAGCTAAAGACAGAAGAGACAGATAAGCATTACAATACGACTGAAACGGCAGAAATAAAGACGGAGACAGAAAACAGAATCAATGAAATGACTGAAGCAAAATTGGCAAACCTATCTGACAAATTGGACAAGGTAATGGATAAACTCAATACAGTTAAGGCAGAAATGGCAAAGAGCAAGAGAGGCGAAGAAAAGAAGAATAGAGCAGAAAGAAGATGACGATTTGATGGCTTTGATGGTGAAGGAGAGAAGCGCCATGTGGGTCTTTGGCGGCCAGGCTCTGGATGCGATGAGGGAGGAATTTGAACAGGGAAGGAGGATGACTACAGGTAATGAGGCAGAAAGGACAGATAAATCCAAAGACAGCAAAACGACATATAAGGTAAACAATGATTTTGAAAATTATACACTTAATGCAGAAGGTTTCGGGAACTCGACAGTCTTGGACGAACACTTAGGACCGTTAAATAAATTGGAAATATCGCGTTTAATACAAATAAAGGTTGATAAAAGATTTATTAAAGAAAACGACAATATTTTAGACATTTTTTAAACAGTTGACAGAAATTATCAAAACCGGACTGACTGGAAAAGACGGACCAGTAAAACGCTATTATAAATTAACGACTCAAATCATATTTGAAAACTTTGGATTATTTTATGTCTGAATTAAGTTCGCTGGACTTATTGTATGTTGTAGATAGTACTATTGTAGCAAATGAAAGTTCGTGATATTTTAATAAATAGAATAGATAAAGACTATCATGCTAGAGTTATGAAAATTAAAGATTTAGTTGAATTGTTGAACAGAATTAAAGAAATTAAAGCGAAATAATTAAATTGAAGCGAGGTAAATGTAACTTCATCTAGTATTAAAAAAATACAACATACAGTATAATCCAGCGAAAGAAAAAGGCAGTTAATTTTATAGACAGATTTGAAGAAATAGTAAGAAGTTATAATAACATGCCAAAAGTTAAATCGTTGCCTGAAGAAGACGAAAGAGATTTCTTTTATAATACTATCATAAGCAAAGTACATCAAGTAGAAGGAATAAGTTTTATGACAGAAAGTGTTATAGTGAAAGGGTTATCTTATGATAAACTAAAATTACTTATTATACAGGTTGAAAGCCATCAAACGACAGCTATGACGGTCAAATCAAGGGCGATACAGAAAGTGCGACAGTTATGGGTACTGTGCCAGCGACTGCCCACGACAGGGAAATAGCATAAAGAAGTGTTACTTTTGTCAGATATTTACCCGTGATCATGTGATCTCAACATGTCCAAAGCGTCAGGGACACTCGAGACAGAAAAACAGAAAAAGGTATGAATCAAAATATTATAATAATAAAAGTAAAGAAAGTACAGGTCGGACATCATTCACAAGTAAGATAGCTAATCTAATTAACAATGTTAATTAAATACGAGCAAAATCTGTCAATAAAAGGAGACAAGAAAATTATGTAAAATATAACAGAGGAAAATATAAAAAAATGAGGCAGTTTTAACCAATTAGAATCTAGAAATAAGAAGACTAATGAACCGAGTGCTGACAGTGATGCGACAGAACGTTTGACAAATTCAAAGTTGATTTTCAGGACATTTATTGAACAACTAGACGGAATCCAATGCGCAAATAAAGACTGCAGCGTAAATCTTAAATCTAAGGAAGAAGGAAGCGTGCAAACAAATACGACTGATGGAAAATTTATTATTTTAGACAGAATAATCTGCATGGAAAACTTAAATGAAAATTTTTCATCCTTACCAATATATAATCAGCCATATTGACTGATTTTGAATCAGAAGCGACAGAAAATAATTAAAAACAAAGACAGGTTCTAGTATATGTAACGACAAGTAGAATGAATGAAGAACAGAATATTGAAGAAAATAATCAATTTAATGAAAAGCAAGAAAATCAGACAGTCAAAGAAGAAAAATATTTAGATTGCAGACAGAAATATTTATAAATCGCATGATTTTAAAGTCAGTGAAGAATCTTAATGTGAGATTGAAAATACAAAATTAATACAAACAACTACGCTATGTTGTGGCATTTTCGAATGGGCCATTCATCAGTTGATTATTTAAGAAAATTATAATTAAAATTTCCTAATATCAAAACTTTAAAACAAGCTGTATTTGATGATACGTTGAAAGACTGTGAAGTGTGTATGATTGCAAAGTTTAACAAATTGCCATTTAAGACAGTCAAGCATTGAACAATTGAATCTTTGCAAATAATGAATTTAGACACAATGGGTTTTATGTAAACTATAAGAAAGCAGAGATGTACGATTCAACAAAAAATTAGTCTACAAGGACAGATATGCAACAACTGATATACAAGACTGGAAACAAATTGATGAAAAGATAAAGATACATTGTTTGTGAATTTTGTATTCGAAGACAGAGAAAATGAAACACGAATACAAAAACCGGAGGGAGAGAAATTCAAAAGATCAGTTAGACGACCAAGAAACGAAAATAATAAGACTGATAAAAAGTAACAAGGATTGGTGGGAGAGAAAATAAAAAAAAAATTAGTAGGAAGACCGACAAAAGTTAAGAAAAATACTGAATATGGAGTGCAAGAATCGGAGGGAGAGAAAACAAAACGACAGATTCAATTACCAATGGAAACACAAACAAGTACAGAAAATAAGATAAATGAAGAAACTTATGTTTTATTAGCAGAAATAAATAATGACCTGAGTACAAACTTGGAAGCCATGAAGTCAAAAGATAAACAAAAAACAAAAAAAAAAAAAAATGGACCAAAACTATTATTGAAGAACTCACAGACAGAAATATGTTTCTATAAGCGAATGTGCTCAAGAATTTATATCCTTATATCAAATTTTAAAAGATTGTTAAAACAAGAATTAACATTGACTGATTATATTTCTGATATGTATTTTAGTTAAGTTATTAACAAACTTTTTTCTCTATATTACAGGAACTAAATGAACGATCAGAACAGAAACAATAAGAACGAGAGAGATGCTACAACTCTTTTAATTAAAATATGTATGAGTGTGGGAGGGAGTGTTGAAAATATACACACTCATACTAGGTGTCGCCACCTATTGAGAATATTTTAGTAGACAGTTGAAGAGAATCAAGTTGCGTCTCGTCGTCGTTCAGTTCAGTTCAAGTCCGTCTGTTAAAGTCAGAGCTTGTATTTCATTATTGTATAGAGAGATCATTTAATTAAGTTACTCTTGTATTGATTAAATAAATACTTTT
The DNA here is from genome assembly GCA_017163975.1 of Anastatus disparis. Classification (NCBI taxonomy): domain Eukaryota; kingdom Metazoa; phylum Arthropoda; class Insecta; order Hymenoptera; family Eupelmidae; genus Anastatus; species Anastatus disparis. Next base: position 1,950,372 of record JAFFSR010000393.1, read on the forward strand.
CTTTTAATATAAATTGTGCTCTGCTTTTATTAATTATTTAACAAAAATATTATTTGGGACGAAGTTTTATAATTTTTTAAATATAATTTATTTTTTTAATTTAAAAAAAAAATTTTTTTTGTCCTCAGGCCGCAAAATGAATTTTTGTGTCCTGTATACGGAGCACAAAATAGTTTATTCTTGTCCTAGGTCGCAAAAGAAAGATGTGTATATCCAATGTCTTATTTCAATAAAAGTTCGCAGAAAAATGTTCTCGACGTCGCGATTCTTGGAATTGAACTTAATGAACTGCTCACTTTCCTTAATATCGTTATCCTTTTCTCACATATACTATACTGGGTATACGTTAACGAATAACTTAGACTCAATATATGTGTATTATGAAAGAAAAGGAAAGAGCGAGAGAAAGACATAGTTACCAGTTTCGCGTGTTAAAACTTTTTTTTCTTTTTTAAATATTTTTGAATTATAATTTTTATAGTTAAGCTTTGTTTTATTTTTGTTTAATTTTAATGTTATATTTTAACAATTGTTAGTTGTTTTTATAATCGATTTTTTTTTATTCTATTTTTTTAAAACTTTTTCTTTCTTTTCTTAAATATTTTTTAGTTATAATATTTATAGTTTAGCGTTATTTTATATTTTATTGTATTTTTGTTTAATTTTAATTTAATATTTTAACAATTATTAGTGGTTTTTATAATCGAATTTTTTTTATTATATTTTTTTATTGTTTTTTAAGAATTATTAGTTATTTATTATTTATAATTGAATTTTTTATTAAATATATAATAAAAATTCATATTATACATATAAAATTCTTTTATATTTTAAGAATTATGAATTATTTTTTTTATAGGCGGGGGGCTCCGCCCCAGCTTCCGCTTAGTGGCCTTTGGACAAAAAAAAGTATATGCAGTCACGGCCACAAACATATCATTCTTGCTCGTGCAGCTGGAGCGGCCCCTCAGCATGCACTCGCCAAGAATGATACGTTTTGCGGCCTTGACGCATAATATACTATTTTTTATTGTATTTTATTACAATAATTATACTTTTATTTTTCACACGGAAATGACAGATAACAGCTAGGCTATATTTGTCACATTAGTGATCAATGTGTGTCGAAAATTTTGAGTTTCCACATAGATGGGCGATGTGTGCACACCGAATTTCTATGTTTGCGCATTGTCTAACTACACTCAACTCACAGGAGGTTGTCACACTGATCATCTTTTATTTTTGCACTGCTTGTCAATGTGTAAACATAGAAATTTTAAATCTGACATGTATGGAAAAAAAATAAATTAAAGTAAAACTAAGGTTATGATCCTCGGTATCAATGAATATCTGAATTGGAAGATAATTCTGACTTTAATATATTAATTAGTGCTATTTTAATGATAAAATTTTTAATTTAATCAAAAACATTATTATTAATAATTTTAACATGAGAGATTATTACTGTTAGCAATACAATCATTGAAAATAATGTACGTAGGGTTCAATGTTTCGAAAGTCCATTATCTTTTTTTAGAATTTTGAAATTTCAAATGGCTTTTTCATAATATTTATTTAAATTGTACAGAAAGTCAATTTTTATTTCATGTTTGTTATCGACATGCATTTATTCGGATAAATTATAATCGCTTTAGGATTGTGACAAGTATACAGAATACCGTGAAATGATGAAATACTTTTCGGGTTTTTTAATGAAATTATCAACAAGTATTAAAAAAAAAATACATTGAAATACTATATTAAAAATTTCAAAGTACCTCATCATTATATTATTGTCTGAATACTTATTACAGTCCTAAATATAAATTATAATTTATTTGAATGAATACATTTCGATTACAAACATAAATTAAAAACGAAATTTCTATTCAATTTATATAAATATTAAGAATGTGCTATTGGAAATTTTTAAGCTCGAAAAAATAACAGATTTTCGAAATATTGAACTCCACCCACATTATTTTTTATGATTTTAACATTGAATTGCTAACAACAATAATTTCTCATGTTAAAATTATTAATAATAATGTTTTTGATTAAATTAAAAATTTTATAATTAGAATAGCACTAATTAATATATTAAAGTCAGAATTATCTTCCAATTCAGATATTCATTGATACCGAGGATCATAACCTTAGTTTTATTTTAATTAATTTTTTTCCATACATGTCAGATTTAAAATTTCTATGTTTATACATTGACAAGCAGTGCGAAAATAAAAGATGATCAGTGTGACAACCTCCTATGAGTTGAGTGTAGTTAGACAATGCGCAAACATAGAAATTCGGCGTGCACACATCGCCCGTCTATGTGGAAACTCAAAATTTTTGACACACATTGATCACTAATGTGACAAATATAGCCTAGCTGTTATCTGTCATTTCCGTGCAGATATAAAAAATATTATTGCCAAAATTGCAAAGCTCGATTTCAAAATTATCAATCTTTAAATAACCATATTAATCGTTTCCATATTAAAATCAATAATACATGTAAATTATGTCATACAGTTTTCAAACATCGAAGAAATTATTTAAGAGGCCGCTGTATCTCTGTCCTTTTCTAATTAAAAAATTGAATTTTTTCCCAAAATTAGCAACAAGAGGCAAAAATAAAGAGATGATTTTAATGTGTTTAATAAAATGTAATATTTTCTTTGATTAGTATAAATTAATTTTATTGCTTCGTTTTTAAGAAAAGTTGGAATAACTTAAAAAATTAGAAATTAGGGTCAAATAATGGGATTTTCAAGTTATTCCAACTTTTCTTGAAAATAAAGCGGTGGAATTAAATTATTCTTATCAGAGAAAATATTGCTTTCTATTACACGAATCGAAAGCATCTCTTTATTTTTGCCTGAAGCTATTAGTTTTTATAAAAAATAAATTTTAAATAGATACGGTAAAACAGGTAACTGTGTCGGTATACGGCTGACTCTTAAGACATATATATGAACATATTAATGAAAATAAATTTTCATGTAAAGTATGTGATAAAAAATTTTAAAGAAATTCCAATTTAAAATGACATTAACGTACTCAATAATGTCATAAAAATAACAATAACAAAATTAATAATACATGTAAATTACGTAATAAAATTTTCAATTATCGAAAAAATTATTTAGACATACGAAAAAACACATTAATGAAACAAAATTTTCATGTACAATTTGTGGAAAAAATTTCAAAACAATTTTCAATCTGAACAGGCATAAATGTTCGAAGATGAGAAGCTAAAAATAATGGGGATTCTTCAACATCAAGACATATACATGAACATATTAATAAAAATAAATTTTTATGTAAATTATGTAATAAAAAGATTTCAAGAAAATTTTAACAAATGTTTAAACTATTTTTAGCATAAATTTACTTATATTCATCAATTATTGAGCTTTTTGATACCTTTAATGTAGCTGTATTTTTTAATCTATTTTTACAATTGCTATTCATTCATTTTTAAGCTTAGATTTAATTAAATTTTTCCATTATTGATTTTCAATAAATTTTATATTTATGATATAGCTGACTAGTAGTTAATTTTAGTTTAATTTTAGCTGAATTTCAGCCATCTCTTAGCTGATTTTCAGCTAACTTCTAACTAACTTATAAGTAACTTTTTTGCTGACTTTTAGCTTGCTTTCAGCTAAATTATAGCTAAATTTATCTAAATTTTAGCTGACTTTATCTGATTTTAGCTGAATTTTAGCTGAATTTTAGCTAAATTTCAGTTAAATGAATATTAAAAAATGAGGAGCCAAAAAAGAATGGCATATTACTGACGGCGACAGCGGCGACAGTAGTGATATATTTTTAATAATATAGAGAGATAGAGAGATTACGTACGTTGTCCGACGGATTAAATCACTTCGTTTCGCAAAGTTAATTGGTAAAAGTCGTGGGTTCCGTCGTACGAGACGTCCTGGGTGCAGAACTTCTGCGAGAAGTTCAATGCGACTATGTACCGTCGAGGTTATTTAACTTCGTTCAACAGCGACACTTTAACGTGCTTTGCGTGATTTCACGTAAACTGAACACGAGATTTTTAGGTTAAATCAGTTAGATTGTGCGCTTCAACGATGTTAAATAATATCGACGGTGCATGGTCGCATTGAAATCGTCGACCAACGACGTGATTTTCCGAAATTTTTTTTTACAGAGTACTCCATTCCTTTTCGTCACCCTCCATAATCCTCAAAATTTAAAATTAATAAAATAGGAATTGTAATGCTTTCAATACGAAAAAAATTATATATATATTAAAAAAAATATAATATAAATATTATAAATATTTATGAATTATAATAATTTAAAAAGTCTTTAAATCACCAAAATATAATTTTAAAATATAAAAATTATTGGTATGGAAAAAAAAATTAGTTTAATTTGCATTTTACATTGAATATTTATTAAAATTATAAGTTATGATTGATGAATAATTTAAATCTCGATTGTAGTTTGATTCATTCAAGTATCGACCTCTTAGTTTATATTAAATAAGTTCATATTTCTAAATATTACATTTTTTATTGGATTTGACTAATTTCCCTATTTTACCATATCCAAACTATCAATTATTCATCCTCAACTTTCCTGCAAGCTTTTTCATATACTTTACCCCATTTTGAAGCATTTTTATTCTTTACCTCTTTGCTCTTTTCTTTCAAACACACATGAGGCCATCTTTATTCATCTATGTTCAAAATATTTAATATGCTATTCATAACTCCTTTCCTTGATGAAATTCTAAGACTTATTCTTTTTGCTTCTTTTTTCTATATGTAATCTGATGTATTGTTATTATTTCCCTATACCATCTAGACGTATTTGCTTTGAATTCTTTCCATTATCTCCCATTTTTTGAAACCTCACGTTTCTACCTCATGCATACATCCTGCTTTCACTATTGTTTCTATTATATACAATCTTCTCTTCAAGCTATATATTTTTGCTCTATTTCAAATATTCCAAACTAAGTTACGCATATTTTCTGCCCTTCTAGACAACCTATTTATGTGTGCATTTTGCTTATTATTTGATGTAAAACATATTTTTATGTAAATTTTTTTTTATTTTTTATTTTTGGTGGATTTTACGTTTACTGGCCGAGCCAATGTTAGCGTATTATCCCATACCTTTATTATTATATCTTTTAATTTTTTTTGCCCATCCCATCTTACCCCATCTCATTTCGCATTCACCCGGCGCTATGCTCATGGGGAAGGGGAAACCCATAGGCAAATTAAGTGGGGTAAATCCCGGAAAACCCCTCTTCGGAATGGGTCGGTGTATATAGCAGATTTGGTATTAGGCATCCTTATATAAGTATATCTACACCGTATTTGTCACATCTGCCGCTCACATTGTCATGTGGCCAGCCCACCCAAGCGACCATCACAAAAAGCAAGTCCAGAGCGAGCAGGTTTTCATAAAAAAAAGGCGCTGTCACCCATTCACCTACTAACCGTGCTCACTGCTGCTTAACTTTGCAGATCGTCTGGTGCGCTAAAACACTCGGCCAATGCGTCGGTACATTCCTATGTATTTGAATTCATCTACTACCTTAAGAGGCGGTAAAAACCATTTGCCGCTTGGTGGTGATGCGGTCAGGTGAGAGAAAAATATAAAATATTTTTTATACAGCAATTTACATTTTACCTAAACAGTAATATACTTCTAATATTGTTAAAGGCACTAGCTATATATATGTAGAATAATTGTTGATGATAATCTTGTTTGAAAAGTCTAAGCTATCGTTATAAAACCAAACATTGATAAAAACTTTTTCAGTTTTTCAATTTTTATAAAGAATTGAAAAGAATACATTTTTAAATAAAAACGATACCATTTTTAAGTGCGCTTCCAGACCTTTCTAAATCCAGGCAATTTCTGTATGTTGATTTTTCGTAGAGATATGATATTTTGAATCGCATAAAATTTTTATCGAAAAAAATTAAAACATGGACGGGAGTTTACGTCTGTGCTTGATTGCTCTTAATAAATGCTTGATAGCCATGTTATGATTTTGAATTAATATTATTGAATCCTAGTCAATATTATTAGCTGTTTTTCAATTTTGTATAATTTAGTATTACAGTTGGTTCTTTATCCACATCAATTACTTTATTTACTGTAATAAAAATAAAATAATAATCTAGGCTTCTAGCCGCTCCAATACCCTGGACAAAAAAATAAACAGAGTCTGGAAGGGCGCCGTTGTAGGCTTTTAGAAACAATACAAATTTTAATTTTTGTGCCTAAGAAATTTTAAGATATTGTCATACATATTTTATTATAATGATAAAACTATTCATTTCAATGTGAAAATATGCCAAAGAGTTGCATTTCGCTTTTTTATAACCATCTCTTACGTAAAAAAAACTTGGAAAATATTAATTTAACAAAATACCTCATAAAAAAATGTTTTGCTTAGAATTGATTCTTTTATCGATTTGTATGGTTATTTTGAAAATTTATTTGTCCACCCCCTAAAAGGGGTGGCTTACACCACTTGGGCAAAAGAACATATCAGCACTATATAACTTTTGTTTCTTAGGCTAACCTCTCGCTACTCACCAAATTTCACGTTAATCCAGCTTACTCGAAAAAATTTACTGCTGGAAACCTCCAACGACTGAACTACTACGATTATTTTTGATGACGGAACATCCAAGTTCTTTTTCTTTGGGCCTTATAAGAGCCGATCCTCAACATAGCCACGTAATCTGTCGCTGCCCGATTTTCAATATCGTCAACAAAAGACGGTTAAAAAAATTTTCTAAAGTTTATGTTTTTTTAAAATGTGAAAATGGATAAATACTTGAGAGCCACTTTGTAGTTTTTTAAGGGAAGATTACTGATGCAGCAGGGAAGACATAAGCTAAGTAGAGTTTTTCTTTGCGCATTGCAAGGACGCTTTTATTTATTTTTTTGAATTCTTAACCTCATCTTTGTATGTATACACGACTTCCAAACTTACTAGGAGAGTGTCACACCTCCGGATCATGGATTTTGCTCAAACTTCGGGATAAGTTTTCAGATGACAGAATATGGAAAAAGCTAAAGTTATAGTCATAAACACTTAATATTTCCCTAGTTACAGGCAATTAAAGAAAATCACTAAAAAAATTACTAGATTTTTAAACGCATATAGTTCTTTAGCATTGATAGCTAGAAGCTTGAAACTTTTTTTAAATAAAAGCTGAGCTCAAATCCTTTTGAATTAGTAGTTATAGCATGTCAAAATATTATTTTTTCCTAAAGTTAGAGCGTAATAAAGATTGGACCCAATTTCTGCTTTTATTATTAATTAATGTTTTTAAAAGAAAAATCAGGTCCAATGTTTATCATGCTCTAACTTTGGGAAAAAATAATATTTTGACATGCTATAACTACTAATTCAAAAGGATTTGAGCTCAGCTTTCATTCAAAAAAAGTTTCAAGCTTGTAGCTATCGACGCTAAAGAACTATATGCGATTAAAAATCTAGTAACTTTTTTAGTGATTTTCTTTAATTGCCTGTAACTAGGGAAATATTGAGTATTTGTGACTGTAACTTTAGCTTTTTCCATATTTTATCATCTGAAAACTTATCCCGATGTATGAGCAAAATCCGTGATCCGGAGGTGTGACACTCTCCTAGTTAGTTGGAACTCAAAGGATCTCTTATATCTCTATAATAAGCTTCACAAGCGCTTTAATTTTATGAAAGCATATTACTGGATCTGGACTTATTGGCATGATATTCATGGCGAAATATTGTAACGAAAATCATAACAAATTGCTTTAGAAGTTGCGACAAATAATTATGTTTATCGTCACAGGGATTCTTGACGCTTTCGTAGCGCAATTGTTTTGAGGTTCTTAGTGGTTTTCATTCAGTGCTGTTTTCCAAATATTTTAGGATGGGCCAAGGTGGGTTATAGTAAATTTAGACACTTAGTTAAAAGTAAGAAGTTATTATATTAATGTAGTACCGTCATGGATATGTGTCATTCAGAATATCATCAGTTTTCATATGAATTTTACAACTAAAATGTACGAGAATGTAAGAAAGAGATACTTTAGGCTGCCGAGAAAAATGATTCCATAAAAATTGCAACCTTATTGGTGCATATATTAGTGATTAAAAAGGGACACAAAAAAATGTCTTGAAAACAAAGTGAACTTTATTTTTCATCGTATCTGAATGAAACAAAGTTCATTTTGCTCTTTAGAAAATTCCAGGGGGAGTTACTGATGGAATTTGAGTAGTGACATTTACAGTTTAAACGTATATCACAATTATTTATAAAAAATTGTACAGTGTTTTAATAAAAAATTAAATTTGTGTTTAAACTGTAAGCACTGTCATTGAAATTCCATTGATAACTCTCCCTGGAATTCCCTAAGGAACAAAATGAGCTTTGTTTCATTCAGATACAATATAAAATAAAAAAGTTTACTTCGTTTATAGAATATTTTTTTGTATCTCTTTTTAATCACTAATACCTGCGCTAATCAGGTTGCAATTTTTATCAAATCATTTTTTTCTATATCCTAAAGTATCCCTTTCCTACATTCTCATTTATTTTTGTAATGAAATTTATATAAAAACTAGTTAAAAATAATTTTCTGATGATGTTCTTAATGACACAAATCGATGACGATACTATATTGAGTTATAAAATCGTTGATCACTTACATGTAGTTGCAACGCGAGTGAGTTAGTTTTCTAGACTGTCGTTACCTTTTATAGTCTACGCCTTAGTTCTCTCTTCCGCCATCGTCGCTTTCCAAGAATTCGAAAACGGTTGGAACATTTATGCTCAAATGATTAAGAAAACACGCTCGCGTTACAAAATTTATCCTACAATATTTATTTTTAATCCTGAATTTTCAAAATATCTTTCTAACATATATTTTTTTTACTTTGACCAATAAAAAGTATGACAAAAAATGTTTAAAAAATTTTTTGGATTAAAATAAAAATTCCAGAAACTCGCCATGCTAATGATCAAATATGTGTGTGTGAATTATATATCTTATAACATCAGTTTGGTTCTAAGAAAATTTTACATTTGAATGATTTATAATAATATTAATTGAATTTTAATTATAACAGCACTTTATTTATAAAAAAATTTTACGTTTGAATGACTTATATTAATTTTAATAGAAATTTAAGTACTCATTTTAATTTTAATTGAAGTTTAAGTACTTACATAAATTTTAAGACTTTATATAGTTGGTAAAGATGTTCTTAGAATATTTTTTTATACTCTTGTTGCTAAATATTTTTATATTTTATTTTTTGTAGGTAGGACCAGCACGGTTTCGAGCTCCAGAAGTATTATTTCGTCCCGATCTAATTGGCGAAGAGTATGAAGGACTTCATGAAGTATTAATGTTTTCCATACAGAAATCAGATTTAGATTTAAGAAAAATTCTTTTTCAAAACATTGTTCTTTCTGGTGGTTCAACATTATTTCGAGTAAGTGAAATTGAAATGAAACAATACATATTTAAATTCTATTTTGCATGACCAATTGTAGGCAAAACATCCGATCTGTTAATCTAAGCATGCTAATCTTTTTCTCAACTACATAGAAGTAACTTGAAGCTTAAGTTACTTTTCACTTGTTGCTATCCATGTAATAGGAAGAAAACTTTTCACCGATTGCCAAACCTATATCTTTATCTCATAAAAACGACTCAAGAATAAATATTCCTTTATAATAACCACCTCTGGCATTTTATTCATCCAGAGGTTCTCCAGTATTCATCGCAAGCTAATCATAGCTAGTAATAACACCTCTCTGTCTTTAATGTGTGTACCTGAGGTCAACAGTTTTTTTCCAGTATGTCATCCAAAACACCATTTGTATCGAACTTTCAGAGTACTAAGTGTGAGACCGATTGTAATACGATAACTTATACTAATACTGTTAGCAATATAAGAAAATATAAAATCTATTAAATTTTTTTTATTGTTATAAAACTTGGTTCCATTTCTATTTTGTTAAAATTTATTATTAAATTTATAATTTTGTTCATTTCTTTTGTTTTTGACAGATGTCAGAATTATATTATACGTATTTATGCTTATTTAATAGTCCCACTTAAAACAATTCAATGTTCGCCATCCCATTGTCTTCTAATATAGTCACTTGGTCTATGAGTTAGAACTTCGGCTTTAAAACAAACCTATTAATAAATAATATATAAAAGTTGGAATAAAATTGGAAAATGTTGTCATATTAGTAGTATAGGTACCTCCACAGAGCACCCTACCAAACCCCCACCCCTAACTTTCTGAAGGTGAATGACTTCTGAGTGGTGCTAGGAATTAGATCAGTCATGTATCATAGATAACATCACATTATCTTTTAATTTAAAGTAGGAATAATAAGTTTTTTGATTCAATAATATTTAGAAACAAATGCATGTAAATAAAATAATTTCAGCATTAATTTTTGAAAATTTATTATTAAAATTTATTAAACAAAATAATTTTTGTAATTAAAAAGAAAAATTTATAATTCAAAATATTTCTTAACTTGAAAATGGGACTTTATGAGGATAAGATGTGATATTCATCAAGAAATAAAAATATGGTAAGTTTAATAATTCATATTTTTCGTTTACTGATGTATATTACAACATATGTACAAGAATAATAAATAAAATTATTTTATAAGTATGGTAAATAAAATTATTTTAATTACTTTAGTAGTACAGTATCATTTAACGCGACTATGATTGGATCAGCGTGAAATGCAGTAATTTTGTAAAAGATACGAGTGATTCCCAATTTCAAAATTTAATGTCCGGATTCTTCTATTTTTTGCTACCTTGTAATCAATGATGCCATTATACCATCATCACATTAAGGCATAGATCTTTTCACATAATCCATAGAATATTCTTCTATTTAAGATTTCTTCTGCGTATACATTAACACCTCCGGCAAGCGTAGTTAAATATTCAATCCTCTCATTGACGAAACGCAGAACACCTTGTAATTACTTAAAAGTCACCTTATACATACTGATGCTGTATCTGCTATACCTTTTGACTATACGAAGAGCAGGGATTTAATTTGCGTCAATTTCTATTATTTTACTTGTGTGGCTTTAGGTAAATTGAGCCGGACGCATACATTCTATGCTCCGTCAAATCATCAATATTGCTAAAATTGTTATGTGTCGTCAAATGTTTAACTTATCTTTAATAAAAGCCAATCCATAGATATCGATTGAAAGTAGTCATACTATCGGATACAATTTATTACCTTGTAGTTTTCCACACAGCATGAAAAATTTCACTGAAATATTTCGAAATTTTCTACTGAAATATTCCAATGGAAACTTCCATGCAAAATTTTGGAAGTCTTCATGGAATATTTCAAAATATTCCACTGGATTCTTCTATTGAAATCTTCTAGGAATATTTCAAGAATATTTCGTAGAAATGTTCAAAAAATTTTTCGAAATATTGAATGAAATATTAACGAATAATTTCTAAACTATTTTATGGAAGATTCCAGAAAGATAACATAAACATTTTGCTGAAATATTCCAAAAAACTTTGAAATCGTGCAGCAAAATATTCCAAAAAACTTTGAAATTGTACAGCAAAATATTACATAAACCTTCCAGAAATATTCCACGAATTATTTCACAGAAAAATTGAAATAATATTCTGGTAGAATATTCCATGAAAGATTACAAGGAAATTTAATAAACATTTCACTAGAAGAAACAGGAAAACTTTAAAATAGCAAAGCAGGATATTTCATAAATCTTCCAGAAACATCTCACAAAATATTTTACGGAAAGATTAAAGTAATCTTCCAGGGAGATATTGCATGAAAGTTTTCAAGAAGATTCCGCACCGAAAAAAATCCACAACGCCAGTGGTTCCATACCTCCTAGAACTATTATTGTTTTATTGAAACTACAGTGGTTTAAAATATGTGACACACATTATTAGATAGGTATAGTAACAGAGTAGTTCACTATAAATACAGCAATAGTTCGAGCGCTGAACGTTGGCTGGTGGGGGTTTTACCAAAGCCTCATCGACGCTATATCATTCGAGTCTGGAATCGCGCGCGTTCGTGTATTTTGACGGATCGTATTTCATTTACCCCCACCAGCCAACGTTCAGCGCTCTAACTATTGCTGTATTTACAGTGAACTGCTCTGTTACTATACCTATCTAATAATATGCGTCACATATTTTAGACCACTGTAGTTTCAACCTCGCGAACAATAATAGTTCTAGGAGGTATGGAACCACTGGCGTTACGGATTTTCTTCGGTGCGTAAACATTTCGCTGAAAGATTCCGAAAAACTTTGAAATCGTAAAGCGAAATATTACATAAATTATCCAGAAATATTCTACAAAATATTCTACAGGAAGATTTGAGTAATCTTCTCGTGAAATATTCCATGCAAGATTTCAGGAAGATTTCATAAGCATTTCGCTAAAAGAAGCGGGAAATCTTTAAAATAGTAAAGCAGAATATTACATAAATTTTCCAGAGATATTTTACGGAATATTTCACAGAAAGATTAAAGTAATCTCCCGTCGAACTATTGAATACAAATTTTCTGGGAGATTCCTTAAACATTTCGCTGGAAGATCCAAAAAACTTTAGAATCGTACAGCGGAATATTACATAAACCTTCCAGGAATATTTCACAAAATATTTCACAGAAAAATTTAAGTAATCTTCTGGTGAAATGTTCCATGAAAGATTTCAGGAATACTCCATTAACATTTCGCTGGAAGTGCCTCAGTATGCGGGGATTTACCGTTTAGGATAGGATAAGGTAAGGTGTTGCTCGTTGCAACTCTTTATTAAATAAGATTATACACGAGTTTCAATGAAAATATCTTTAAGACACACGAGCATGAAAGAATCATCAACGATATGATCGATAGTAGAACTGAGGCGAGAGAGAGTCTTTCTCTCCTTGCTTGCCCGCTTTTATAGACCCTGGACTCCAGTTCTCTCTTCTCTAGTAGCTTGGCTTCGCCAACCTTCGCGTGCGTGGTCTTGTTTTTCATATACGCGCTGAGCTAATATAAGGCCTAAGCGCGTTTTCTGTATATGATATGTATGTACGTAACTTGAATGTGTGTGCGCTTTCCGGAGCGTACATACATTGGGCACTTATATTTTATTCTTTTATGATTCTTTAAGATTTTATTAAATTTTATCCTGAACTAGTAGACAATATTATCTTTTATTAATAGACTATTATTTGATTAAATTATTTAATGCATGAAATTATACTTATATATTGATCTTATATATTGAATTAATAGTAATTAATAGAAATTAAAACTCTATATATGACTGGGCGCTCACAACGTACAGCAAAATATTACATGAATCTTCAAGAAATATTCCACGTAATATTTAACAGAAAGATTTGAATAATCTTCCAGTGGAATATTTCATGAAAAATTTCAGGAAGATTTCATAAGCATTAAACTAAAGAAAGTAGAAAAAATTTGAAATCTTACAGCAGAATATTACATAAATCTTCCAGAAGTATTCAACTAAATATTTCACTGTAAAATTAAAGAAATCTTTCAGTGAAAAATTGTAATTACTACTTTTTGACTTTAGTGAGGCATTCGACACGATCTCTCCCTCCAAAATTCTTGCGAGGCTTAGATCGTTGGGGTTCTCTAGGGTCGCACTCGGATAGATTAACTTCTATTTATCAGGTAGGAAACAAATAGTTTTCATGCATTTAAAGGAGGAATCGAATTGGCTACCAACCAATCTAGGAGTACCTCAGGGTTCGGCGCTGGGGCCTCTGTTGTTTTGCCTTTACATAAATGACGTACGTAACACACTAGACTCTGGTCGCGTCGAGCATCTGCTGCATACAGATGATCTTAAAATTTATACACAGGTCCCTTATGATGATGTAGATGAGGGGATTCGTATTTTACAGAGGGCGACTAGAGCGGTGTCAGGGTGGGCTGCTGTTATTCCTCTTACTTTGAATGCTAGTAAAACAAAAGTAAAACAAAGATAATCGTCTTTGGAAGTAATCGTTTTATTAAAAATTTTTATTCGGGTGAGCCAAGAAAGGTTGACCTAGGGAGTGGTATCGGTATTCCTTTCTCTGATACCGTGACGAGCCTTAGTGTTTTACTCGACTCTAAACTGTCGTGGAAACCCCACATTAATATGATGAATAAAAACTTTAATAGAGTGATTTATAACCTGCGGTTTTTCCGCCGGTACACCACCAAGGCTCTACGTAAACAACTTACAACCGCCCTGCTGTCCTCACATCTTGATTACTGCTCAATAGTTTTGCTTGATGCTTCACAGGAGTCACGAAGACGGCTGCAGACAATGCAAAATTCATGTGTGAGATATGTATTAGGCGTGAGGATGGGTGATCATATCTCTCCCCATAGACATTCTTTGGGTTGGCTACGTACTAATTCGAGGAGACTGTATTTTATGGCTTATGTACTTATGTACAAAATCGTACGTATGAATACTCCCGAATATCTAGTGGGTCTCTTCACTAGATATATACTTAAAGCGACCACTAAGGGTGAGATTAAAGATCTTGCAGTGCCCTTCACGCGCACTGAGACTGGAAAAAATTACTTTCAAGTTCAAGGTGCGCATTTTTGGAACTCTCTGCCAACTGATATTAAAAATCTTCCATCAATTAGCAGGTTTAAAGCCCCTCTGAGGAGGTATTTACTCGACCTCGATTAAACAGTTATATTTTCGGACTATATTATATGTGTTAATTTATTATGTGATGTACCTTTTATAGATTTAAGGCATGATTGTATTTATTGGCGTGATTGTAGGATGTATGTTGATAGAGCGAATGATTATATTTTTATTAGCTTGACTTATATATTACTGTACATTCAACCTTATTTTGTAATTTTAATTTACTGTATACTGCTGATATTTTGACTGCGCTCTTTACACGCTTGATTTTATTTAATTCTTTTGATCGATAGATATTTCAGACTGATTTTTAATTATATTATTTATACTCTTTGGGTGTATTTATTCGTGTTCTATTTTCTATTTGTGATAGCACTTTCATTTAATTTATTGACTTGCTATTATAGTATTATTAACTTTATAATGTTTTATGACTGTGATATCATACTGTACTATTTTAATTTTATATAGGCAAAACTATTCCAGGTATTTTATGTATTTTAATTTTATTTGTAATTTTATTGGACTACATACTCATTTTATAAATATGATACGAAATAAATGATATCTCACCCAATCTAAAACATTTAGCCCGAAAATTCCGAAAAACATTAAAATCGTACAGCGGAATATCACATAAATCTTTCAGGAATATTCTACGAAATATTTCACAAAGATATTTAAGTAATTTTACGGTGTATAATTCCATAAAAGGTTTCAGGAAGATTTTTTTAACCTTTCGCCAAAAGAAGCAAATAAACTTTAAAATCACACAGCAGAACATATCATAAATCTTTCACAAATATTTTATGGAATATTTCACAGAAAAATTAAAGTAATCTTGCGGTGAACTATTGCATAAAAGGTTTCTAGAAGGTTCCATAAACATTACGCTGGAAAATCCTAAAAAACTTTAACAGGAGGTCACGTATATCTGTCCTTTTTTAATCAAAGAAATTATTTTTTACAAAAACTAATAACTTTAGCGAAAAATGAAGAGAAAGCCGCATCTTGTATCAAAAAAAGCAATCTTTTCTTTGATAAGAAAAAATTAATTTTATTGCTTCATTCTCAAGAAAACCTTGAAAAACCAAATTGTTCAACCTAACCTCTATGATTTAAGTTTTTCAAGGTTTTCTTGAAAACGAAGCAATAAAATTAATTTTTTCTCATCAAAGAAAAGTTTGCTTTTTTGATACAAGATGCGGCTTTCTCTTCATTTTTTGCTAAAGTTATTAGTTTTTGTAAAAAACTCAATGCTTTGATAAGAAAAGGACAGAGATACGTGACCTCCTCTTAAAATCGTACAGCGGAATATAACCTGATTTTTCCAAAAATATTGTACGGAATATTTCACAGAGATATTTAAGTAATCGTCTAGTGGAATATTCCATAAAAGATTTCAGGAAGATTTCATAACTATTCGCCAGAACAAGCAGGAAAATTTTTAAATCGTACAGCGGAACATTACATTAATCTTCCAGAAATATTTCACGTAATATCTCACAGGAAGATTAAAGTAACCTTTTGATGAACTATTGTATAAAAGTTTTCTAAAGTATTTCATTAACATTTTGCTGGAAAAATTCCAAAAAACTTTGAAATTGTAAAGCGGGATATCGAATAAATCTTCCAAAAATATTCTACGAAATATTTCATAGAGATATTTAAATAATCTTTCGGTGAATTATTCCATGAAAGGTTTCAGGAAGATTTTATTAACATTTCGCTAAAAGAAGCAGGGAAACTTTAAAATCGTACGGCAGAATATATGATTAATCTTTCAGAAATATTTCACGGAATATTTTACAGGAAAATTAAACTTATTTTGCGGTGAACTATTGCATGAAAGTTTTCTAGAAGATTTCATGAACATTTTGCTGGAAAATTCCGGAAAACTGTAAAATTGTACAGCGAAATATCACATAAATCTTCCAGAAATATTTTATGAAATATATTACAAAAAGATTCAAGTATTATTTTAGTGAAATATTGTTTGAAAGATTTAAAGAAAAGTATATAAACATTGCGCTAAAAGAAGCAGGAAAACTTTAAAATCTTATAGCGGAATATTACATAAATCTTCCAGAAATATTAAATGAAATATTTCATAGAAAGATTGAAGTGATTTTCCGGTGAAATATCGCATGAATGTTTTCAGAAAGATTTCATAACTATTTTGCTAGAAAAAGCAGGAAAATTTTAAAATCGTACAGCGGAACATTACATAAATCTTCCAGAAATATTTTACGCTGATAGGGGGATCTTTGTTAAATGGGAGTATTATCCCCAAGCGTTTGGAAGATACCTCACTCACTATATAAGCGGAAGGATTGGCGCTCTTTTGTGTACTGTTGAAGTGAACATGCAAATGCGATTTCATAACTAAATATGTGTAAGTATAATGTATTATTATATAATATATATATATATATATATATATATATATATATATATATATATATATATATATATATACTATCCTTAAGGTTTTTACAACCTTAGATAAAATATTTCGTTGTAGATCTGAAACTCTGAATCTTCGATCGAAATCTTCCAAAAAATCTTCCAGGAACATTTCATAAAAGATATGAGATTACCCCCAAACTTCCCATAGAAATATTCTTGGAATCTTTGAAGAATATTTCATGGAATATTCCAATGTGAGAAGAATCAAGGATATACGAATATTAGTGGAATATCTCGTGAAAGATTTTTGAAATATTTCAAATCTTTCATGCCAATATTCTGCGAATCTTTCATAAATATTCCATGGATTATTTTTCGATAGATTTATAAAATCATTCAGAAATATTTTATGGAATATTTTATGAAATATTCCTTAAGAGGCGGTCAGAACCAAATCGGTGACTTGCGGTATATATCAAGTCAGCATTTTTCGCTTTACGATAATATTTTTTATATTTTTATGGCTTAAACTATTTGAAATTATTCTTTATATACATGACTAGAGGAAATGACTATATTTTTACCATATGAATAAGTAAATAAATTATTATAAGCATTTATTACAAATATCAAACTGACTTGACGTATACCGCATGCAAAAAACTGTCGTGTCGATTGTCAGGTGGCATTTTTCGCTTTATGACAATATTTTGTATATTTTTGTGGCTTTAACTATTTTAAATTATTCTTTATATACATGACTAGAGGAAATGACTATACTTTTACCATATTAATAAATGAATAAATTATTATAAGCATTTATTACAAGCACGGAACTAAGTCAATGATTTGGTTCCGACCGCCTCTTAAATCTTACATGCATATTCCATGAAAGGTTTATGAAATATTTAAAATCTTCCGTTTCAATGTTCCGGAAATCTTCCATAAATATTCCAACGGAATGTTTCATGAAATATTTTTGGAATCTTCTAATAATATTCCAAAAGAAGATTCACCAAAATATTTTAAATCTTCCGTGACAACATTTCAGGAAGCTGCCATAAATATTCCATGTTGTGTGGGTCACTATATTCAAGATCAACCAACATTTTTTTCGTAAATAATGCGATCGGCCGAAGACAGAATTAATGATAGGATATATAGGGTTTTTTTTCTGATACGTCATTTTTTTTTTCTACAATTTTATAAAATATGATTCTTAACTAACAAGGAGAGCTCCCCTCGGGAGCTCTTCCTTCGGGAAATGGATTAGGTTGAAACTGCAGGATATGATTTTTTAAAAAAAAATAAACCCGTGTTTCTTTTTTCTTTTGATTGGCCTTAAAGAGGAAGATATAGACATTTTTTCGATATCATTATGAAAAGAAGCATCTTTAAGAACTTGAATAGCCAATCAACTCAAACTCTAACCAAAAAAATGCAGGAAAGAATAAATAGAGTACAGGTTAAATGCTTGAATTCAAGCTTTGTTGTAGTGAAAAAGATTCGGTAGTTCAAAAGTTACAGTCGATCAAAATACGCTTATGAAATAGTGTGGAAAATTGATTATATGTTCATGCTAAAAATATTAACAAATTTGTAGTAATATTTATTTTGGCACAACTTTTGAACCATAAAAGATTTTTTAATGTTACAAAGCCTAAATTAAAATTCTTAACTTATACTTTATTTTATTTTTCATACTTTTTTTTGTGAGAGTCTTAGTTGTTTGGTTATTCAAGATCTTATTAACGCTTTTTTTCATAATATTCTCGACAGAATGTCGATGTTCTTCTATGGAACCTATTCAAAGAAAAGAAGAAACACAATTTAATTTTTTTTCATCAAAAAATCACATTCTGCAGTTTTAGTCAAATTCGTTTCTTATAGGTGAGGTGTTCTCCTTGTTAGTGACTGTCACCTTGATAGATATAATCTGTTAATATACGGACACAGAAAATAGTGGCAGGGTGAGTTAATGATTGAAAAGCTACACCCCCACTACATCCTTAGAGCAAACGTAAATTCGTGACAAGAAAGTATCAAGTTCCAATGACGAAATTTTACCGAAGCACTTTTCAAAACATCTTATGACACAGTAACCATCTTCAATACAGATGTCATGTACTCTAAGAACATGATGAAAAATTATCCACGTATGTCAGATGTCTTATCACTCTGTAATTTTATCATATTTTATATTTCGTAATTACTACGTAGGTGGTCAATATGATCTGGTATCAAAGATGGCATTCCATAATTATTAAAATGTTAAACTTCATTACTACGGTGAACGTACATGCCCACTTAGTGCTTTCCAGGTTTTATATGATCGTCAATGCTTACTACAAACGCTGTCGGGTTCGCCCACACCCTGCTGAGTGTGGGCGGATATTCCTACAGTGTTGGATAGCATACCACTCAAAATTTCCGTTATTTTCAGGCTACTTATTGCAAAGAAACGTCGGTGATAAAAACACAAAATCAGACTCACGTTCCCAATCTCATGAAGATAACGTATTTTTTTTAACGATATGCGTTGTTTAAAGCACATATGTATTTTAGATAACGTGTCTTCGCAGCTTTATTAAGACAATACTTTTTCAACAATTGTAAATAATTAAATGATGAATAATCTTTATTTATTTTTAAAATCATTCCTTGCGCTGTACCATGATATAAAATTGACGAATTTTGTTTACATTTCATGTACATTTTTCTAGCGTTCCGTATAATATCGCGCAACGTCTAATTTCTCCGTAACGTTGTCTCTGAAATAGTAAAGCCTGTGATGATAATCAGCAAGACAATTATTTCCTCTTTTTATTCCATTGCTAAAAACGTTTATACAACTTTTTGAAGTCACAATCTAGTGAGTACTAAAATCATCGTTCAAATATACAATGGCAACGTCCTTTGAAATAACATTATTAAGAGGAGGTTGAACTATCTGTCTTTGTCTAATAGCGTTATTCATCATTTATATAAACACCATCTGTTGTAGCGAGAAAAAAATAGTAGCCTCCGCTAGATATTAGTATAAGTAAATTTTGTAATAACAAGAAAATCATTTTATCGCATAGTTTTTGAATAATTTGAGACCTACTAAAAAACTAGAATATAACCTATCTTTTTTGGTAGGTCTCATATTATTAAAAAAACTACGTGATAAAATCATTTTTTTTTGTTATTACAAAATTTACTTATTATACTAATATCTAGCGGGGGCTATTATTTTTTTTTGCTACAACGGATGGTGTTTATATAAATGATGAAAAACGCTATTAGACAAAGACAGATAGTTCGGCCTCCTGTTAATGCTATCTTTAAAATACTGAATGTCTACAACTATATTCATGATTTACCTTTTGGTCCAATCAATACAACAATAGTAAAAATAGTATAGGGCGACTGCGATGTCTTTTAATTCGATAAAATTATAAGCTTCATCTATTTACATTTTTACTCATTAATAATCACAATTGTCCATCGCGATGCGTCAACCCTTAAGGCGATTTCGGATTTTAGGTTAGGTTTTATTTTTGAGTTTACAAATTACTCTTTCAATATGTAAAATTTTTCAGATTTTCTTATTTTCCACCATTCTACAGATTACAATAAATGGTGGAAAATTAAAAAATCCAAAAAATTTTAGAAACTGAAAGAGTAATTTGTAAACTACAAAATGAAATCCAACCAAACTTCCGTAGTCGCCTTAAGATGGTGTTGTGTTTTGTATATTATGCTATTGATTTGTATTTCAAACATCCATGAAATCGTACACCGAGTCTTATACTTTCATGTTTTATTAAATTCCTATGAGTACATTCATTTCAAACGTAAATAGACAGAAACCCTTTACATAGGACTCACGAGTCATTTTATTTTCTTTATTAAGGAAATGATACCAATGAATAAAGTATGCTATAGATCAACGTATAACTTTTTTACTTTAAAATCAACTCGTAAAGATTTTTAAGGTATTTGAACGCCATCAACAAATAAACACAGAAAGTTAATGTTAAAATGAGTTAAGAAATCCAAAATCAGTATCCCACAAAATAACACTCTCTTGAAAATGCTGTGAAAAAACATCTCCAAAAGTGCAAAAATTTCATTTAAAAAAAACACCACGAAAAAAATTTTATCCAGAAATCTACTTTGTAAAATACATTAAAAAGCAACTTAATATGGAAATATTAAAAGTAATTTTTATATTTCATAAGAAAAAATCAAAATATATTAAGAAGTGATTGTTACAAAGGTGTTATGGACTATTTACATAACAAAAAAGAATTAAAATTGTCAAAAATTGAAAAAATGGTCATATTACCATCTTTACAGGCAGTCCACAATTCTTGAAGCAAAATTACATTAACTTAATGACATTTGTAAATTATCATATTAAACCTGACCCTTTTGTAACTATGACGTGTACCCACATATGTATACTCACATTGAAAAGAAATAACTGAAAACTCGGAAATTTATTATAATGCAATAGATAGACTGGATATTGTAACAGAAGTATTTTATCAGAAAATAAAAAATTCAAAGATTTAATTTTAATAAAAGGGATATTGGGAAAATGTATTGCGTATGGTTCTGTAATTGAATTTCAAAAACGAGGACTACCGCACATGCACGTGTTTTTATTCTTAGATAAAAATGATAAATTTGACACTCTCGAAAAAGTTGATGAAACAATAAGTGCAGAAATTATAAATAGAGATACTTATCCGAAATTATATAGTATTGTTAAACAATTTCTGATACACAGTGCCTGCGGTCTGCAAAATATAGATTATCCATGTATAGATAAAAATACAAAATAATGTACTAAAAGTTTTCAAAATAATTTAACAATACAACAGTATTTAAATCTAATGGATATCCATTATACGAACGTAAAATAATGGCGTTAAAATAATTTTCAAGAGTAAATTTACAGAAAGAGTTGCAGATAATGGAATTGTTGGTTCTCTTAATCCTCACTTATTATTGAAATTTAATGCACACATAAACTTAGAATTATTTCCCACTGTACAATGCATTAAATATTTATTAAAATATTGTTATAAAGGTCATCATTCTACATACATTAAAATTGTGACGTCCTACTAGCTTATGGCTAGTAAGCCGCACTTCTATTGACTCTTCTGAGTCTTATTCTCGCCGTGTTTCGGCCTTGTGGTTGTAAAGCCGTTAACCAGACAAGTCGCTATGCCGTCTGGTGCGGGCTCAAGTGTGTCAGTGTATAATGTGTGTAGTTATTTTCAGTGTTAATAAGGGATTATTTATGTTATAGGTAATGCCCGTTAATACTGAGGACCAAGTGCCTCAGTATGCGGGGCTTTACCTTTAGGATGTGGTGTGTTGCTCGCCGCAACTCTTTATTGAAATTATATTAAGTTAATTGTACAGCGTAAAGCGAATCAATGCTCGAGCATGGAAGAATCATCAATAACGTTGGTGATTCTTCAATGCTCGACGTATTAAGATACAAAAGCAAGTTAATTCGAGCTGAGGCGAGGCAGAAGAGAGCTTTTCTCTCTGCTGGCCCGCTTTTGTAGGCGCTGGACTTCAGTCCCCTCTTCGCTGATAGATTGGCACCGCCGGCGTTTGCGTGCGTAGTCCTGCTTCTCTCTTGCGCGCTTAGCCAATATGATGCTTAAGCGCGCTCTCGATGTGTGATGTATATGTATGTATGTCTTTGATTGTGTGTGTTTTTCAGGAGCGTATGAACTTTTCGCGCTTATGTTTTTATTTCTTTAAATTCTTTTAGATTATACTAACTTAAATACTTAATTACTAACTATATTAATTTCTATTCGTAGATTATTTACTAATTACGCTATTTATCGCATGTAAATATATTATATTTATTTAATTTAGCAATTAAGAGCCTATAATACAACTGGGTGCTCACAAAATACACAATGTAAATGTTCATCTTCAGCCAGAAAATAAAGATGCTTTTCAAAATGGTAATCGTGAAAATGTTGAATATGAATATGATGAAATGCAACATTACATAAATATACAATATTCATGTTCGCCTGAAACAAAGCACAGTTAATTACATGTAATTTCACTCATTATCAAATGACTAAGTGTTTATAAAGAAAATAAACAAAATGTATTTTTTAAAGAAAGAAAAGATAAAATGATTATGCAGAAAAATGTAAGAACAACATTAATAGCATATTTTGAATTAAATAAAAAAGATTTAGAAGCACGAAATCACTTGTATTTAGAAATACCGAATTTTTATACATTTGACGAAAAACTGTGCAACGTCATTAATTGATGTTTTTTGAATGGCAGGATTGTAAATTAATTTTAATAGAACTTTAATAATATTTAATTTTACTTATAAGCACAACATAACTTTGACGTGTTCAAACTTTACTTGATTATATATATATATATTTAAATAAATCTAATGTAATATTTCCATATGAAACAAAACAAATTTTAATATTCAAATTATAATCTAACTGAGCGGAAATGGGACAGCAGAAATCTTGCCTTTTTCTTCTTTGGGCCTTCGAGCTGACAACCCAACGTAGATAATGTGGATTCTTCTCTTGAGTTGCACAAAAACACATAAATTTTACTTAACGAACACAAAATCTTTTCATGCAGTATATATGTTAATATATTTTTATATATTCTTTTTATTTTTTTTCGAACTCACAGGAAATATTTGAGGTATTTTTGGGTCTCAGAAATAAAAAAAAAAACTGATTTTAGGTCGAGCTTGGCCTTATGGTATATTTTATGGTAGCTCATTTATTCCCTATAAAGTGTACATGCTAATTGAATAAAAAATATAATTTTATCGGACTGTTCTTGATTGAGATTTTAATCAAACAATAAAAGCAAATTTTAAAACTGGATGTAATTTAATATTAAATTTTATATATTTGATATTTAAAAGTCATATGATCTCTGGTTATAGATTATTTATAAATTAACATAAGTGACACTAGAGAATTAATCTAAAACAATTTACCAAATCTGAAAATATTACTAATATTTAAGAAACAAAAAGGAATTCCTTAGAACAAAAAAGAAAGTAATCCAAATTGAACAAACAAAAAATTTATGTTCTTTCTTTTCTGGTAATTTTTGACTTCTGGCTCGGATACCGAAAACCTGTGACAAAAAAAGAAAGCCTAATACCTGGTATTTGGCAACCGATTCACTATTTTTGGCACAAGTACTGAAAATAGCACACGGAGAAGGGCGGCCTTGAAGGCACTCTTTTCTGCCTACCATCGGCTTTTTGTGCAATTCACAGAAAAAAGTCTAAAAGACAATTTTCCACTCGGAGCCTTTCGGGGAAACCCCTAGTTACGCTCCTACTTAGTTTGTTATATTTTTTTTTATGTTTTATTAGTGTTAATAATACTACACTACACACGAAAAACAAAATTAAAAAAAAAAATTTTATTATAGCACAAAAAAACGACTTATTGCGATGCATTAAAAAAAATAAAAATAATTTATTTAATTTAAGCACTGCGCGAGATTATTCAAAAAAAGAAAAACGTAAATTTAAATTTAATTAATATATTTTTCTTTATACGACACCGCGTCACTAAAAGAAAAATTCACTTCAAAATTTAATCGGTTATTCACTCCCGAAACATTTTGCGTACAAATACATGTCTACTTTACTTGGAACGTAGAATAAAATTCCACGTGGCCACACTCCCATCTTGGGCGGAAGTCGTGCTCTTTTTTCTCTTAGTACTTACAGTGAACCTTTGAAGAATGGTACTTCATGGCAGCGCAGAGAAATAAGAGACCTTTCCTGCCTCGTGCAGCGAGTTCTATTCATGGTTGCTTGATAACAATCTCAATTATCTATGTAGATAATTGAGATTGCGTGCAGCGCTACTCGTCGTATGCTTTGCTGTGCATCTCATGCGCATGCTTACCTCTGTCAAAAAAGATAGACGCTTATAGAAGGATTCTTCTAGGTTAAATTTTTCCCTCCGAAACGCTGGATAATACTTTAACATTGTTTGTATATCTATACATATGAAAAGATTAATATATATATAGATATAAAAATACATGGGATCTAGTGACACCCTCAGTAGCTGGGTTACTCATTTTTGGCAAAGATTTTCCATTTAAGAGTACGCTTCTATAAGCGACTATATTCGTTGCCTATGTATACACTCTAGTAACTTAGATAACCAAAGTACATACCTGTTAATTAATTAAATGTAATATTAATTTGTTAACTAGCATGTTAATATTATTTAATTATTGATTGTTTCATTATACTTCTATCATTAATTAGTTGATTTGATGTATTTTTTACGTGGTAGAAAAAAATACTAAATTCATGCTATCTATACTAGTAATGTAGCCCCTTTTACACTTACTATTTAAAATATTCTTATATTATGCTTATTTTTTACTAGTTGCCAGTAATCTTTTTTTTTATTGAGCATATTAGACTAAGTTCTATCTTTTTACTTTTATTTTACATTGATTAATCATGTATCTTTACTGCAACCATCATTAATTAGTATGAAAAACGATACGAAACCTCATGCAATCAGAGTTGTAAATAAGGAAATGGTTTTTCAATTGAAATGGTCAAGTAATTAAAAAGGCTCGCACCATTTACCATTTACTCACCCAGTGACTGGTAAATGGTCCGACCATTTCCAGTTATTCACCTAGTAACTACTAACTGGTCCGACCATTTACTATTTACTCACCCAGTAACTGGTAAATGGTCCGACCATTTACCATTTACTCACCCAGTAACTGGTAAATTGTCCAACCACTTACCAGTTACCCACCCGGTAACTGCTAACTAATCGATTCGACCATTTACCAGTTTTCCACCCGATAACTGCCAACCAATTGATTCGGCTAGTTACCCACCCACTTACTGCGAATTAGGCCAACCATTTCCAGTTCCTCATCCAATAACTGGCAAATGGTCCGACCATTTGCCAGTTCTTCAATAGTAACTGGTGAATGGCTCGACCATTTACCAGCTGCTTGCTCTGTAACTGAGAACTGGTCAAACCATTTACCATTTACTTGCTCTGTAAATGGTAAATATGCGAGTATTTTGAATTACTTGACCATTTCAGATGATGAA
Organism: Anastatus disparis; assembly: GCA_017163975.1. Taxonomy (NCBI): domain Eukaryota; kingdom Metazoa; phylum Arthropoda; class Insecta; order Hymenoptera; family Eupelmidae; genus Anastatus; species Anastatus disparis. Next base: position 1,976,655 of record JAFFSR010000393.1, read on the forward strand.
CCACTTCCTCATTTACAACTCTGCTCGTAATATAACATTATTTCATATGAATATTAGAAGATATATATATATATATATATATATATATATATATATATATATATATATAACGTGTTGTACAGGTCGTGTGCGCATGTGTGTGTACATGTTTGTACATGTTTGTACGTGTTTGTACGTTTTTGTACGTGTGTGTACGTGTTTGTATGTGTTTTTACGTGTATGTACGTGAATCTACGTGTTTGTACGTGTATGTATATTTGTGCATATGTTTGTACGTATCTGTACGTGTGTGTACGTATTTGTACGTGTATGTACATGTTTGTACATATTTTTACAATAATGTACGTGTTTGTACGTTAATGTACGTGTTATACATTACATTTTTCTAGCTTGAAATATAACTAATAATCTAGCCTTATTTTTCATAGATATACAGCTAAAAAAACACATGAATATAGCTACAATACACATTAACATAGCTGTATTTTCATTACCTATATTTTTAGCTACATATATAGATGTTTTTTTTACCAAGAGGACATTTGAAAACTATTACAAAACAATCTTAAAATAATTACTATGGTACCGCAGTAAAATTTTGAACCTTTTAATCATTACAATGATACCTATAAATTTTTATTAGTTCACATCCTTACTAAAAAAAATAACATGAGATCTCACATGAGATCTTACGTGAGCTCTGATGATTGAAAATGAAACGAGATCTCAAATGAGAACTCACATGAGATCTCAAATGAGAACTCACATGAGATCTCACGTGAGATTTGATGTACCGCAAAATTTTATTATTCCTGATATCCGATCTCATGTGAAATCTCAGGTGGGATCTCATGTGCAAAAAAATTAATTTTCCCCGATGCCCGATCTCACGTGAGATCTTGTGTGCAAAAAAATTATTTTTATCGATACTCGATCTTAAATTTTTTTGCACATGAGATCTTACGTGAGATCTCATGTGCAAAAAAATTTTATTTTCTGCTACACTTATAGTTGTTATCAATGTCAACGACATCAAATATGAAATGCGGTTCGTATACAAAGGTTTGTACAGAATTTGTGTATTTACAAATTGAGTTACTTATTTCATATACCAGACGAAATAACGTATACGAGGCTCGGGGTTAGTCCACTGATTAATGACAGTTTTTCTAATCAATAGGTAGTGTCGTTCTGTGACGCACGCTGCATCTGGTTTAGATTTACGGTATAACACCACTTAGCAATTGTTACACAATTTGCATGTCGCCGCAAAAACAGTTGCAGCTTTATTCATGTCTTGGAACATTATGACAAACTACCTTCAATGAACTGACAGTGACTTAGTACTTAATATCTTTTTTTCATCATACTAATAAATTAATTAAACTATCCTATTGGTTTTTTTAACAATTTAAATGAAACAATTTTTATTGCCAAAAAAAATAATTATTTCCTATTTGTTTTCCAAATTAACAGACTTAATATTGATTTTATCATGAAAACAGTGAATTGAAATATTGTTTATTTTTTTAAGACGAACAAACTTTATTCCTAAAGCTTTATGCTAAAATTAATATTTAAAAAAATATGTTTAAACAAATTTTTTTTTGTAATAATTATTGTTGAATGAATAATTTTTTAAAAACAAACACAACAGTTGTTATTATTTTCACGCGCCACCCCGATTTAAAAAAAAAACGTCAAAATTAGTCCGTTATTAACGGAGATATAAGGAATTTTTAATCGGAACATGAATTATAACTCGCCAGATCAATTTTTTTACAAGGCAGGAAAAATTACTCTGTTTAACTAGTAGCAATCTTGATTACTCAAACATTAAACTTTACATTGCAAAATGTTTATTTGATCTCCAATATAATGGAATTATAAACTTCAAGTATTATTCTAGCTGTGATAAAAATTTCAGTCCTTAATATTTATAAATAAACAATTGGCGAATTTTCAAAAAAAAAAAAAATTATCTCGGCTTCTAATTGAGCTAGAGCATTCTTTTTTTTTTTAAATTTGCGTAAAATTGCCAGTAATAAGAATATCAAATCCCTATATTGATATTTTCATTAGTTGTAAAAATATTTAAAAAACCATTAAGACAAAAATTTACTTTATTTTTGCCATATTTAGGTTAAAAATAATAAAATGGATGCGACTTCACATCAAATTCATAAAATCTACGTTAATATCTAAATATTATATGATTATCATAAAGTCTCTACAATGACGTTTTTGGGTGAATTTTTTAATGTACATTTGACCTCTTTTTAATAAACAAATAGAATATCTCCTAAAATAATTAATATTTTTTGATGAAATTTTTATGGTAACTTAAGGATAATAAGAGGCACATTTTTGTTGAATTACAAACATGTACATCCTTTTTTTATCGAATGACAAATATTTTAAAATTTTGCGATTTTCGATTTTTGTTTATCATTATTTATAAAATTTATTAACCGATTTTCATTAATGACGTCTCAAATTTATCGTCTTTGAAATACCTAAAATAGTATAATTTTCATATACTAAAACGCAAACGAATTCAAGCTACCTCAAAAGAAACAGTGATGTTTACGAATTGTGCACCTTAAATCATTGTTTACTAATTCCTGACGGCTCAAATTTTTAGGGTAATTCCAGAGTTTAATTTCTACTCATCCAACAAAGCCATTTTTGGTGGTCTGCACCTGTTTCTAATTACATTATGCATTTCGACTAATTCTACTGGACTATGAGGCTCTTGGTTCATGCTGTAGTAGACCAAAGTTTAATCCCCGGAAAAATTTAGGAAAAATTTCTCTGAATTTTTCTCTGTGAAATAGATATAGAAGACCACAAAAACCAGTTAAAAATTCTCCCTGGTCAATATTTGTTACGAAGAAATTAATTAATTCGAAACATTTTTGACATGCATAAAAATATTTCATTGAAGGAAAAAAAATTTTATTTTAATTGTTTAACTTAATTTTTATTTTAATATCACGAAATATTAATTTAAAATAAAATAAATAATTTCCAGTATGAGGTATTTTTAAGTTTAACCTTTTAAGGACGGGACTGGTCGATATTTTGACCACTCAAGTATCATAATATTTTTGAGTGATTTTGAGGATAATATTATGTTAAAACACTCAAAAATATTATGATACTTGAGTGTTCGAAATATCGACCAGTCCCGTCCTTAAAAGGTTAAGAAATATCTTATGTATGTTGAGAAATATTTGATTGATATTTAAAAATTTTATTTTCACTGACGGAATAAATCATATTGATACAAAAAATATTTCCCCGATTGCCAGAAAGAATCTATTTAATACAATAAAATTTTTTTTGTTACAAAGAAATTTTTTTTCTAGTGTAGTTATTAGATCAAGTAACGGTTTTATCATTTATCATTTATTCTTATCATGAGTGACAATGACAGAATTAGGTTCATGTAACAACCGCTACTTGAGTTAGGTCAATGAATAGGAGTCTTAGATCGTCTATGATAATGAAAATTTATATGGTTGGAATATATATTCAAAATAGATTAAATAACAAATACTATTTTCCTCATTAAGAAATAATAAGTTGATTGTAAAAAAATTTTCTCTTATTTATTTTTTAGTCTATTTTCAATTATAATAAGAGGGAGAGGTTTCTCACATCGACACGAAGGTAACAGACAAAACTCAAGCAGCAATGTAGGTAATCGCGGAAGCCAAGCAGGCTGTTTTAATACAGAATTTAAGGTTTGTAATGATGTAGAATGTATGAATATCGAATCGGTTGTAGGTGACGATGTGAAAATAAATTGGATATTGGATAGTGGTTGCACGGACCATATTGTAAACAATATTCTATATTTTTCTGAAGTAATTGAATTAAAATCACCGGTTAACGTTATGGTAGCTAATGGTAAATATTCGAAAGCGACAAAAATTGGAATCGTGAATACTTATTTTATTGTAAATGGGGAAAAGAAATTTGTAAAGTTACCGAATGTGTTTTTTGTGAATGATATGGATAGAAACATGATAAGTTATGGAAAAGTAACCAATAAAAATAAAATTATTTCGATTGGAAATACTTTAGAAATTTATAATGAGAAAAATGAGATAATAGCTATCGCTGTAAAAGAAAATAATTCATATTAAATGACTAGCTTCGTAAACAATATTGAATCAAACTCGCTTTTGAAAAATAATAATAAAATGACGTTAAAAGAAAAGTATCACAGAATTTTCGGCCATATTAATTTTAAATATTTAGAGAAAATGTGTAAGGAAAGATTAGTCGAAGGTATGCCTAGTCAATTAGAAACTGATTATTATAAATGTAGCACATAGAAAACAAAGTGCACAGCTTAGCATTCGAAAATAAAAAAACCAAAGCCAAAAATTTGTTAGACATAGTACATACTGATTTAAACGGTCCTCAACCTGTAGCAGGTCTTAATGGCAAAAAGTATTTTTTATCTTTTATAGACGGGTATAGTAAAGCTGCACGCGTATATACAATTAAATCTAAAGATGAAGCATACAATTGTTTTGTAGATTACATTAACACCGTGGAAGTTTTGACTGGTAAGAAAATAAAAAAACTAATATGTGACCGTGGTAGAGAATATATTAATGAAAATATGTTTAACTTAGCTAGTGAAAAAGGTATTGTGATAGAACCTTGTCCACCGTACGTACATCAGTTGAATGGTACTGCGGAGCGATACAAAAGAACGTTGATGAATATGGCTAGATGTTTGTGCTCTGAAGCTGAAATAGATATAAAGTTTCGGCTAGAAATAATCAGAGCAGCATCGTATTTAAAAAATAGAACCTTAACTAATACTCAGGAATTAAAAACACCATATGAGATTTTAACAGGAATAAAACCTAATGTAAAAAATTTGTACTTGTATGGAAGCAAAGTTTATGTTAGGGTGCTGGAGGAGAGAAGAAAATCTAAGTGGGACAGAAAAGCCGACATAGGCATATTGTTAGGATATGAAAATGTAGGATATGGGGTTTTAATAAATAATAAAATCACTGTAGCTAGAAATGTAGATATTATAGAAGAAAATGTAAAAATGATTGGTTTTGATGATACACACGATGAGAATGTTATAAAAGATAAAAAAATTGAAAATGAGAATGATATGATGAATGATAAGTTAGTAATTGAAGATGAAAGTACTAATCGTGACTATAAAACTGATAAAACTAAAATACAAACTGAGACAGGAGTAAGAAAATCGAGTAGAACGAAGAAACAACCAGATAGATACGGAGAAAGATCATCCCATTCATGTGTATACGTAAATTTTGTTAGTGCAGATAGTCCCATAAGCTATAAAAAAGCTGTAGAAAGCTGTGAATCAAAGCAGTGGATGGAAGCCATGGACAAAGAAATAAAGTGTTTGGAGAAAAATAACACTTTTGCCTTGGTAGAAAGACCTGAACGTAAAAAGGTGTTAGATTTAAAATGGGTGTACACAAACAAAGCATACAACAGGAAGAAGGCACGATTAGTAGTGGTAGGATGTCAACAGAAGGAGATATTGGACGATTTGTATTCGCCTGTTCCAAAGGTTGAAACACTGAAAGTACTTTTGGCATATTGTTGTCAAAATGGATTGAATATAATACAAATGGATGTAGAGGCGGCATTTCTAAACGGAGTAGTACGATCTGAAGTTTATATCACTCAACCAGAAGGATACGAAGACGGTAGTGAAAGAGTATGTAAGTTGCATAAAGCATTGTATGGCTTGAGACAGCCACCGAGAGCTTGGTATGAGTGTTTGGCGGATTTTCTGATTAAATTAAAGTTTGTAAAAAGTAAGCATGATGATTGTTTGTACATACTTGATGAGAGAGACATTTTGTATTTAATAAATTTTGTAGACGATATACTTATTTGCATAAAAAATATCGAACAGATTGAACAGGTCAAAACTGAACTGTCTAAAAGATTCGAAATGAAGGATTTAGGAAATGTAAAAACGTACTTAGGAATTAATATTAAGAAGAGACCGAACTATCTGTCTTTGTCTAATAGCGTTTTTCATCATTTATGTAAACACTATCCGGTATAACAAGAAAAAAATAGCAGCCCCCGCTAGATATTAGTATAATAAGTAAATTTTGTGATAACAACCAAATTTTTTACCGCATAGTTTTTGACTAATTAGAGACCTACTAGCAATCTAGAATACAAACTATCTTTTTTTGGTAGGTCTCTAATTATTCAAAAACTACACAGTGAAAAAATTTGGTTGTTATTACAAAATTTACTTATTATACTAATATCTAGCGGGGGCTGCTATTTTTTTCTTGTTATACCGGATAGTGTTTACATAAATGATGAAAACCGCTATTAGACAAAGACAGATAGTTCGGACCCTTCTTAATTATGATAATAATAAATGTGTCATGACGCTAGACCAAAAAAATTATATAGAGTCATTAGCTTTGAAATATAACGTCATAAATGCGAAATTGTATTCTACTCCAATGGAGCAAAACTTAAAGTTAAAACCCACACAGTCTGTGCGATATGATATTAAGTATAAAAACTTGATAGGTGCTTTATTGTACATCAGCACAGCGACTAGGCTAAATATCTGTTACTGCGTTAATTATTTGAGCCGATTCCAAAACTGCTACGATCAGAAACACTTTAATTATGGATTAAGAATACTAAAATACTTATAATTAAACAGAGATTTTAAACTGGCATACGTCAAAAATAAATCTGATAATGTATTCGACTGTTTTGTAGATGCTGATTGGGCAGGGGATCAGCTAGATCGAAAATCTACGACTGGGTATGTTATAAGACTATTTGAAAAGACGGTTCACTGGAAATCTGAAGGGCAAGGTAGAGTTACCAAATCAGCTGAGTATGTCACATCTGTCAAACTGTTTTGAATAATTTTAAACTATTTCAAATATTAATGCACATTTTATATTTCCATTAGGGATTAGAGATATCATCTTCTCCTCTATTTTATTGATAGTGCGTCTCTTGATCAATGTGGACTGAGACCCGTAATTTTTATTGGCCAGGGACAATTTTTAATAGGTTTTTCCTGGTCTCATAGTTCTATTTCACAGAGAAAAATTCAGAAATATTTTTCCAAAATTTTCCCGAAGATTAAGCTCCGGTCTACTAAGCATGAGCCAAGAGCCTTAGCTCCTGCGCTACCACCGATTCTACTTATAAGTATGAACTTATTTTAAATGAATGAGAAGCAAAAGAGTGTAAATATGTTTAAATCTAAAGAACAAGCCGAAAAAAATCATCCCTACTAAAAATATTGTATGAACTCTCATGTGAGATCTCATATGAAATCGCCTATGAAATCTTATATATATTCATTGAAATTTGAAAATAAAATAAATATATGTGAGATCTTATGTCAGATCACACATATATTTATTTTATTTTAAAAATTTAACGAATATACATTCGATTTCATATGCGATCTCATAGGCGATTTCATGTGACATCTCATATGCAATCTCGTGTGCGAACTCACATGTTATCTCATATGGGATCTCATATATTTTATTCAATTAAAAAAATTTGAAAAATATATTCATTACTTTTTTATTTTTTTGTCTTGTTCTTTAAATTTTGATAAATTTTGACATTAGCTACATTAGTACAATCATTTTAGTTAAAATAAAAAATCCTTTGGAACTGTTATTTTTTTATGAACTTAGATCGCAAATTAGATATCAAAGTTGACAATCCTAACCTCAAAATACTATAAATTGAAAACTTTTATATAACTTTTTCAGTATAAGATTTTGGTAGATTTCTTTAGTAGTCCACACTGAAGTTGAATCCTATAACTTTTTTTCTTGAAGTGAAAAAACCCGATTAAATTTATTATTTACCCATAAACTTGGATCAAAAATATTATCATAAGGGGAAGCTTCATCAAGCCCTTATAATTACACTAATATTATAAATACGTCTTCGAACACTGGAACATTATCATATTCGATAAATTTAGTGGAGCCATAAGACCCCAAGCATCTTGCCCAGGGTCAGTAGTTCTTCTTTTGGCTACTTCATTTAATTTGCATTGTACTTTATGGCGACTTTTTCTAATTAAGGATCAGCTTTCGACTAACCTTACCGATCGAAAATAGCTAAAAAAGATATTTAGTTTTTTTTGGCTTGTTCTTTGAATATTAACAAATTTACACGCTTTTATTTCTTGTTTGTTAAAATAAATACATATTTACAAGTGAAAGCAATTCTGATATATAATTTTATTGAAAATAAACGAAATTACTTCTTTCGCTACTTTTGATCAGTAAAAAATGTCTAAAACCTCGTCTAAAACTGACCTTCAACATAACGAATAGTATAATAATAAAATATTTTTATTACCTTACTTTTAACATTTAGACTTAGATTGCATACAAATATAATTCTTATTATAAAAACTATGTGAATTGTCTGTATAGATATGATTATGTATCATGGTGTTAAATTATTTTCGAGCACGATTTTAAAATTTTTCAAATAACGTTAGATTGACGACTGAATTAGGAAAACAAGCAATAAGATGACGATAATACTCTAAAATAGAAGTAAAGTCAATAATTCTTGAGTTATAAAAACCTATATTATTTAAATCTGCATAATGCAATTGTAAACGATATGTAAAAACAATTCATTAGTATAATAAAAAAGATATATTATGTACTAAATCACTGTCGGTTTATTGATGGTAGTTTGTCATAATGTCTTAAGACATAAATAAAGCTGCAACTGTTTTAACGGTGACATCCGAATTGTGTAACAATTGGTAAGACGTGTTATATCGAAAATCTAAACCAGATTCAGCGTGCGTCATAGAACGACACTACCTATTGATTAGAATAACTGTCATCAATCAGTGAACTGACCCCGAGCCTCGTATTCATGATTTCGTTTGTGATATGAAATAAGTAACTCAATTTGTGAATACACAAATTCTGTACAAACCTTTGTATACGAACGTTATCGCTCCAGATCTCACTGAAAAGTGATGGCCTTTTCGAGTGTAAAAGGCGATATGCATAATTGTAGTGACTAGTTTCTTAACTACTACTTGTAAATATCGTCTAAATCTTTGTAAAAAATTCGATTGTTTTTATTATTATTTAATCGCCAAGTATAATCATGTTTGAATGTAGTTTAACACCATAATTCATAATAGCATGCTTTAGATAACGATTTTTTTGTAGATGTAGAGTAGAATCATTCAATCGTAATGTTAGAATATATAAAAATTAATTGAATTATAGACCAAATTTCAGATTTGATGATTTTCAGTTACTTGCTCTGTAACTGGGAACGAGTCAGACCATTTACCATTTACTTGCTCTGTAAATAATAAATGGTGCGAGTATTTTTAATTATTTTACCATTTTAAATGAAATAACCATTTCGTTATTTACAACTCTGATAATTGGTACATGGTCGAATCAGTTCGCAGTAAGCGGTCGGGTAACTGATAAATGATTCAACCAGTTTGCAGTTACGATGTGGGTAAATGGTAAATAGTCGAAGCAGTTACAGAGCAACTGGTAAATGGTTGGACCATTTATCATTTACTAGGTGAGTAAATGGTTGGACCATTTACCAGTTACTAGGTGAGTAAATGGTAAATGGTCGGACCATTTACCAGTTACAGGGTGAGTAAATGGTAAATGGTCGGACCATTTACCAGTTACTGGGTGAGTAAATGGTAAATGGTCGGACTAGTTGGTAGTTACTGGGTGAGTAAATGGTAAATGGTCGGACTAGTTGGTAGTTACTAGGTGAGTAACTGAAAATAGTCAAACTATTTACCATTTACTGGGTGAGTAAATGGTAAATAGTCGGACCATTTACCAGCTACTGGGTGAGTAAATGGTAAATGGTCCGAATAACTACGAACTGGTTCGACCATTTACCATTTACTCACCCAGTAACTGGTAAATAGTCCGACCATTTACCATTTGCTTATTCGGTAACTGGAAACATTCACAACCCTGCATGCAATTAAGTGGAAAAGGGTAGCGACGCCAACGAGTAGCGTTTTCTTTCCTCTCTCTCACTCTGTAACATGATTAATCGAAGTGTGGCGCTGTATCCTCGTGTGCCACGCACTCCAGTCCGGCACCCGATGGCGCGCTTCTTATTTGAATTTGAATTTGAGTATATAAAAAAAAATATCGGATGATCGAAACTTTTTGTTGTTTAAAAATTAATCGATCTTTATTGTGTTCAATTAACATACGAATCAATTTTTTGTTATATATTTTATTATTGATAGATGAAATAAAAAATTTTCAATCTTTTTTATCTGCTGGGTAGATAAGGAAAAAAGGTATTCTATTGTTTTTTAAATAATAAATTAGCAGGCAATTAAGACCCGTTGCAACTGAAAGAGTTCAATGGAATAAAAGGAAAAAAAGGAAGCCAACACTTACTAGGAGAGTATCAGACTTCCGGATCACGGATTTTGCTCAAACTTTGGGATAAGTTTTCAGATGTCAAAATATGGAAGGGAACAGAATTTTAGATCCCAACGCTCAATATTTCCCTAGTTACAGGCAATTAAAGAAAATCACTAAAAAAGTTACTAGATTTTCAAACGCATATAGTTCCTTAGCATTGATAGTTAGGAGCTTGAAACTTGTTTTAAATGAAAGCTGAGCTCAAATCCTTTTGAATTAGTAGTTATAGCATGTCAAAATATTATTTTTTCCCAAAGTTATAGCGTGATAAACATTGGACCTGATTTTTTTTTTTAAAACATTAATTAATAACAAAAGCTGAAATTGGGTCTAATGTTTATTACGCTATAACTTTGGGAAAAAATAATATTTTGACATGCTATAAGTACTATTTCGAAAGGATTTGAGCTCAGCTTCCATTTAAAACAAGTTTCAAGCTCCTAACTATCAATGCTAAGGAACTATATGCGTTTGAAAATCTAGTAACTTTTTTAGTGATTTTCTTTAATTGCCTGTAACTAGGGAAATATTGAGCATTGGGATCTAAGATTCTGTTTCCTTCCATATTTTGACATCTGAAAACTTATCCCAAAGTTTGAGCAAAATCCGTGATCCGGAGGTCTGATACTCTCCTAGTTAGTTGAATGTATTTGGTGAATCTGAAAAATCGAGAACGTTATTTCGTTAGATTATTACTATTTTATTACCGTGGTATGTCCAAAATAGAAATTTTAGTAAATATAGGTTTACCAAACGAAAATCCTTGATGAATATTTTGCTGTATCGATATTTATGAAATGAATTATATGTAAACAACATATTTATTTTGTTTTATATAGTCATATTACTACTATGACCATTTTATACAACTCTTAAAATTCTCCTTAATTATTGTATAGAATAAAAATTTTTTATTTTTACACACAGAAACGGTTTTTAATACATCGTTAGGCTCTCTATTTACACAAAAATATATTGAATATAAACCATTTATAATTTTCACGCACACATATATATATATATATTTATTTGATTATTTTTCACTTACATCGCGTTCGTAATATGTGAACTTGAAAATGTAAACAATGTGTGTAACAAAACTTTAGATAATCTTGAAGAAATTACAACAACATTAAAGCAGGCTAAATCAGGTAAAAATCGATCAAAAAATCAGCGACGTCAGTGCTACATAAATAATGAGCAATTGAAAAAAAAGAATAAACTTTTAACCACTGCATTGAGTTCCGCAAAGAAAAAAATAAAAAGATTGAAAGATAAGAAAAATTTGCAAACAAAAAATGTTCTCATATCATCGATTGATAAACTATTGATAAATCCAAATAAAAATCTGCATAAGATTCGCAAAAAATTGATTTACGAAGAAGTGGTGACTAAACAAATGAATGAAATGTGTAAATCAAGTATGAAAAATAATGAGAAGCGAGTTTTAGGTAGAATTTCATGTGGCAAAATAGTTAAAAAGTACAAACTCTTGAATGTCGTCCGACAAAAAATCGCTCCTATAGTAAGAAAAAAACTGGATGATAATAAATCTTATTTGAATTGTAGACGAAAATATTGCTTTTTACTGTACAAGTTGCGGACAACTCTTAATGTTTATCAATAATCACCAGTTTTTCCAAAAACCTACATTTCTTAAGTAAAAAAGGATGGAGAGATCCAGCGTTCCCTGTAATTTAGAAAGTAAGTGTACACATTACTACAAGGGTCAATTAAATTATGAAGAAGAAAAAAAATTTTTAACAAAAAAAAATTCCGACTTCAAAAAATGCACTAAAAAGTAACAAATAATTTATTATCTTTAGAAATCATACAAATAATTGGTAAAATACAATTTTAGAAGTCGGCGTCTAATTCCTCAACGAATGTAAACGTTATTTTTTAACAATAAATGTAAACGTTATTTTTGAACAATGAATGTGAACGTTATTTTTAAAAAAATGGACTAAGTCGTTCTGCTTACGCACCACAGATTTAGAATTAGACGCCGACTTCCAAAATTGTATTTTACCGATTATTTGTATGATTTCTAAAGATTATAAATTATTTGTTACTTTTTAGTGCATTTTTTGAAGTCGGTTTTTTTTTGTTAAAAATTTTTTATTCGTCATTTTTTAGTGCAATGTTTTTAAAATCTTATTTTTTGTAAAAAATTTTGTTTTTATTCGATACTTTTAAAGTCGGTTTTTATTTATTAAAAATTTTTTAAATTGTTTGTTTTTGTTAAAAAATTTTGATTTTCTATCTTCTAGTGAATCCCCTTACTAAAAACGCAAATATAGGTAGACCCACTAATTACATTCAACTTTCATTATTAATTCATAACGCATGCATTAGTACACCACTAAGCAATATATAGCAGGAAAGAAAGAAGGCTCAACAGCACAGTGTCGTTGTGTGTGCATATATACATATTCAAGCTCAGGTAAGAGAGAGAGAGAGAGAGAGAGAGAGAGAGAGAGAGAGAGAGAGAGAGAGAGAGAGAGAGAGAGAGAGAGAGAGAGAGAGAGAGAGAGAGAGAGAGAGAGAGAGAGAGAGAGAGAGAGAGAGAGAGAGAGAGAGAGAGAGAGAGAGAGAGAGAGAGAGAGAGAGAGAGAGAGAGAGAGAGAGAGAGAGAGAGAGAGAGAGAGAGAGAGAGAGAGAGAGAGAGAGAGAGAGAGAGAGAGAGAGAGAGAGAGAGAGAGAGAGAGAGAGAGAGAGAGAGAGAGAGAGAGAGAGAGAGAGAGAGAGAGAGAGAGAGAGAGAGAGAGAGAGAGAGAGAGAGAGAGAGAGAGAGAGAGAGAGAGAGAGAGAGAGAGAGAGAGAGAGAGAGAGAGAGAGAGAGAGAGAGAGAGAGAGAGAGAGAGAGAGAGAGAGAGAGAGAGAGAGAGAGAGAGAGAGAGAGAGAGAGAGAGAGAGAGAGAGAGAGAGAGAGAGAGAGAGAGAGAGAGAGAGAGAGAGAGAGAGAGAGAGAGAGAGAGAGAGAGAGAGAGAGAGAGAGAGAGAGAGGAGAGGGAGAGGAGAGAGGGAGAGGGAGAGGGAGAGGGAGAGGGAGAGGGAGAGGGAGAGGGAGAGGAGAGGGAGAGGGAGAGGGAGAGGAGAGGGAGAGGAGAGAGGAGAGGGAGAGGGAGAGGGAGAGGAGAGGAGAGGAGAGGGAGAGGGAGAGGGAGAGGGAGAGGGAGAGGAGAGAGGAGAGGAGAGGGAGAGGAGAGGGAGGGAGAGGAGAGAGAGAGGAGAGGAGAGGGAGAGGGAGAGGGAGAGGGAGAGGGAGAGGGAGAGAGGAGGAGAGGAGAGGAGAGGAGAGGAGAGGAGAGAGAGAGAGAGAGGGAGAGGGAGAGGGAGAGAGTCAATGTTTTTTGCGCGAGCAGTAGAAAGTCAAGGGCGCGATCGCGCAAATCGCACGAGTTGACAAACACCTATATTCTCCTGCATTGCATACACTATTTTCTCACGCCAAGAGCGCTGAAAATATTTTTTTTATATCATATAAAACATGATACTAATAATACTGTTTGATATGACAATTTAAATAAAATCGGAATGAGTAGGTTCTACTGAAGTACACCACTAGATTCTATTTATTCAAACAGTTTTTATTTTTATTCATTACAAAATTATAATTAGACAAATTTGAATCCTAAACTATAAATTAGACTATTAATAAACACAGATTGGACGCAAGCTCTACAAATGAAAAGAAGCTCCAAGAAACAGATAGAAACGCAAACGTTAACGATAATGATAATTAAGAGAATTGAATAAAATATATAAACTATAAGAATAATTAGGAGAGTGGAAGAAACAAGAATGAACACAAATGTTAACTAAGAATAATTAGGAGAGTTGATGAAACAAGTATGAACGCAAACGCAAACTATAAGAATAATTAGGAATGCTCTCTCATCTTAGATACCGGCCAGGTTCCCAAATGCGGAGCCACCGTTGTCTCTGGCACAGTCGGCCATAGAGGACAAGCGTGTGGCCGCCAATAGCCAGCACCTCCTGAGGGGCTATTCAAGTAACGATACATATGTATGTATCGCGCTGTATGTATGCGCGCGCATACTTTTTATTCTCTTGCCGACAACTATCGTCACGATACATACATGTGTATCGTTACTTGAATAGCCCCTCTGACACAGAGCGCCCTGACGTCTCGGAAAGCCCAACTCTGGCGTCATGGACAGGTCGTACAGGGACAAACTGCCGCGTTGATACTTGCCTTGAAAGCAACGAACACGTAAGGTTCACTCCCTACTCAAACACAAGGAGAATTACCACTACAAACATAATCACCAACGTAGCCACTTAAGAGCATGACGAAGCTGTCCGCCTTCTAATAATATTTCCAATCTTAACTTATGAATAAACGATGCGTTTAATCGACTTTTTTTGCTATTAAGAAAAAGTTTGTAAGATTAAACTCTAGTGCGGACAACTCAAGAAAACCACCAAATTATTATACATACAAAGTTATAATAAAAACTTTCAATATATCGTATTTTAAGGTTAGGTTTGTCGAGTTTGATATCTAATTTCCAATCCAAGCTCATAAAAAAATAACAAGTCCAAATGATTTTTTATTTTAACAAAAATTATTGTATTAATATAACTTTAGTGCGGACAAGTCATTATATTTGTTTAATTTAACAATTTGAAAAGATATCGATAAAATAAAAAAAGCAAAACTCGTTTGCTGCAGCTCCGACCTGCCATTAACAACACTGCTAGAACACTCCGGAAGGAAGAACGAACACGTCCAAACTGCTTGGCGGTGAAACTGTTACTGAGCCATGCGCTCGTGACCGAACCCACTACACCCTGTAATTCACACGCGCGTCACCTCCACTTCCCCACTCAGCACCACACAAAGCGCATGAAACCCATTAGCGCCCGCTGCACATACGTGACGCCAACGAATACAGATAACACTAAATATACATATACATGTAATACTAAAGAAAAAATAAATGATATTTTTTTAGAATAAAATTTTATATTTTATTTAAATACTATATATATTTTTTTTATAATGCGTTAAAAATAAATTTAAATTCTGATTTATTCAAATTCAACATTTTTCGCGGAAATCGTCCACCGCTAAGTTGTTATTCAGAAAATTCGCGATTAGGGGTCGAATACTTAGCTGATATTATAAGGATATAAAAATATTTTTGATGCAACGTGCAAGATTAAATATTTAATGAATAATACTAAAAAAAATCAATGCCAAATAGATTGAAAGTCGTTACTGATATATGTGAACTTTTTCGAGGAATTCGTCCACCCCTGACTTGTAATTCGGAAAATTTACAATTCGCAGAATTCACAGTTTGAAGTGAAGCACTTAACTAATGTATAAGAAGCATCGAGTAACACACACTGACTGATGTATAAAGATATCGGGTCACATTATCAACAGCTTGTGAAAATAGTATTTTGCGCTCCGAGTACGAGAAAATTATTTACTCAACGTTTTGATAGCTTATTTTTAATATCACCATATATGTTATTTATGTGTAACTTGGACAGGTATAGCAGCGAATTCATTTGTCGATGAAAAAACAATGCACACCAAATTAAAACTACTGATAAATATAACAGATTGTACAACATGTAATATTAAGCCTAACTCTGAAGAAGGCAAAAAATTAAAGGAAACACAAATAATAATTTGGAATGGAATATCCATGACTTCGAAATTTGTTTTTGAGACAGTTGATCGTCTTTTTTAAGAATTATGTAATGTAAATCAACCCTTTGGCGGTAAAACTGTAATTGTATCAGAAGATTTCAGGCAAACATTACCAATTGTTCGACATGGAAGCCGTATGAATATTATTGAAAATTCAGTTAAATTTAGTTTATTATGGCAAAATTTTATGCGTACAATGTTAAGTGAAAATCTGCAAGTTTCAGATAATGATAATAGTTCTAAACAATGTTAATTAGATATACGAGAAAGAAAACATTGTAATCTGTTTGAAGATAATAGTGAACTAACAAGAAGAGGCCATGACATTTGGGTCTCGGATTCCCTCTCAACTTTAAGATACTGTTTCTTATATAAAATTATGAAGAAAGCCTTATTCTGACGGTGTAACTCTCGATTTTTGCTGAGTTATTAGTAATTTTGTCTAAATTTTAAAAAATTTACATCTTTTGCTTTCTCATAGAGAAAGATTGTATCGATAAGAAAAATTTTTTTCCATTTCTTCATTAATTTGTACATATTTAGACTCAGAGAGTCGAAAAATGTGGTTTCCAGAAAATGTCTGTGTGTATGTATGTATGTGTGTGTGTGTGTGTGTATGAATTCAGTACGCCAAAAATATCTCGAGAACTACTCGATGGATTTGCTTCAAATCTTGCATGCAATTTATTTTTTTGTCTAACTGGGGGGGGGGGGGAAGCTATTGAAAATTGACCTTCTTAGCTCAGTTTTTTTAGAGCCATTTTAAGAATTTAAAAAAAAATTTGATTTTCATTTTTTTGGTATTTTACGTAAACTACTCAAAGAATTTTCTTGAAAATTTGTATGGACATTATTTGCGACTGCCAAAAGAAGAAAAACTTTTACTAACTGATTTTCTTAGCGCACTTTTAATTTTAGAGCAATTAGAAAATTTGAAAAAAAAAAAATTTTCTTCATTTTTCTTTTATTTTATGAAAACCATTTGATAGATTTGCTCCAAAATTTTGTATGCAAGTTATTCGCCATTGTCTGAGGAAAATTAGCTTTGGAAAACTCATTTCTTTAGCGCATTTTTAATTTTAGAGCATTTTGAAAAATTTTTGAAAAAATGTTTATTTCTCATTTTGTTTATATTACACAAAAACCATTCGTTAGATTTGCTCAAAAATCATTATGCAAATTATTCGTTATTGCCTTAATAAAACAAGCTTTGGAAAACTTATTTTCTTAGCGCAGTTTTAATTTAAAAGAATTTTGAAAATTAAAAAAAAAAATTTTTCATTTTTTTTGGGTCTTACGTAAACTACTCTAAGAATTTGTTTAAAAATTTGCATAGAAATTATTCGCTACTTTTAAAATAATAAAAACATTTGAAAACTGATTTTCTTGGCATACTATTAATTTAATAGCATTTTTAGAATTAAAAAAAATCTTATTTATTTATTTTTTTACTATTTTACGAAAACCATTCGATAGATTTGCTCCAAAATTTGTATGCAAGTTATTTGCTACTGTCTGAAGAAAACAAGTTTTGGAGAACTAATTTTCTCAGTGCAGTTTTAATTTAAGAGAATTTTGAAAATTTTCATTCAAATTTTTATTTTTCATTTATCTTTTTTCTTAGCGTGGTTACGATTAGAAATATCGTTGTCATCGTTCTTTTAAAGTACAAATTTATAAATAAATATTAATGTTAGACCATTTTTTTATATTAAAATCACATTTAAATAAATATAAAAAACTTAATGAAACTCAAAGAACTCTATGAGAAAGCATTCCGCCAAAGCACTTGGCAGCGTTTTTTATAGTTATATAATTTTAGAAAGTACTTATTCTAAAAGGTTCTCATTAATTGCATATTAAAGTTGAGATTAAAATCTTTCAATTAAAAAAAAACGCGTTCAAAAAGTTAACGTTGTTCAAAAGTTTTGAGGGGATAAAAGTATTGCAAATATTTAGATAAAAATATGCATATGAAATAAGTGCTGCATTTTAATCTGAATTCCATCTTAATTTTTATTTTTTCATAACTTTTGAACAACTATAGCTTTTTGAACACGTTTTTCTTAATTGAATAGTTTTAATCTTAACTTGAATATGCAATTAATAAAAACCTTCTAGAATAAGTACTTCAAAAAATATATAACTTTGAAAAAGATGCAAATTTTTTTAAATTTTGACAAAACTGTCGATAATTTGGTAAGAATCAAGAGTTCCACCATCGAGAGTTAAGTGCTATTTCTGATAATTTTATAATTAAAGAAAATCTTGTCGAAGAAATATTTGGAAATGCAATAAAAATGAACAATAGAAATCAAACGAAGGAAGTTATTTTGGCTCCCAAAAATAATGATGTTATTCAAATCAATCACGATGCTCTGAATATGATGAAAAGAGACTACGTTGAATATTTAAATATTGATTCAGCCGTAGACAATAACAAATATAATTTAAATACTAGCTTGAAATACCTCGCTCCTATCGTCGATCAGTTTTTTCGTGACATTATTAAAAAACATTTTTTATTTTTTACTTTTGAAATTTTAAAGTATCCATTTATCTGTGCGTATGTATAGATATGTATGTGTGAGAATACACTCACCTTATATATACATATAAGTTCGTTTGTGTAAATGTATGTGTATCTCTGTGTATGTGCATGTGTATGTCGATAGATATATCTGTAAGTGTATGTGTGTAAGTGTGTATGTATAACGATTTTTATATGTATATGCGTATATGTATAAAAATTGCTACTTTCATTACAACTAAATTATGCACATTAAAAAATGCGCTAATCCGGATAAACGGAGAAACGGAAAAAGGTGATTTTACTTTAACATAATAAAAATAAAAAATTTAATTTTCAATATTTTATATAAAAATTTTCCAATCACCAATTGTTTGACATGGAATCCGTACAAACACTATAGAAAACAATTTGGTTAAATTTAGTTTATTATGGCAAAATTTTATGCATACGACATTAAGTTAAAACCTGCGAGTTTCAGATAATGATAATAATTTTACACAATGGTTATTTGAGATTAGAGAAGGAAAGCGTCGTAATATTTTTAAAGGTGATAATAAACTAAGTGGTATATCGAAAAATGTTACCATTAAAATAAATCTTGTGGAAGAAATATTTGGAAATGCAATGAAAATGAAAAATACAAATTCATCAGAGAATGTTATTCCGGCTCCTAAAAATAATGATGTTATTAAAATCAATAACGATGTTTTGAATATTATGGAAGAAGAATATGTTGAATATTTAAGTATTGATAAAGCCGAAGATTATAATAAAGAAAATTTAGTTGTGTTATGTTGTGTTATCTACAGAACTTTCAAATAATTTGATTCCCGATGGACTTCCACCACATAAATTACATTTGGAAGTAGGGGCAATCATAATTTTTTTAAGAATTTTTGAATATCAATAGCACGAAGAAAGGAAAATACCTAGAAAAAATGTAGTAACTTGAGGGGAGACACAAGTAAAACACACAAAAAATGAGGTTTTTTAGTTTTAACTTTTGATCCGTAGCACCTACAATGTTATCCATGTAATGTTGTTCAAAATCATCTAAAGAATCTATAAAAAAATTTTCAGCTCGAAATATTAAACACTGTGGGACTAGTTCCATTTTAACGCTTTCTCATTTATCACTGAATCGAGCAGTCGTTAAAATTGAACTAGTCCCACAGTTTTTAGTATTTCGAGCTGAAAATTTTTTTATAGATTCTTTAGATGGTTTTGAACAACATTACGCATGGATAACATTGTAGGTGCTACGGATCAAAAGTTAAAACTAAAAAATCTCATTTTTTGTGTGTTTTACTTGTGTCTCCCCTTAAGTCAGTAGTCAAAAAAATATTACAAGTCGTTTTTTAATTGATACTCAGTACATAAATTAAAACGACCTATATTAGTAGTCTTTTAACGTGACTTATCCTAAAAATTATTTGGTATAGTACCGAATTTTGCCAATTTTGAAACTTAAATGTAATTAATACCCAATAACGTAAAAACCATGAAATTCTATAACAATCTTTAAGAGTTGATAAATATAATGTAAATCATACAATATATAACAATTTTAAATTACCAATAATTAATTTTAAACTCAAAAGCTAACTATTTTAAAACGGAGTGCGGCAGATAAACATGTATCGTTTTATTCCTTAAATATTACGAATTAGAAAATTAATTATTAGTAATTTGAAAGTGTTATATATTATATAAATAATACTATATTCATCAACTTTTAATTTCAGTAACAGAAAAGGCCACACCGAAAGAGATTAACAATCACATTTTCTGCGAAATATTCCCCTTGAATCAAGTAGGTGAAACGTCTGTCTTAATACTGAAAGAAACGGTACTAAGCATAAAAAATTTATGCTTCCGGTTCATAATATAATAGTCCCAACATTAATCCCTAAAATTCAAGCTATAGTACTAATTGAAATTATATCGTCATTTTTTTCAAATACCTTAGTACATAAATTAGATATACTAGATTTAGTACCTATTTTGACAGTACTTTGCTTAAAATCTTCTTAAAATCTCCTAACAAATTCCAAGTATATTGTGAAAAACTCAACCACAAGGAGATAAGGCCTTATTGAAATTAGAAACACCAGAAACTAGTTAATCCATATTCTATATTAAGTAACGTTTCGTCGGTAAATTTTCCGACCTCCTCAGACTACAATAAAAATTACAAAAGATAAAATTACACTTAACACAAAAATTGATTTTTCACAATGTTTTTTACCTACCTATGTTAAACTAACCATTACAATATATACATGAGAGTAATACTCATATTGTCAAACTAAAATTTTCACAACGCTAAGCTCAACTATTTATACTACGAATCGACAATAATATTTGAAATTTGTTTGTATACTGTTGGTAAATACATAATATCAGTCTTTAAATTTATCGTATTTTAATGACCGTTAATATGAAGCATTTCCGAAATCTTACGTTTCTTATTATTACTTTCTCTATCAATTATTGTTGTTCTAGACCAATCAAACTCATGAGAGAACTCTTTCATGTGTTCGCCTACAACTGTATTTTTATCGATCGATTTCTTATGCTCACAGAGTCTTGCTTTGAGAGATCTTTTCGTTTCGCCTATGTAACATGCCGAGCAAGATTTACAATTGAATTTGTAAACAACACCAGTAACATTTTCCTTATCAAGTTTATCTTTTCTTATTTTAATAACATTATCTAACTTTTTATTGATTAATGGAATGGTGTTTATGTGAAAAGCTTTTAATGATTTTTTACATTGGTTGTAAAAACGAGGGATGAATGGTAACGGTATTTTACATATTGAATTATTACTTATAACGTTCTTTGAGTTATTGTTGATACATAAATGTTTTTTCAATCTATTATTTATACAAGACAAAATAAATCTTTCGGGGTAATTATTTTTTAGTAGTAGCTTTTTTACAATTTCAATATTTTTATCTCTAAACCTTAAATCTGACAACAATATTGCTCTATCAGTTAAGTTATAAACAATATTTCTTTTCAATTCATTTGTGTGATATGATTTAAAACTCAAGAGACGAGAAGTATTAGTTGGTTTTTGATACCAGTCAGTTATTAAACGATTATTCTTTCTGATTAATGTTACATCGAGAAAATTAATTCTGTCGTTGGTTTCAGTTTCATGTGTGAATTTAATATGGTTGTCATAGTTATTAAAAACGTTTAAAACAACAGTGAGATCATCCTTATGGATACATGTTATAATGTCGTCGACATATCTGTAATAAAATACAGGATTTATACCATGTTCAATTTTTAAAATGTTCAGACAATCTTTTTCCAAATCGTCCATGACAATGTTTGCGAATAGAGGGGAAATGGGAGAGCCCATAGGTGTACCAAAAACTTGTTTATAAATAATATTGTTAAAAGAAAAAAACGTATTATTGAACAAAAACTTAGTCATATTTACAATATCGTTAAATGGAATTTTTCCTTTACAAATGTAATTAATACGTCTCTCTAAACTCTTCAAAACGAGTTCAATTGATACATTCGTGTATAAAGATGTAACATCTAAAGAGACAACACGAAAATTTTCCGGTATGACCGTACCTTTAACTGCATTAACAAATTCCATACTATTATTAATATTAGAATCCGGTAATTTTAAAAGGTTTTTTAAATTGTTATATAATGCTTTTGATAAGTTATGAATGGGACTATTTATGGTAGAAATAATAGGTCTTAAAGGGATATCAATTTTATGAACCTTTGGTAATCCATAAGCCCGAGGAAGTACTGTGTTTGTTTGTGTCAATTCTGTCCGTCTATATGACCTCTCGAGAGCCTTATAATCATTTAATATTGTCATGAATTTATAAACCTCCCGTTGTAAGAAAGATAATGGACATTTATTATAGATGTTATAAACATTGATGTCAGATAAAAGAGTGTTCATTTTTGAATTATAATCGACTACATTCATGCAAACTGTCAAATTACCTTTATCCGCTCTAGTGAAAAGTAAAACATTTTCATTTTCTTTAACAAATCTTTTCGTAAGAACTAAATCATTTTTAAATTTCTTATCGTCTAT
This sequence comes from Anastatus disparis, assembly GCA_017163975.1. Taxonomy (NCBI): domain Eukaryota; kingdom Metazoa; phylum Arthropoda; class Insecta; order Hymenoptera; family Eupelmidae; genus Anastatus; species Anastatus disparis. Next base: position 1,999,469 of record JAFFSR010000393.1, read on the forward strand.
TGATAAATGTAGTTTGTTTTTAAGATTATATTTCATATTATTTACAATTGCTAACCTAACATTATTTATTATATTGGAATCTATTTCTTTTAAACTTTCTAAATTTGACTCTAAATTTTTAATTATGTTGACACAATCGGTCTTGTCTATGTTAGATTTTACATTAAATTTTGGACCCAATGCAACAATATTTATTACTTCTTCAGGTAAAGCTGTATTTGAAATATTTTTTATCCAATTGTCATTTTTAAAGTTAATGTCTAATTTTTCTTCAGTGTATTTAAATTTTTCATTATATAAAACATTAAATTTCTTATCTAAATCTTTTGATTTTCTAAAATAAATGTCATTACTTTTAATCTCAGTTCTATCAAAAAAATTCTCTAAAGTTCTCCTTTCAATATTCAAATGGCTAATTTTAGTTTTTAAGGCGTTCAAACGTTTATGCAAATATTTTAAATGTATATAACTGTCACTACACATACCTTTAAAAATCACAATAGACATGCTGTTATTAAACGTTAACATTCTATTTTTAAAGGATTTACTATGAAATTCAAAACTTTTTAACGATTTTTCTATTCTCTTAACATGATTAGTTGAGCTTAGCGTTGTGAAAATTTTAGTTTGACAATATGAGTATTACTCTCATGTATATATTGTAATGGTTAGTTTAACATAGGTAGGTAAAAAACATTGTGAAAAATCAATTTTTGTGTTAAGTGTAATTTTATCTTTTGTAATTTTTATTGTAGTCTGAGGAGGTCGGAAAATTTACCGACGAAACGTTACTTAATATAGAATATTGACAGTACTTTGTTTTCTCCGTAGAGGGTCTTTGTAACGGAACAAGATTAATAAAATTCAATTTTTTGGACAGAATTCATCTTATATCTACGATGCTGCAGTAGTAAATAATATTCATCTCTGGATTCCGCAACGTAATAGATACTAGTCCAGTAGAATTAGTCGAAATGCATAATATAATTAGAAACAGGTGCAAACCACCAAAAATGGCTTTGTTGATGATTAGAAATGAAACTCTAGAATTACCCTAAAAATTTGAGCCGTCAGGAATTAGTAAACAATGATTTAAGGTGCAAAATTCGTAAAAATCACTGTTTTTCTGAGGTAGCTTGAATTCGTTTCCGTTCTAGTATATGAAAATTATACTGTTTGTAGGTATTTTAAAGACGATTAATTTGAGACTTCATTGATGAAAATCGGTTAATAAATTTTATAAATAATGATAAACAAAAATCGAAAATGGCGAAATTTTAAAATATTTGTCATTTGATAAAAAAAGGATGTACATGTTTGTAATTCAACAAAAATGTGCTTCTTATTATCCTTAAGTTACCATAAAAATTTCATCAAAAAATATTATTTATTTTAGGAGATATTCTATTTGTTTATTAAAAAGAGGTCAAATGTACATTAAAAAATTCACCTAAAAAGTCATCGTAGAGGCTTTATGATAATCATATAATATTTAGATATTAATGTAGATTTTATGAATTTGATGTGAAATCGCGTCTCTTATATTATTTTCAACCTAAATATGGCAAAAAAAAATAAATTTTTTTTATTGGTTTTTTTAAATATTTTTACAACTAATGAAAATATCAATATAGGGATTTGATATTCTTATTACTGGCAATTTTACGCAAATTTAAAAAAAAAAAAAACCAGCTCAATTAGAAACCGAGAAAATTTTTTTTTTTTTTAAATTCGCTAATTGTTTATTTATAAATATTAAGGACTGAAATTTTTATCACAGCTAGAATAATACTTGAAGTTTATGATTCCATTTTATCGGAGATGAAATAAACATTTTGCAAGGTAAAAATTAATATTTAAGTAATCAAGATTGCTACTAGTTAAACAGAGTAATTTTTCCTGCCTTGCAAAAAAATTGATCTGGCGAGTTATAATTCATGTTCCGATTAAAAATTCCTTATATCTCCGATAATTACGGACTAATTTTGACGTTTTTTTATTAAATCGGGGTAGCGCGTGAAAATAATAACAACTGTTGTATTTGTTTTTAAAAATTTATTTATTTAACAATAATTATTGCAAAAAAAATTTGTTTAAACATATTTTTTTAAATATTAATTTTAGCAAAAAGCTTTAAGAATAAAGTTTGTTTGTCTTAAAAAAATAAACAATATTTCATTTTAGTGTTTCTAATTACATTAAATTTTAGCTCTTTTTTTGCTAATTCTACTGGACTATACCTCGCTTAGAACTTTACCACATAATACAATTTTTTTTTCATCATCTCATATGGAAATAATTTCTGTGAATAACTATTAATAATTGTGTATAAATGTGAAAAAATGTGAAAAACTGTAAATAACTGGTAATAACTATAATAAACTACCGCAATTGAGACATTAATAACAGTAAATAACAGTTGATAACAGTTAAGAATTGTTACGAATAGATAATAACAATGAATAACTGTTACTTATAGTTATTTATAAATATTCACAATTTTTCACATTTTTTCACATTTATTAACAGTTATCAACACTTTTTCATACTTAAAAAAATTTTTAAATTAGAAAAAAAAATTATTTTTATATTTAGTCATTTGCACTTATTTATGGTTATTAACTATTGTTAACTGTCATTAACAGTTATTCTCAGTTATTTATTGTTATCCACAATTTTTCACATTCATTACCAGTTATTAATTATTATTCACATTTATTAAGAGTTATCCACATTTTATAAAATTAAAAAAATTTTTTTAAATAATTTTTATACATAGTTATTTGCAGTTGTTTATAGTTATTAACTATTATTAACTGTCAATAAAAGTTATTAACATTTTCAAAATTTTTTAATTTAAACAACATCAATTGTCATTTACAATTATTAAATTTGAAAAATTTTATATTGGTCAAGAGATAATTGTTATACATTTATTTCTATAATAAATATATTTATTGAATATTTAAATTTGAGTTTTTTCAAGGTTTATATATTTATTTATAAGAGTAATAATGCAACTTGGAATTAGGGATATCACATTTATTAAAAATAACAGTTGGCTAGATAGATATGTTATTCGTACAAAAATATAAAAAGGCGATATAAAAATAAATAGTTATACCTTAATTCTATTTTCAGTATGAATACATAAATAATAAAAACATGAACTTGAAAATAAAGTATACATTTCGATGAACAGTGGTTTAATTAATATTTCTACCTATCGCATCTTCTACTAAACAACTTAAATAATATTGATTTTTACTTTTTGTTAAAATACATGGCCTATATAACATTGAATAATGTACGCTCTGTATACAATCATATTCCAACACTCATTTTTCTAAATTTATGATATCATTGATATCAATATCGTTTATAAATGAAATAGGATCAAGTTTTAATGATTTAAAAAAAAAAATATCAGCCCCATCATTATATCCGATCGCACATATTTTTGTGATAATACCAAATGCTTTATCCATCATTTGTACGACAGAGTCGTTTGTCTTTTTAGATTTAGAATAAGAACAAGTGCTATATCTCCCTTCTGTCAATGCTGTTGATTGAAGACAGTATTTATTCGATTAAAATATCTATAAATCGAATTAATTAAATATTTCTTTACTTTAAAGAAATATTTTATTTGTGAAACCGAATAATTTATCAATGTCTTTATATTAATAAAATTTTTTGTTAAGACAATGAATTAATTTTATTAAATCAATTTTTGCAATATTCAATAAATTAAACTTTTATTTGAAAATATAAAATATTGAACTAATTTAATTTCAATATAGCATTATTATGATGAAATAATTAATTAGAAAAACAAATGGACATTCTAATTGATAATTTTTTTTGTTAAAACAATGAATTAATTTTATTGAATCAATCTTCGCGACATTTAATAAGTCAAATATTTAATTGAAAATACAAAATATTATTTGATTTAATTCCAATATGTATATTAATGTAATGAAATAATCAATTAGAAAAACAAATGGGCATTTTAATTGATAAAATTTTTTATAAAAACAATGAATTAATTTTATTGAATCAATCTTCGCGACATTTAGTAAATCAAATATTTATTTGAAAATACAAAATATTATTTGATTCAGTTACTATATGCATATTGATGTAATGAAATAAGCAATTAGAAAAACAAATATGCATTTGAATTAATAACAAATTTTTTTAAAACAATAAATTAATTTTATTCAACCAATATTTGTGATGTATAGTAGAATCAAATATTTATTTTAAAAAATGAAATATTTATTTGACTCAATGAAAATATTTGTATTAATGTAACAAAATATTTAATGTGCCGCCCGCACCTAAAGGATTTCATTGATTCAATTAAGCCTTATTTAATCCAACTAAATTTTTTTCTCAGTGTATTTGTTAACAATATAGCAATTTAATAGGATTTTGTAAGATGTTTATCATAAAATATATATATATATATATATATATATATATATATATATATATATATATATATATATATATATTTATGATACAACAAAAATTCTACAAAATCCTATTAAATTGCTGTATTGTTAACAAATATAAAAAAAAGTAAAAGTAAAAAAAAGAGAATAAAAATATTTAAATCAAAGAAAATGTTAAAAAAGCATTAAATACTTTCACTTTATTTAAGCTTATAGTAAAAATATAGCTATTTCAAATTATTATTATAAAATACAGTTTCTTATTGTAATTAATGTAAACTTTGAAAATATTATAAAAAATTTTATAATTCTGACAAAACATTTATTGTTATTTATAAAAAAGCATTAAATCATTTAAAATTTTTCAATCTTAAAAAATGTGCATTAATTTTAGTAAACTGATTGATATTTAAACAATCTCATTATTAATTCATTATTTTATCGAAAAGAAAACAAAAAAATAAATTATATTGAGTAACATTGTTTAAATTAAAATACGATTTGGCAAATATTTCGGAGATAAATATATGCACTACAATGTGCATTTACTTTTTCATGTTGTTGATAATGTGCAAAATTAGGGTCCACTATGGGCAAACAGCACATTCCCGTTTGAAAACCAGAACCGACTTTTATCACAAATGAAAAAAAGAGTATATTTCCGAAGATGCTAAACAATTTTGTGAAAGTAAAATAAATTATCGACAGCTAAAAAATGTTTTTAAAATCAAAGATTGTACGTTACTAGGAGCTGCAGTTAATCACTCATTGGGTGAATACGAAATTCAGTGTATTTAATCTATTTTTAATGTTGATAATTTAACCAATTGTAAATTATTTAAAAAAATGATTTTCAAAGGCTTTAGATATAATCTATTTGATACCATCGAACTAAATCTTTTTGTTAAAACAATAAATGTTTCTTTTAGATCAAATATGTGTTATTTGAATGAAATAAATTATGTAGTTGAATCAAATAGTGGATTTACTTGATTTTGACAAGTATTTAATCAGATTTCTCTGTAATTTTTATTAACTTTAGTACATATTTTGCTAAGTTATTCACTTAGCAAGACACGTATTTAAAACATGAGTTTGTTTGAGTATAAAGGATGATAACTTATACAAAAAAATATTTTTCAATAATATTAAATATTAATTTTGACATTATATTTCATTCGATTTAGTAAATATGTTATTAAATAATAATTGATTGTTTTAATAAATATTTCATTAAGATAATCAAATAATTATTTAATCGATCTGATGAAGAAATTAATTAATACAACAAAATATTTAATTGGAACATAAATAATAAAATATTCAATTGTTAAAAATAATAATTAATTCAATTAATCACCGATTTCATAGACGCAATATAATTGAATAATAAAAGTAATAAAATAATTTTATAGAACAAAATAAATCAATTATTTGAATCAATTAAAAATTTAATTAATTTAATGCATCCAATTAATTATAATATAGCAATAAAATTATTTGATTAAAAGACAATGAGATATTTCATAGAATCAATCATATATTTCATAAAGAGAAAAAACGCATTCATCAAAGCAACTAAATATTGAATTAGAATGATTAGGTATTTCATTGACCAGTGAAATAATTTAATATAAGTCATACAATATTTAATTGAAACAATGAAATATCTTTTTGTTACTATTCAAAATTTATTGAAAGAATAAAACAATAATCTTGAAATTATTAAATATTTCATTAATATAATTAAATATATTATTGAACAGTAAAGTAATTTAATAGAGGTGATATAATAATTAATTGAATCAATGTAATATATTTTTCTTTTAATCAAAATTTGATAAAAATAATAGAATAAATACCTTAGAATAATAATAAAATAAATATATTTGGTTTAATAAATATTTCATTAAGATAATCAAATATATTATTAAACATTAAAGTAATTTAATGGAAGTGTTAATATAAAATATAATTAAATCAGTGAAATATATTCTTGTTTCAATAATTACTTGATAGAAATAATAAAATAAATATATTTGGTTTAATAAATATTTCATTAAGATAATCAAATATATTATTAAACATTAAAGTAATTCAATGGAAGTGTTAATATAATATTTAATTAAATCAGTGAAATTTATTCTTGTTTCAATAACTACTTGATAGAAATAATAAAATAAATATATTTGGTTTAATAAATATTTCATTAAGATAATCAAATATATTATTAAAGATTAAAGTAATTTAATGGAAGTGTTAATATAAAATATAATTAAATCAGTGAAATATATTCTTGTTTCAATAACTACTTGATAGAAATAATAAAATAAATATATTTGGTTTAATAAATATTTCATTAAGATAATCAAATATATTATTAAACATTAAATTAATTCAATGGAAGTGTTAATATAATATTTAATTAAATCAGTGAAATTTATTCTTGTTTCAATAACAACTTGATAGAAATAATAGAATAAATATATTCGGTTTAATAAATATTTCTTTAAAAAAAATTTAATATCTGATTTTACGTTGCACCTTTCTTGACTTTAAAAAAATAATTCATTGGTTTTCTTTTTGTAAATTCATTGAAATTGGATTTGTTGATTTTAAGGAACCTATTTCTTTAAATTAATTGTAATTTTTATTGAAATGCTGATCAAATTTTATGTGTTATATACAACAAAATATTTTTTTTTATACAATCACATATATTATTAATTAAATGACAATGTTATTAACTTAGTGAAGCATTTATTTACAATATAAGCTTCTTTAACTTAATCGGATGACCGTTAATTCAAGCAAATATTATATTGATGATTGATCAATATTTTTTTATTGTTATTAAAGATTTTGTTAATTTTACAAACGATTTACTAAAATAAATATTTAATTACTGTAAAAAAATATATAGATAATTTACAAACATATTCTATTGTTACAAATAAATATTTTATAAAATTTTATCAGCTGCCTTAATGAAATTGATTTGATTAAATCAATCGAATAATTTAACCAAAACAATAAATTTTTCTTTATTTTAAAAAAATATTTATTTTTTTTTAACTTGGGTATTAATTTTTTTTATCCCAACTAAATATTTCAGTGATTTAATAACCTTGCATATTACTTCAATCAAAATTAATTTTTATCAACAAAATATTTAATAACTAAATTTATTTCATTGGCTCAACTAAATTTTTTTCTCAGTGTATAAAAAAAGTAATTTTAATTTTAACAATTAGGTATTTAGCAAGTTTTTGTAAACATTGAACATATTTTTATTAAAACAAAAAGCTTTGATAACTAATCACACGCTAGGTCAATGATATATGGGAAATAGGTGTGATTGGTAATGATGGTAATAATAGTAATTATCTGACTCCAATTATAATAATCAATCCTAGCCCCAATAAACCAGGAATGCGTGAAGGAAAGGAAGAAAAACTACAACAAAAGAAATAAATAATAAATCTTATTTATTCAACAAGCGACTGCGCTGAACTTGTTTCACTGTGAGTTCAAACGCTAATGACTCGCAACGTGGATGCTTCGTCTTCCACGGCAGTGAAGTCGGCTCGCGCAAGCGCAATACGGGAACACACATACGTGTCCCCACACACTCCCCCCCAAATTCCAACGCGGGGAAAATACGGTATTTTTGAACACAGTTTTGGCGATACGTACAAAAATACATTTTTGACGCGTTGCATTTAAGTAAGGTTTAAAAACATAACGCTTACCATTTACTCACAAAAGGCGAGATAACATAATTTGCATCCCATGAAGCGGTAATACATATTAATATCACAGGTTGTTAAATTTCAGTACAAGCAAAGGATATTTATCCCGAATATATTAATTTCTTCTATTACAAACAGTTAATGTTATATATTTGAAGTTTTTTAGATAAAAGACTAGTATTACTTTGACTAGTTACGTACAAAAGTCCTGTGTAATTATATAGTGTCCATATAAAAATTTTTGCAGTCGCTTGACTAAAAAAAATCACAAAATGAAGGCAAATACAATATTTTACATTACATTAAATGTAAATGATAATCATGATCAACGCTGTGGTAACATATTTTATGCGTACAATCATTCGTTCACGAAAACGCGACCGGCCCGGCTTCTACCCCCTTCTAAGATAAAATTTTCTCCTGATTTATAAACCCTATAGGCGCTGAAATACGATTGTAAAACTGCTAACTTCTCGGTTCTACAATTAATTAATTCTATGCGCAATTGACTAGCTGTCTTAAATATACTATGTAAAAAATCTAATCTTAAAAATTTAGTCTTCTTTTTGCCTAACTTGTTGCAAATTTTGATACTTTGCATGTCTAGGCTCGTAATAGATGCTAGAGAATCGTGTCAAAATGGACTATAGTTCATACTTAATGTTTTCAGTCTAGTAGAATGGGAAAAATCGAGCACATAGTTAATCTTCAGGCCGTTTACAATCAGGTACTCTAGATAAGGAGCTTTAGCTAAAATACTAGCTACGAGGCCCTCGAGATCGCGGTTATTACTTATATTAATGTACCTTAATGCGGATGATAGCTTCAGATGCGGCTCGTAAGCCCACTCGATTAAAGGGTTTCGCTTATTGGAGAAAGCTAACTCCCATTTTTCAATGAGGCACTTTGAACTGAATACATGGTCAATCAACATGAAATCGTATACCTCACGGTCGCATCCTCTGCAATCCCACATTGACAACTTTCTCAGAGTTGTGTTGGTCCGTATAAAATCCATAATACAATGGATCTGGATCCTTTTACAATTCAATACCTTTAACACCTTGAGTTGCAACAAGGGTTGTACATTTAAAAATTCTAAAGTGACGTTATTGTTGTTGACGAAAGACAACTCCTCTATATCCATATAATCCTATAACCATACCAAACTTAGTGTCTTTGTGGACAAAGGTATGCGAGTCTCCAATATAAAGTTTTTTAATTGACGACCAATCATCCATCGAGTAGAGGATGGTTGACGTCACTTCCACGCCCGTAAAATCCACAACGTCGAGACATGTAAGCTTGGTCTTTTGATGGTTAATGATCTTGAGCAACAAGCTGTTATTTACATTCTGAGTGCCCGCTTTGGCAATGATGCTTTTTAACTTAAAATGAGTAGCATCATCAATCATTAACTCGAACGCGTTTTCTTTTTTATATCTAGAGATGGTGGTATCAAATGAAGTTGGTAATGACCAAAAGGTGCGCAAAGAATGACATGCTTCATAGAACGAGAAGAAATCTTCTGCGTTAAGATGTTTAGTTATTAAGGGCAAGATGGAATAATTTGCTACTATGCTGAGGACTTGTTGTAGAAATAAACGAGGGTCTAGGACGCGATGAAAGAGAGGTGCCCCCGGTGCACGCAACGACTCCTCGCCCGGCCTCACGCAGATGTTACTAGAGCCCCCGGCTTCGTACTTCCAGATTAGTTTCTTTCTGGCGGCAGCGCATTGCAACCGACACGATGCGGCCATGTTCTTACATAATAATGTTGCTGATGTTTTACCGTCCTTATGAAAGACTTTGTCCACGTCGACATCAGTGCAACCAGCTTCCACAAGAACCTTTGAAATCTGCTCTTTAGTGGTGTTCATATAGATGTTGAACAGGAATAATTTCCTGACTGGCTGGTTATCAATCAATAAAATAGGGCATCTGACGCCGTGGGAGACATAGTCGGCCGCTACGGTATGTCCAATATGACGCATGCAACGTCGTTTTCTACCTTCCTCGATGTTCTGAGCCTCCACTTTGTACTCCTCCAAACACAGCAGAGTCAAGAAACAATCTGCCTTGATGTTATGGCATTGTTGGCTGTCCTTGAAACGCTGTAGCTCCTCTATCGTTCTATTTAACTGATCCATGTTACCTGCAGAATAACACGGAAAAGTACGTTAGCCAATCGACCAACAATCATTTCCTAGACGCTAAATAGCCTACCTATCTCTAACTACCGGTAGTTTTATGAAATATGCGTGCGCTTATTATGAACTAGTACTATTTACGAAATTAAAATCGCGATTATAAATATTCAGAGCTAAAACCTAAACCAATGTTAGGGAGATGGCCGTATTCTAACATACTGTTAAAGAGTATACCGCCAATCCTATCATAGTCAATACTCTGATTATAACCGATACGTGCTAATTCTTCCATGAGTTCAGTGAAAGGTGCAGGCACGTCGGTCGAGTCAAAACAATTCTGTAAAAATTCAGAAATGTTGTTAAAAGCTTAGTTTTTGAGCGTTTGCAGAGGTTCAACTCTACGCAAACTTGTCCAAAGTAAGGACCCAGTAGACCAAGATATCATATTGTACACGAGTGACTAAATCGCCACGTCTCGTGCACATACCACTATGAGCATCTCTGCTTCTATATATACGGTAACCCACTTGAGCCCTTGAACTATTAGGCTTGAAAATCCAGAGTACACTTTAGATATCTGACTGAAATCCGTCAAACATACTTGCTCTTGATTGGTCAGGCCAAATAAAATATTGCCAGGCTTCACGTTGTTGTGAATAACGTTGGCATTATGCAAAAATTCGAACGCGAGGACCAATTGCCACGTGATCGATAAGACCTGATGCCAGGGCAATTTGCCATTCGTTTCAAGGAGCGTTTTTTCTAAACTTACGCCATATCTTTCCATGACCAAGAACCTATAGTGTTTCTCGTTGATCATAAATTCGCCATGAGTTACCGCTCTTGAAATAGCCAGTGCAGGTAATTTGAATTCATCAATTCAATCTGATAGATTGCTATAACTGGCATGCTTGGTGAAGAAATCAATTTCAGTAGCCAGTCTTGATCGACCAAACGTCTCAAACTTAATAACCACGGGTATCGTGCTTTGAGCGTCATTTCTACACTCTTTAGCGACGAATTTACCTTGAGCTAGCTTCTCCTTTAAAAGCCATCTGTGACCAGAGCCGTCAGCCACGACAAGATCTGGTCCAATGTCAGTTATAATCTGACTGGCAGCAGGCTGCTCATGAGCGATTGACGCGTCATGTTCGTCGTTTTGCACTGACGATGTTTCATAGGCGTCAGCTTGTGTGTTGTTATGTACACTATTATTATTATTCTCTGATTCAGCAACGTCGCCTTCAGACGCTAAGCTTGCAGGACCAGTATCGTTTATCGGTAAGTCGTCATTCAAATGTACTTGAGCATGTACTACAGTTTTCTGTTTGTGTTTTTTAGCTTCTGAACCAGGTGTTAGCAATTTTTCCTCTGGTTCGCCATCAAGACCGTACGCTGGTTTCAGTAATTCAGCGGCTACCGTCTTGTGGTTCCCTTTGACTTCAATTACAAAGTTTTTTCCATTAGGAGATCTGGAGATGACTTTGAATGGGCCTGAGTAAGGCCTGTCGAGAGTTGGTTTGATCGCTTTCACTTTCATAAACACGTGTGAGCAGGTAGCGAGATCTTTGTATACGAAGGTCTTAATCGAACTATTATGCTGCACCGGCACGGGTCTCAATCTGCTCATATAAGCCCTAAATTCCTCCAAGAACGCTGACTTGCTAGGTTCACGGTCTGATGAAGCGAAGAATTCACCAGGAACTCGCAGACCGATTCCATACACAAAATCAGCAGGGCAAGCATGTGTATCTCTACGCACGCATGTTCTTAAACCCAGCAAAACTAACGAGAGAGAATCGACCCAATTGCCGCTGTCAGCATGGCAACGAAGAGCAGCTTTTAAAGCTCTGTGCTATCTTTCGACTAACCCATTTGCCTGAGGATGGTAGGCAGAAGTTCTTATTCTAGTAAAACCCAGAATACTCAGTAATTCAGAGAGCAACTGCGATTCAAATTATGTGCCCTGGTCGGTTGTTATGATTTCAGGTGCGCCAAATCTCGCTATCCAATTGTCCACGACAGCCCTGGCAACGGTTGACGCTAAAGTGTCTTTAACCGGAATAGCCTCTGGCCATCTAGTAAATCTGTCTATCATTGTTAAGAGGTACCTGTAACCTTTATGTTCAGGTAAAGGACTAACCAGATCTACATGAACATGAGCAAACCTTCCGTCAAGTACAATAAAATGTTCTGGTAAAAACTTGTTATGTCTTGCGACTTTGCACTGCTGACACTTAAGACATTGCTTTGACCATTGACCAATATTACGATGCATGTCAGACCACACAAATTTATTGCAAATTAATCGATCCGTCACCCTTGCGCCAGGATGTGAATTCTTATGAAACAACTCGAAAGTTTCGATTCTCAAACTTTCAGGTAAATATGGCCTTATATTGCTACCAAACACATCACAATACAAAGGTGTCTCATCTGGTCCAAATGTCAACTTAGTTAGCTTAAGAGGATGTTTTTTATCCGACAGGATCTTTTTTAGTTCGTCGTCATCACTCTGTTCTTTGCTGAGCGAGTCGAGATCGAAAAAAGTGGTAGATGAAACGCGTCTACTCTAGCGCTAGGTTCTACGAGATCAGCTGCTTTGATGTCATCCATATTCAATATTTTAACTTCAGCCACGTTTTCAATTCGAGAAAGAGTGTCAGTCACTGTATTGCTCTCTCCTTTTATGTATACAAACTCGCAATTGAATTGGGCGATATAGGTGAGTTAGCGAATTTTACGATGGCAAGCCTTTTTCAGGTTTTGCGTCATTGCAAACGTTAAAGGTTTATGATCGGTATAAATCTGGAATCGTCTCGTTTATACAAAATAATGGAAGTGTTTCAGCGCTTCAAAAATAGCTGTTAATTCCCGATCACCTGCAGAATAATTAGTCTGCGCTGGAGAAAGCTGTGATGCATTTATTGCAACACAATAAACTATTTATTGAAGAGAATAAAAGAGAAATATGAGCCGAAATGCACTGACTGAACTGATTATTAATTAATATAATTAAATGAATTAATCAGTTGTATTTTGTTTATTTCGAGGTAAACAAGAAGATTAGCAATGAGCAGACGACTTACCGCTAGAAAGAGAAAGAGCGAAAGGGGAACCTAGCCTCACATCAGAACACATGGTGAAGGAAAAAACCACAGTCACCATCAGTTTTCTTATAGTGCACTAGGAGTTGAAGCTACGGTAATGGCTGTAACATCCTAACACTAGTGCACATAACATATTAAAAGAAAAAGAACACATGTGTAGGAAAAAATAACCTGTAACAGTGCTCTTGTGCGTTGCCATCTTATGTTCTTGATGACGATGTGCACGCCGCAGCACTGTCACCTGTACACTGACACACACACACACACACACCCGGTGTATAGGTACATGCGCACAATACACTCGCGGTACGCGATGACGAGCGAAACCGGGAAACGACGCGGAACATTTGTAACACGTGCTCGAGAGTAAAGGGGAAACGTCGGTAAGTGACCGACTCGCGGCAGAAATCGAATCATGCGCACGAAAAGTAAAAGATCAGCCAAAAAGGGGAGCCAGCTATAGTTTATATAGCAGGCTCATATATACATGGGTAAATGTAAAAATAACAGTAGAAGGCTTGTATGTACATGGGTAAATGTAAAAATAACAGTAGAAGGCTCATACATATATGGGTAATTGTACAAATATCAATCGTTGTCAGTCTTTATATAAAGACAAGTGAGATCGAGAGCAAGAGTGATAGAAGATAGGAGAAATCGAGCGCTGGAGAGAGGTATTGATGCAATGGAATGTAAATTATCAAGACTTGATATATGAAGGATTCCTAATATAAATTTAAATGGAGCGCGCGAGAAATAGATGGCGCTAACATTAAAGAAGCCGCCAAAAGGAAAGGTGTTGATTGGTTATGAGTCAATATCCTTTGTAATTGACAAATAACAATTACGTAAAGGATTAATAACCAATCAACCATTCTTCTATTTATGACGTAATAGATGAAAGAAGGGATGAAGAGGAAGGAGCTCGAGAAAAGACGCGCCATCGTTACACTTCTCTATTGGATCTTGGCTGTGATACTTGGTCGTTTTTTCTTTGTTGGTTGCTGCTCGCTGAGCCATTATTTGAGTTTTACTCCACTTTATTAGGTTGAATTCAATAGAGTTTTTACGCTGCCATTTTGCTATTTTTTTCACTGTTTACTAAAACAATTATCCTAGTATTTTCGAGAGAGCTGAGGAGTTCATTTAAAACGAGAAAAGGAGATTTTGGATTGGAGGGTCAATTATTGGAGTTTTTATATTTTTGGAGAGTAACGCTTTGTTCATTAAGGTGAGTCCTCCATCTTAAATATTGAATGATTGAAAATTTAGAGTCAGTGCGCGCCGCCGTTTTGCTCGTCATAATTAACGTCGGTTTTAGCCGCCATTATTAAACTTAATATTAATTTCACGGGTTTAATTTGATTTTATTTAATTACAATTAATCGGAAAGTTTATTAAGTCGAGCCAGAGTTCAATCACACAACTTTTTTACACTTACACAATTTTCGAGAAATTGTCGGGTAAAAAGGATGTTAAATTTACTTCAATAAATATAGAGTGAAAATTACTTCTTTTTGTATTTTATTTAACAGTGTTATTTAAATGTTTATTAACATTGTGTTGTTATAAAATATATATAAATTATTTGTTGCTGGTTAACATCGGTGGTTTCGTTATTGTTCCCTACGAAGACCCGATCAGAATCCACCCGAGAGAGTTGATTGCTAATAAATTCAGATTTTCTATTTAGAGTAAGATTTAAGAAAAAAAATAATAAGTAAATTGCTATTTATTCAGAGGTGATACTGTAGAGTTAAAATAATAGTAACTGGGGGATAGGGAACAAATTCCCCCATTACAAAGCTTCCGAGAGAAAAATGCTAGGGGTCGCCATTCATCATTGAAACGCTGCTCAAGAGCAGCTCCCATTGCGAAATCTAAAGCATCAGCAATGAGTCTAGTTTCAGCATGATCATCAGGGTACGCTAGACATGTGATTCGTACCAAATCTTCCTTACATTTATTGAACGCAGCTTCGCTTTTCGGATCCCAGTTAACAGGTCGCTTGTCCTTTTTCTTACAATCCTTAAGATGTTGACTTCGCAAACGTTGTGTATGTGTAGCATTAGGAATGCATCTGCGATAGAAATTAATCATTCCCATAAAACGTCTAAGTTGTTCAATGTTCTGAGGCCTAGGAAAGTCCACAATAGCTTGGACCTTACTTTAAGAAGGTCTGAACCCTTCTTCACTAGTTTCATAGCCAAGGAAATCTAACTCCTGTACCCCTATTTTATATTTGACCAAATTAAGTAGAAGATGCGACTCCTCCAGCCTTTTAAAAACGACATTAAGATGATATTCGTGTTCTTCTACGTTAGCGGAAGCAATAAGAATATCATCTATGTATACAAATACGAATTCCAAATCTCCGAGAACCGTGTTGACGTATCGCTGAAACGTTTGCGCAGCATTACGTAAATTAAACGTCATCACTTTGTACTCATAGAGCCCAAAAGGAGTAATGACGGCTGTTTTTGGTATGTCAGATTCAGCCATAGGAATCTGATAATAGGCCTTTTGAAGATCTAGTGACGTAAACACGGATTTTCCACTAAGAAAAGATGGAAAATCATGAAGGTGTGGTACATGATAATGATCAGGAATAGTTACCTGATTTAATGCCCTATAATCACCACAAATCCTCCAACTGCCGTCCTTTTTAGGCACCATATGTATCGGGCTTGCCCAAGGGCTGCTAGAAGGTTGACAAATGCCCTGGCTCCAGAGCACCTTAAACTCATTTTTTGCCACTTGCAATTTGATTGGACATAAGCGTCTTGCTCGCTGAGCGATGGGTGGACCTGTCGTTTTAATAAAGTGCTTAACACCACGGTCTTGTAATGGTGCCGTTTGTTCAATACCAAACACCTTTGGATATTTACCAAGCAAGTGCGAATATTTATAACCAGGAGCCACAAAAGAGATCCTGACATATTTTACCCTTTTCTCTACAGCATCGACTGTTCGCAGTGTTGTACCATTAATTAACTTCTTTTCTTTTAAATCAGGAAGTAAATGGTGATACTTGAGCAAATCACCTCAAATAATGGGATAGAGTACATCTACGACAGTAAAATTCCAAATGATTGGTTTACTAATTCCTAAGTCGAGCTGTTTCTTAATCACACCAAACGTTTTGATAAGGGTGTCATTGGCAGCATAAAGTCTAATGTGAGGTGTGCGATTCAACTTGGCATTACCTCTAGGAATAAGCGAGACTTCAGCGCCAGTATCTATTAAAAATAACTTTTTACTAATTAAATCTCTGATATGGAGGCGTGCCGATTCCTCGTTTTCTCCTGCTGATACCTTCGCTACAGCAGTACTTACTCGTTTCCCTGCTGGGGCTTCTTCTTATTATGATTAGGGTTTTTGGAGTTTTTCGACATAAATTCCTTGTATCTCTTACAAGTGCTGTAGCACTTAAAAGTCTTATTACCAAATTTACGGTGGTACCAGCAGGTAAAATCTTCGCTCGGTTCTTCTGGGATCTTACTATCCACGTTACTGTCTACGTCGAACCTTGTTTTTTTTTGTAGTTTTTGTTGTTACTAGAATCGGCAGTCTGGCATTTATTCGTATTTTTTTCTAAGGCTTCGACCCTAGCCTCCATTTCGGCCATGGCATCGCTATCTGGCACCTCAATCGCGTAAACTACTTTCTTACTGCCGCTAAAGAGCTCCCAACCACTCTGTGTTTGCTGGATGAGCATCTGTTCTGTTAATAATTCGGCGTTTGGGTCTAGATAAGATATAACTTCTTTAGGAAGACGATTTTTCCACACTTTGAGGACCGTTGATCTCGGAACTAAATCTCCAGCAGCGTCTATAAATTTATGAAAGAAATCTATTGGAATATCTGTGCCCATTTGTACAGCAGCCAATAACGAATTAAGTTTTTCATTATCAGACTTGGAGTAACGCTTAATGATAGCCTGCTTCAATCTCATGTATATTTTGCCCTCAACAGCATGTTTGATGACATGTTCATATAAATGAGCCTTGTCTTGACCGATGTTAAAGAATAAAGCCCAAAACTTGTCTTCATCGGTGTTAATTTTTGCTCTGCTCATCTGCTGTTCCAACAGGAAGAACCACGTGTCAATGGCATTTTTCCAAATAGGCAAAAACTTAAATTTTGCAGCTGTACTGTTGCCAGAACTTTGTCCATAAGACGCTAGTGGTGACCACTGTGGAAAGGCCGGAGCAGGCACCAAAGGAACAGATTCAGCGCTTGTAAAAACGGATGAGCCGTTGGCCAGAGCAGAAACGGCATAACTTGTTGCTGTTGTAACGATACCATCGCCAAAGACGTTAAAATTACTAGGAGACTGAGTCGAAGGTGTAGACTCTACCTGGTTACTCGCTCTAGTGCTGTGGTTATCAATGTTTCGGCTAGCAGCAGTCTGCGTGAGGGTCTGTAACGCGTCCGCGACCGTGGCTAGTCTTTCTTCGATTAAAGCCATTCCGTCAGCATTTGCCGGTCTATTGTCATCGGTTATTTGCTGTCTATTATCACTATTATTAGTCCCTAAACTTCCCTGAACTGTGTTCTCGACGCTGGTATTAACACCTTCGCTAACAGGTGGAGCCAACATGTTGTAAACCGTATTACTTCTAGTTCAAGAAAATTGATGGGGAGGTGAATGCTCAATATTCGGCATACCGCTTATGAAAACGCATAAGAACACTCCTGCGCTCAGAACCCACACTGACAATTGGTCTGACGTGCCACGCCACAATTCTTAATGACACACTCTTGCGTACACACACTCACACAGGGGCGTAAAGCAAACTCTGGACCAATATTATTTACATTAACTTTGATAAATTAAAACAATTATTACAATTACACATAACACTTACAAATGCTTGACAAACCGCAAAACCCACCAATACGATTCACACCAGCGGACAAGGTCATCACCTCAAATGCCAGCGTGACAGATTAGCGAAGCTCTACAGCAACAGCCAAACGTTCGCATTAAAAAATGTTAAAAAGAAACTTTACTCTTGGTCCAATTTTCGCTGGCTCACTTACCAACAATACAATATAAACGATACGCGCATTTAATCTAGCTAAAATATGGAAAACTAACGAAATCGGGCCGGTCGCACGCTACGTCTTAACGAGAAGGCAAGAAGAAGAGCCTGCTTGTAGTCATTGAGAGCACGTTTAGCAAAATATTGAAGGTTAAATTACGACCATGTAAAAGAAATCATTTATCACACACGGAAACAGGCAATACCTCCCGCGTTCCCTGCTGCCAATTGGTTGCAAACGCATATGAAAAATTTACTTAATAAACGTGAAAAATTAATTTAAAATATAAAATTTATTAAAAATGTAAAATTTTTCTAAAAATATTATTTTTATTTAATGTAAAAAAACTAATTTTATTGACTTAAATTGAAAAAGTTTTATATAAAAAATCAAAAAATCAAAAGAAAGGAAAGAAAAGCAAAAATAGTTAAATTTAAATTTTTAGATGAAAAATAATTTTATTTTACAGCTATAAATACAACCAACCGCAGCCGTCTAAAATATTCGCTCTAACGCAAACGCTTTTCTTGAACAGCGAAGGCACGCGGCGTCCCGGAAGTCGTCATTCAAAATCCAAAATTTAAAAATTTTTGCTATCGGTTATGTCACGTGCATAAAGTCCTTGTGTAACGCGACTAATCAAGCAACAACCACATCTACCATCTCACTTGCGCAACCGTATTTCTATATGTATATATATGCGACGCCAACATGGACGCCCAGTGAAATTCACTATCAAATTTTCTTAATTTCCTTTTTACGCACTTTACACTTATTTTATCATTACATTTAAGCGCTTTTAACATGGAAAAAAAACATAATAATACTGAATACGGTATATCTTGTATTGTAATTTGATTTTACGCGCAAATACTAATTAACAGCACGCAATGGAGCGAATTTTAACGCGCGCGCACTAAATAAATACCTTTTATTTTTCCTTGCGATGTGGACTTGATGTTGCTGAAGTTGATGTCTCGAAGATGTTGGAGATGAAAAGCAGTGATGAAAAAAAACAGCGGTGAAAAAGACAGCGATGAAAGGTAGCGCTTGGAGAAAGATGATACAATTTTTGTTAGGTAGTCACAATGGCCGCTACCGACGCTTCTTCCTTCTACGTCCTGTCACCAATATAGGAAATAGAACTACAACAAAAGAAATAAATATTAATTCTTATTTATTCAACAAGCGACTGCGCTGAACTTGTTTCACTGTGAGTTCAAACGCTACTGACTCGCAACATGGATGCTTCGTCTTCCACGGCAGTAAAGCCAGCTGGCGCAAGCGCAATACGGGAACACACATACGTGCCCCCACAGATATACCAAGTATATAAACAATGATAAAAACTGTGCAAAAAAACGAAAGTTGAGATTTTTCTTGGAAAAATTTAGCTTCCTTAAAACAATAGTTATCAAATGATAAAAAGAACTTTACCTCTCGATTAATGTTGATATAGATACATAATCAAAAATGTTAATTTTCAGACGAACAAATGTAAAGAAAATTACGTTATAAGAAAGAAAATTAAACCGCCCAAAGTCCTGAACTTTCAAATTCATAATCATTATAAAAAAAATACACTACTAATAACAATTTTATTCTAGAAAAAAATGTAAATCCTAATAAATAAACGAAAAATAAGTATAAAATTTTTACGCAATATATATGTATACTTGGTACACATACGCATCATGTACAAAAACGACGATTAAGGCTCGAATTTATAGTCGACACTCAGCACTCAAACATCATTTTGTCTTTATTTTTCTTATTGTAAAAGAGTAAGATAAAATGATGTTTCAGTGCTAAGTGTGGACTATAAATTCGAGCCTAAAGCATTATATTGAAGTTGGCGTTCTTATACAGGCATTATAAAAGATAATTACCTTTCGGAATTTGTACACCTTCAAAATAATAATTTTCTTTTCTCTTAATGTCTATTATGACAAGAATAATAAAGTTCTTAACGCAAGTATAAACTTTGTATGAAAGAAATGTACTAATCAACGTGCGCATTCGAATATAAAAACATCTAACCAGGAGCGTTTTGTATTGACCAATCAGAAAGCTCCTTCAGAGCATGTGATTCGTGGGACCTTTGTAGAATACGGCTTCAGCGGATATTTGAATAAGGTAATTTATATTTTTTGTTAAAATCATTTAATGCACAAAAATTGTTTTTTCCTTAATCTCTGTTGGAATCAAAACCTAAAATTAATTAAAGTTATTGTATTTAATAATAAATTTAATTTTTACTGAAGTCCTGCTATTTTTTATTAATTAACTAAATGGTAAATATAGACCACATAATATTTTTAAAACATTCAATGTAGGTTATGATTTTAAAGGTTAAGTTGATAATTATTTATTAAAATGTGTGAAAGTATATTATAAAACAATATATTCTTTTTATTAACAATGCATAGTAAAACGATTATTTTATTTTTATATCAGATTTCCAATTAAAATCATCACAAGAAGAAACTTTAGTAATATTATCTTCAAGTGCCATGGACAAGAAGTTGTAAATTATTTAAGATTAATTATTACGCATATAATATTACAAAATGTCTGAGGAAGGTAGTCAGCACAGCGGGCCTTATGCATATATTCATGTAGCTCCACTAAAGACTGGGGATAAGTACGAAAGACATTATTCCTACAAGCTTCATAAAAAAATTTGATATTGACGCTTATGAAAACAATACCAATGTTTATAAGGGGAAACATTTCAAAATTCAATTAGTAGAAGAAAAAAGAAAATGTTTCATTCTATATGCTTCTGGTTAGTTCAATATTTCTTGATAATTATTACATTGAAGCTTCATTACTTAATTTTTTATATTTAATAGATAATTATGAAGATGTAGTGAAAAAGTCAAATAAAAAAAGATACGCTATTCCTACTGATAGTGACACTTATGTAGCTGATGAAAATCTTGATGATGAAAATGAGGCTGAATATTTTGTTGATGTGAGATTCAAGAAAATTATAAAGAAAATAATGATAATGATGAAATTTCATCAGTGGACACGAACTATGTTTCTGAGCCAGATCAAATTGGTGCTAAACAAATTAGAAAAAAATATTTGAAAACTAAAAAGAGAAATAAAAAGACTGATGAAGAAAATCTCATACAGAAATATACAAATACAAATAGTCAAAAAAACTGTAATCAAATATAGGTAATAATTTATTTATAGTTTTGAAACAATTTAATACGTATTATTAATATTTAGAATATAACCTTACAGAATGTACTTCGTGAGCACTGGAGTGATAATGCTAATAACATTCCTTCAACGTCAACGCCTAATGAAGTAATTGTAATTTTTCTTATAACTTTTTTAATAATAATATAAAAACTTTTTTAATTTATTTTAGAGAAATCCAGCACTTTCAGGATATCGAATACAAATGGAATATTTGAAAAATCAATTCGATAATGCTCGACAAGAATTGATGTTAACCAAAGCAAATGATGATAAAGAGCTTCAAGAGCTCAATAAAATATATCATTATAGAGTTAAGTTTGTCTGTCAAAGATAAAACTTGTATTTCATTATAGAGAGAGATCATTTAAATTAGTTAATTTTGTATAAGATTAAATAAAGACTTTTCATTTAGTATAAAATTGTGCTCGGCATTTAATAATTATTTAGCATATAAAATTCACTTATTATGCTAATATCTAGCGGGGCCTGCTATTTTTCTCTTGTTGCAATCGTCGGTGTTTATATAAATTATGAAAACCACTAGTAGACGAAGATAGATAGCTCAGACTCTTCTTAATACTAAGAAAACCTAAAATTAAAAATGGTTTTGATTATTCTTCTGAATTTATTCATTAACAAGTACATGTTGATTAATATGTACAGGATATCGAATACAAATGGAATATTTGAAAAATCAATTCGATAATGCTCGACAAGAATTGATGTTAACCAAAGCAAATGATGATAAAGAGCTTCAAGAGCTCAATAAAATATATCATTATAGAGATGGAGAAAAAAGCCAGTTCAATTATGATAATCAAAATACAGATGCACTTGTGCATATTGAATGTGATGTGTACTGTAACATAAAAGTGTACAATGATGGTTTTAAATTTTCTAATCCAAGGAAATATCTCACTTTATTAAGTCAAGGTGTGTAAGGTATAGATGATCTGGCAACTAGGTGCATAAGAAGACAAAAAAATACCAGGAATAAAAAACTTTTATCACCCAGAAAAAGAATATCTATAGAAAGACAGGTTTATCGTTTCATGCGAATTAAAAATTACACACTGAATCAAATCAATAATTTCCTTAATGGTTTGAATACTCACCATCATAATGCCATTACTGCAACGATAAATAAACTAAAGACAGAGGAGAAGTTAAGAGAAGAAGAAAGAAGGATCGATAAGGAATTAGGAATACAACAAAGTTCATCTCCAACAGCAGAAGACAAATAAATTCTTTTTCCTAAAAGAGTTATGAAACTTATATTATTATTAATTTTTGCAATTTATTGAAGTTTTAGTAAATTTATGTTAATGGTTTCTCATCTGATGGCAGGTTACTTATCTGTACATGAAAGTAGACTAAAAAAAAATTAGTCATAAATGGTTAAATTAATTTATATTTATTTATTATATTAATCAAAGTTTTGCGATATAATTAAAGTAATAAAAAAATTTTTTTTTTATTTTCTACATATATTTCAGAAATTTATATAGAAAAATATATATGTACTTTTCAATGTACATGATATAAATTGTTCAACTTTGTTCTCTCAAAATATTTATTTTAGAATGAAAATATTTTTATATTTTTTTTTAATTGTAGACGATACTTATAAAAATGATGTTCGAATATCTGACATTGACTGTAAATTTAGAATTTATTTTGTTTGGATCAAATCTAAAAAAAAAGTTATTTTATTTCTGTAATTTTATATTCAATAAATAAATGTATTATTTCTGTTAATTAATAAATTGTTCTTAAACAAATACTTCCTGAAATAATTTCACCTATACATTGGTAAAATTTAATATTATTGATGTAATAAGTAATATAAAATTTGTTACCAATAAAAATAAACCCCAATACATGGATAACTAGTTTTCTGGAAAGATAAGTATTAGTCATTTCATTATTCTTTAAAATTTTTTTAAATATTTATAACGTGATTAACTAGTTGTAAATGACTAATTTTAATATTTATTATGGATAAGTATTAATAAATTAATAATTATTATTAACTGTTCAAAGTGGATAATGGCTAATAACTATATATAAATATAAATAATTCTTATAACTATTGAAAGAAATCAATTTTATGTATTCTTAAAATTTAGAAAATATTAAAAAATGTTAATAACTATTAATAAATGTGTATAAATGTGAATAATTATAAATAAATATTAATAATGATTCCTTACAGTTTATAATTGTTATTTAGTGTTTACAGCTATTATTAATAATGAATAATAATAAATAATTATTAATTATTTATCAAATCAAAAATTTTGGAAAATGTGAATAAATGTGTATAAATGTGAATAACTATAATTAACTATTAATTATAATTACTTACAGTTAATTATTCCTATTAGAAGTTTATAATTATTATTTACTATAAATAATAAT
This sequence comes from Anastatus disparis, assembly GCA_017163975.1. Classification (NCBI taxonomy): domain Eukaryota; kingdom Metazoa; phylum Arthropoda; class Insecta; order Hymenoptera; family Eupelmidae; genus Anastatus; species Anastatus disparis. The sequence continues at coordinate 2,023,633 of JAFFSR010000393.1, forward strand.
AAATAATTATAAATTATTCAACAATTAAAAAATTTTAGAAAATATGAATAACTGTTAATAATTGTGTATAAATGTTTATAAATGTGAATAACAGAAAATAACTACGAATACTGATTATTTACTGTAAATTATTGTTACTAAGTGTTTATAACTATTGATAATTATTATTAACTGTTTACAATAATAATTCATTATTATCCACTGTTATTTATTGTTATTAATGTCTCAATTGCGGTAGTTTATTATAGTTATTAACAGTTATTTACATTTTTACATAATTTCTCACAAAAATTATTTCCATATGGGATTATTTATTTTTAGTTGGTTAAACCAGTAGATTTATATTGGCTACATTAAAGTATTATACATATTGCATAATATACAATTACTTTTTACAATCGAATTCACATAAGAGCGTTTTGTACAGTAAAGAGAGTGTGATTTACATATTTTGTTTTTTAACATAGTTTTGATTGGAAAGTTCTTTACATTGAGTTCTATTTCTTTAAATAACGCTTATATGTATAGACGCGCTTTTAGGTTTGGTTCATAAATAATTGAAAGGTTGTTTAGAGGAGGAAGCAAGTTTAAAGATTTTAAGTTGAATAATAATGTTTTTCTTCTTTTATCATGCGAATTCCATTGTCAAATGACATGATTCAAGTCCTCTTCTGATTTGTTGCATTTGTTTAATTTTGTAATGTATATTCGGACTAGAAGCAACTAAATTATAATGATTGGGACGCATTCTACTTATGGTGCCAATGGAGTGCCAAGATGATTTTTTTTCAACATACTAGGGTTTAAAATATTACGGAAAAAATGACCAAATATTACCAAATATTATGGAAGAAAGATAATTTTACTAATTGGAGTTGAGGATAGCTGGTATTGAGTTATTGTTTAAAAGTATAGTGCCCTTCCAGTTTTGACTGGCATATGACACTTTCAGTGTAGTGAGAAATTCAATGAGCCACGTTGGATCGTTAGGAAGCTATGATGTGACAAACATACATGCATACACGCATGCAAACATACATATCCAGAACGTCTTTTTCCTTGCTTTACAAGATAAGTAAATTGAATTTTGTGCTCCAACTCGTCTAACAAGGAGAGTATTTGACCTCCGGGAAACGGATTCTGCTGAAACTGTAAAATATGATTTTTTGATAAAAAAAAAATAAACCCGTGTTTTTTCTTTTTGTTCAATCAGCCTCCGAGACAAGGATATAGACATTTTTTCGAAAATATGGTGAATGAGAGCCTGTATAAGAGCTTGAATAGCCAAAAATCTAAGACTCTTACGAAAAAAATGTATAAAAAACAAAATAAAGCATGAATTCAATGCTTTGATTTAAGCTTCATTGCATTAACCCTTTCAGAACGGAATTATTATTTCATCATGAGAAGTTCTCATAACCATTTAGCGATGATAAGTGTTCATTTTTTAAGTAATTTTTGCGATAAAAAATTTTTTTTTTTTTTTTTTCAAGTTTTCTCAGTTTCTATCAAAGATATAATAACTTAGGCCCTCAGTTTGAGATCGGAAATAGCCCACTTCAATCTAATACACATATTTTTTTTACAAAATTTGAAGCCACTTTTGCACAATTTAAAAAAAACCAAAAAATATCAATGTACATTGTAATGTACATTGGTTCTGAAAGGGTTAAAAAAGCTTTTATTGTTCGAAAGTTATTCTTAATTAAATATTACTACATATTTACTTAATATTTTTAGTATATGTATTATGATAATTTTTTACACTATTTCATTAGCATATTTTAAATGCCTATAAGTTTCGTACAACAAAAGCTTTTTTAATGCAACAAAGCTTAAATTAAGGGGACGCTGTATCTCTCATACCTTTTCTAATTGAAAAATGTAAATTTTTGGGAAAACTAGTTATTATTGATAGAAATTAAGGGTTGTCCGCAACTTCTATAGTGAAAAACAATATTTTGTCTGATGAGAACAAATTAATTTTGTTGCTTTTTTTCAAGTAAAGTTTGACATACTTACAAAATCCTAAATTAGGCTAGAGAATACGTTATTTAAGTATGTCAAACTTTACTTGAAAAAAAAGCAACAAAATTAATTTGCTCTCATCAGACAAAATATTGTTTTTCGCTATAGAAGTTGCGGACAACCCTTAATTTCTATCAATAATAACTAGTTTTCCCAAAAATTTACATTTTTTAATTAGAAAAGGATAGAGAGATCCAGCGTCCTCTTAAGCATTCAATTCGTGTTTTATTTTATTTATTATACATTTTTTTCGTAAGAGTCTTAGTTCTTTGGTTATGCAAGTTTTTATAAAGCCTCTTATTCACTATATTTATGAAAAAATGTCTATATCCTTGTCTAGGAGGCCTATTGGACAAAAAGAAAAAACATAAATTAATTTTTTTCATTGAAAAATCATATTTTACAGCTTCATCCAGGTCCGTTTCCCGGAGCTCAAACACTCTCCTTGTAAGTGATTGAAATCGTATTTTGAGGAATGAGTAATTTTTTTAGGTAATTTTGGGCTCTGCATTGAAAGAAAAATATTCCACTAAAATATAATAACATAATATGTATTTGAAAATTGTTTTCGGTTGTTAGAACGCATGAACAAAAACAAAATGCTGTATTTTAGTGCCTAAATCAGTAAAAAACGGGTTTTTCTCATTTTTCAACATGGCGCACCAGTATAATAAAATCCACAAAGATATATAAAATTTGTATTTTTTGCGCTCTATAAAATAAAATAAAAAAGATTCATGTTGCCATTTATCCATATAGACATAATTGCATTTTAAATATTGAATAATGTTTTTTTAAGTTATGTTGGTCTCTGGTTACTCAGCAAAAAAATTCACTTAAAATTAGTGAAATTAACTATACTTATATGAATTTTCAAGTGGTTTCGTTAATTACAACGCAAGATATAAAATAAAACGTGAAAAATGGGGTTTTTAGGGTCCCTAGCTAGGGAAAAAATTATTCGGGTCCGTGGACCACCATGACTCTTCATTTTTTGCCTAAACAAATGCTTTTATCCTATTTAGGAGTGGAAAAAAACTAAGTGTATTATGCCTGTCTTAACCCAGGATACTCTTTTAGTTTATGGACTCTACATAAAAATTATCACTGTTTTACTTGGTTGAAGCAAGAAAAAAACAGCTGTTGAGCTTAATGCGTATAAAAAATTTGTAACAAAATAAATTTACTTTAAAAACCTAAAAAAATTCAATGAATAAAATTTCATAGAAACTCGGTACCATGACAAAAAAATAAGACTGAGTTTAGGAAATTTTAAGCACCGTTAAAAGAACGATTTGTTTCTTGAGCTATGCTGCATGACTATGTGTGTATATATATATATATATATATATATATATATCATTTGATTAACTATTTTTACATAACAGGGGGCTGAACTATCTGTCTTTGTCTAATAGCGTTTTTCATCATTTATATAAACACCATCCTTTGTATTAAGAAATAAATAGTAGCCACCGCTAGATATTAGTATAATAATTAAATTTTGTAATAATAATGAAATTATTTCATCGCGTAGTTTTTGAATAATATGAGACCTACTAACAAACTGGAATATAACTTATCTTTTTGGGTAGGTCACATATTATTCAAAAACTACGCGATAAAATAATTTGATTGTTATTACAAAATTTACTTATTATACTAATATTTAGCGGAGGCTACTATTTTTTTCTTGATACAACGGATGGTGTTTCAACAAACAATAAAAAACTTTATTAGACAAAGACAGATAGTTCGGCCTGCTCTTAATGGTTTTACTTATACGGTTATTAGTGATACTATTCGGTCAATAACATTTATTAACATTTCAAATTTTCTAATTTCGTATCTAAATAGTGAATCTCAACAAATACTTACATGTAAAATTTTTTATTCAATTAACCTGTTAGTCATAACCGCAACAGTTACGATTTTGTGATTAATCGATTAACCGAATGACTGCAGAAGTAAAATCGCCTAATCGGTAAACCGATACACCGGTTTCGGTTAACCGAATAACCGAATATTCGGTTTCTTAATCAATCACATAATAATTAGAGCACTAATTTTAATATGATTGATCGATTGATGTTAATTATTGAGAATATTTGTAAAATAATATTTGTTCCAATAAGAAATATGATTATAAATCGATAATTCAATTCTTTTGTTTTTATTATTAAAAATGATAATGAGATAAGTACATGAACACTTACAACTTCAAAACTTCTAATCAGAATGAAAATGGCGTAAGTCACAAATAGTGAAATGTTTTTTATTATAATAAAAAAAAACTAGTTATAAAAACTAGTAATAATGGTAGGCATCAAGTAGTATGGTCTACGCACTCATTCTCGCAATTACACGCCTTCACACAAAATAAAAAAATGGCTTTTCTATCTGAAAGCACGCTACACACCACGGTGCTAATACAGCCCTAACCAGCTCGGCTGCTCGCGACAGAATGAATAATGGATATTTTTCATGTTCTCAATGCTTTCATGTTTCATTAAATTATTTAAAAAAATATTATAATCTAAATCAAATTATTCTAATGAATGAAAACATGAGCATATACGTTGTCAATCATTGCATGCATGTTATAATCACTTTAAATGTGATCTGAAACACCTTCATGCTTATGACAATGAAATATTACATTACGTAACGGGTATGGAAAGGCTTTATCTACGAAACGAGAAGTTTACGGTCTGAGCCGAAAGTGAGGGTCGTAACGAGTTTTGTGAAAAAGCCTTTCCATACTAGTTGTGTAGTGTATTTTTTGTGTAGGTTCAACCAAACGATACAGAAGAAAGTCAGGGCACTCATGTATGATTCTGGTTTGCCAGAAAATACGTGGGACTTAGCATTGAGTGTAGCAGTATATGTATACAATAGGACACCTCATGCAACTAATAACATAATATTACCAATAGAAAAATCTAAAGAAAACTACAAGACATATTTTAATCAGATAAAACGTTTTGGATGCTTTGCATATATGAAAGTGCAAAGAAAAGTTGGTCCAAAATTCAGATTTATTGCAAAACGAGTCATTTTAGTAGGATACAAAGAAACTGGATATGTCTTACTGAAACCAGAAGAAGGAAAACTCTGTGAGAGCAGAGACGTCAGATTCAACGAAAAACTAGTTTACAGAAACAGATATAACAAGACAGATATACTAAACTGGGAACACATAAATGAGGAAGTAAAGACAGATAAATGGTTTGTAGAATTCTTTAATGAAGACGAACAAAATAATGAAAAATTGCAAGAAATGGAGGGAGAAAAGACAAAAAGGCCTGTAGGACGACCAAGAAAATTAAAACCAAACACAGAAAATACGACTGATAAAGAAACTCATGCATGACTGGCTGAAATAAACAAAGATACAAGTTCATATGCTGAAGCAATAAAGTCAAAAGAACGACAGAAATGGACAAAAGTTATTAACGAAGAATTACATTCTATGTACAAGAATGATGTATGGAATCAAGTAGACAGATCTACTGTATTGAATAACGACAGGAAGCCGAACATCATTGATTCTAAATGGGTATTCAAACGAAAGACAGAATCGAATAACAAAGAAAAATATAAAGCAACATTTATGATTTACAAGAGACATACGCACCAGTTTCTCGTTTACCTTTAATAAGATCAATATTAGCCATCGCTAATAAATTGGATTTAGAAATATGTCAAACGGATGTAAAGACAGCATTTTTAAATGGATATTTAAACAGTGAGGTATACATAGAAATACCAGAAGGAATGAAAGTCTCAGAAGAAATCAAAAGAAATAAAATCTGCAAATTGGATAAGGCACTATATGGTCTAAAGGTTAGTCCAAAATGTTGGAATGAAAGATTCAAAGAGACAGTTTAAAAATATGCATTAAAACTATTCAACAATGAATCATGTTTATTTAATCAACGAGAAAAGGAACGCTTTTTGTTTTTGATTTTATATGTAGATGATATCTTGTTAATATGTAACGATATGCGAATGTTAGAAAGGATGAAATCAAACTTAAAGAATGAGTTCGAAATGACAGAAATTGGAAAGTCTAAAAACTTTTTAGGCTTAGAAATCAAAAGAAATCGACAGAAAGGAATTCTAAGTATAAAACAAGAAAAATACATTAATAGAATGGAAAAATTTGGATTTCATGAATCACACCCACAACGAACTCCTATGATAATTAACTAAATGGCAAATCAAGAAAGAAGACAACGAGAAGAGGCAGAAAAAACTGAAGAAAATTTAATGACAGAAAATACAAACAATATACCCTATTGAGAAGCAGTGGGCACTTTAATGTATCTTTCAAATGCAAGTAGACCAGATATCACCTATGCAGTGAATATACTCAGTAGACATCAAAACAATCCTACTGACAATGATTGGAAAATGGTAAAACGAGTTTTTAAGTATTTGAAAGTTACTAAAAATCTTGAATTAAAATACAAGAATAAAGGTTCATTAACAACTAGTGGCTATGCAATTAAATTGTTTGGAGACACTGTAGCCTGGAAAACTCACCGACAGAGAAATGTGGCATTACCAACATGTCAAGCGGAGTATGTTGCAATGAGCAAGTGTGCTCAGGAATTAATTTCATTGTATCTTATATTAAAGGAGTTGTTACAAAGAGAATTAGCACCTATGTTATTATGGTGTGATAACAAGGCAGCAGAAGCAAGCGTTAAGACTGGAGGCGGAAACAAATTAAGACATATGACCGAAATCAAAGAACATTATGTAAAGAAATGTGTAACTAGAGGTTTGATAAATTTCAGTTGGATTTCCTTTAAAAATCAGATAGCTGATGTATTCACAAAACCTTTGTCATTTGAATTACATGAACGACTGACCAAACAAATACTTAATGACTGATAATATTGACTGATTATATTTCTGATATGTATTTTAGTTAAGTTATTAACAAACTTTTTCTCTATATTACAGGAACTAAATGAACGATCAGATAGAAACAATAGAAATGAGGGAGATGCTACAATTCTTTTTAGTTGAAATATGTACGAGTATGGGAGGGAGTGTTAAGAATATACACACTCATACTGGGTGTCGCCACCTAATGAGAATTGATAGTAGACAGTTGAAGAGCATCAAGTTGCGTCTCATCGTCGTTTAGTTCAAGTTCGTCTGTCAAAGATAAAACTTGTATTTCATTATAGAGAGAGATCATTTAAATTAGTTAATTTTGTATAAGATTAAATAAAGACTTTTCATTTAGTATAAAATTGTGCTCGGCATTTAATAATTATTTAGCATATAAAATTTACTTATTATGCTAATATCTAGCGGGGCCTGCTATTTTTCTCTTGTTGCAATCGTCGGTGTTTATATAAATTATGAAAACCACTAGTAGACGAAGATAGATAGCTCAGACTCTTCTTAATAATAAGAAAACCTAAAATTAAAAATGGTTTTGATTATTCTTCTGAATTTATTCATTAACAAGTACATGTTGATTAATATACTTTAAATAATAAACTTTTGAAAATTTTGAAATTACTCCATAATATACGGTAGAACGGGGGCGGCAAATATTAAAAATGAATAAAATAGTAGATTAATTGAAGAACTATTACATTTTCTATTTCAATTGCACGAAGTAGATTATTTGAAGACATTTTTATTGCGTGAAGTAAAATATTTGATAGAATTAGAAAATTTAAAAAAAATGGGATGATAAAAAATAAAATAAAATATTTCTTGTTTGTAAGTTTAAAACTTATACATCACCGATAAAAATGTATATAAATCAATAATTCATCGAATAATCATAAAGTAATAATTGTGTAGTAAAGTAAAATGGCCATTACTCGAACACTTACGGAATACTAAGTTATATTTTGAAAAATAAAAGTTGCAATAGTTAGCTGAATTATTTGACTAAATATTCCAATATTAAAACTTCGAGTTTTCAATACTATAATCTCTCTCAATTTTCTTCTTTTTTTTAAAATACTTACTTTTTTTGTTTGATTTAACATTTTTAATTGATTTTTCTAAATTAGATAATTTTATGCACCCAAAAAATATTAACTTTTCTAATACAAAAGTAAAATAAAACACTTACTTTAATTAGTACACATACGATGTACATGAAGTGTAGATTAGATGAGGTTAGACTAGAATGGTTTGATGAAGCCATGTGTATTAAATGTTGAAGTTGAGGCTGGATTGTTTTATAATGAAATTTACATCTAGAGTGTGATTTTTACACTATGTAATGAGTTGGGGGTGAAATAAAAAGTCTACAAACACTTTTCTGCGTGCAATTCTTAATAACGCGCGTTCCAGTTCTAGGGATATACATGAGCACATGTCAAGAATGAACCCGATACTGAGATGCACGACACTATTTCATCTAAGTATAGGGCAACCTCTTTAGCAATTTTCCTAAAACTGGACATTTGATTTTAAAAAAATCTACTTACTCGAAATTTTCGAACAAAACTTGATTTTTTTTGTGCAGTTATTACAAACAAGTAGAGAACTTTTTTATATTTAAGTCTAAAATAATATCATTAATAAACTTTCAAAAATGTAATTTGCGCTCGACTCAAGTACACTTGGTGGAAAGGATATTTTTCCGAATGTTAACCTCAAATTGCAACATCGCATATTTTACCATGGACATAAGACAATTCCAAATTATGAACAAATTTCGCATCAACGTTACTTGTGTGAGTTAGAATGAGAGTGGCATAAGTCACATACTTCTAATTTCGAGATTTTTAATGTTAAAGTTATAAGTCAATAAAAAAATCAGGAAGAATTTTTTTTAATTATAGTGCATTAGATTGATAGATTATAACGTTTTTTCTTATAATTCACCCAAACGTGAAAGCATTATTTTTTATTATTATTTTCTTATAACTCCGTCCCTTACTGGGGTTTGGAGGACTTCCTATTACATTTCCATTTTACATCATGATGTTATTAATAAATTATATTTGCTATTACATATTTACTTAATACCCTAACTTGAATTTAACAAACAGAAAAATTTCTAATTACTAAATAAATTGAGGTTGTATGGGCTATGCAGTCTGTGTCAAAAGTTAGTTTCTTAGAAAATTGTCTATATTTTTTGGTAGAAAGTAATTATCTAATTTTTAGCTTAGTAACTTATTAGATAATATTAAAACAATCATTTTAAACTTTGTTTCATTTAAATATAATGAATTATTAATGAGTTATAACATTTTAAAGTTTATAAATTTTACACAAATCTAATGCAATCTTAAATAATAATGCCAAACTTTCAAAAATTATTTTATTTGACTGCAACATAGTTTATTTTGTTCAGTTTAAAATTTAGAATCTATTGACGAGGATGGAATTTTTATTTTTATTTTTTATTAAAATTTATTGCTAATTTTCTGCAAAAAAATGTATATGTCTCAGACGGTACTTACTGTTTTATCATAGAAAATTAGCAATAAATTTTAATGAAAAATCAAAATTCCATCCTCGTCAATAGATTTTAAATTTTAAACTGAACAAAATAAACTTTGTTGCAGTCAAACAAAATAATTTTTGAAAGTTTGGCATTATTATTTAAGATTGCATTAGATTTGTGTAAAATTTATAAACTTTAAAATGTTATAACTCATTAATAATTCATTATATTTCAATGAAACAAAGTTTAAAATGATTGTTTCAATATTATCTAATAAGTTACTAAGCTAAAAATTGAATAATGACTTTTTACCGAAAAATATAGACGATTTTCTAAAAAACTGACTTTTGACACAGACTGTATAGCCCATACAACCTTAAATTGACTTAAATGTTTTCTTTTTTATAATTCTTCATCAAAAACACAAAAATAAAAATATTTTAACACATTTTCTTCTATATTTTTTCATCATTTCTGCGTTTGTCTTCTTCAGTCTCTTTCACCTTTTCTTCTTTCTTAATTTTCATTCTTGCCTTCTGTATCTCTTTCAATTTCCTAATTCCTATTGCCTTTTCATTTAATATATACCCAACTTCTTCACATGTTTTCGTCTTGTCACAATCTTTTATTATGTGTGTTATGCTCTCTATCTCTTTATTACAACCTTTACACAGTATATCCTTTTTTTCTTTCCAGAATTCTTTGTTTGAACATTCATTTCCACATCTATATCCAGCTAACATTCTCTTATCTCTCATCCAAATCTCAGATTTTGAATATTCAGCTTCTTTTTCTGGCACTATCTCTTTATAGGATTCGTTGTATTTTGACTCTCCTATCCTTTTTTCTCTTTCCACCTTATCCAGCCTTTTACAGTAATCTAATACCTCTTCTAGATCTGTGTACATATCTTCTTAATTTCTTAAACAATTTTTTTTTCAGCATTTAAATAACTGTTAACCTTTTTTGTGACTGTTTTCCTTTTGTTTCCCTATTCTTGTCTCTTTCTTTTCCTTTCAAGCATTCTATTACTATTTTCTTTTCTAATTCTTTGATTTTCATTTCGTATTTTATTGTTCTCCTCGGAGCATTATACTTTAGTTTCTCCATTTTAACTTCTTCTTCTATTATATCGTTGGGTATATTTTTGTCTAAATTCAGAATCTATTTTATCTACTTTCTTTGTAAGCTTTCTAGTTCTTCTTCTATCTCCCATTCCCATATTTCTGCTCCGAATAAAATAACGCTTTCCACTAATGACCTAAATAATTTTGTTCTTAATCGTAGACTTTCCTTAAAGATTCTTTCTCCTATACTCCATGTGCTCTTTAATGCTACCATAGCTTTCTTTTTTCTTTCTTTTATCTGTAGTTCCGATTTTTCATTTTTTGCAGTATATATCCTAAATATTTAACTTGTTCCATTCCTATATTCTTTCTTTGATTTTCTTTTTTCAAACACTACGATTTTTGTTTTTTCTACACTTAATATCATTTTCTTCTTTTTAATGTACTTTTCGAATTTGACTAACATTTCATCTAACTTATTTTTTCCGTCTGCTAATAAAATTATGTCATTAGCATATGTCAAGGTCCATACTTTTATATTTCCTATTACTATGCCTCCGCTTTGACCTCTCTTCATTTCCTTTTCTAGAGCCCTTAGATATATATTGAATAACGATGGGCTTAATGGACATCCTTGTCTTACGCCTTTCTTTGTCCAAAACTCGCTTGATTTTTCGTTACCTATCTTGACTACATTTATCGTTTTTTCATATATATTCATTATTCTCTTTATAAGTTTAACAGCAGGCCGGAGTAGAACCTGATACCGACCGAGTAACAATTGAGTTGTTTGTTATTTACTCAAGTATTAAGCGGTATATCTTCAAAATAAAGGTTGATCGCAATATATATTATTATTATGAATATCTATGCACAAGAAAAAAAAAATCTACCGATTTGTTTTCGAGAAAAGTAAGGAACGCCGAAGTAAAAGATTATGTTTATAATATTTTCGCGTTCCTTACTTTTCTCAAAAACAAAGCGATAGATTTTTTTTTTCTTGTGCATAAATATTTGTAATAATAATATCTATTGCGCTTAACCTTCAATTTACAGATACACCGATTAATACTTGAGTAAATAACAAAAATGCCAATTAGACAAGGACAGCGAATCCGGCCTGCTCTTAACAATAATTTCTAATTTTTCCATATCCTCCTTTAATATCCTCCTATCTATTCGGTCGAAGGCCTCCTTTAAATCAGCAAAGCATTCAAATAGTTTCTTTATATTACCTATTTGCCTGTCTATTAAATATTATAATACATACACTGCATTTACTACACCTCTATTTTCTCTAAAGCCAAACTGATTTTCTTTAAGCTTCTCTTTAATTTCCTTTTGCCAATTTTTCATTTGAAATACCTGCATAAATTTTGTAAGCTGAGTTTGTCAAGGTTATACCTCTATAGTTCCTCTATCCTCTTTGTCTCCCTTTTTATATATAGGGCTTATAACTCGTATTCTCCAACTATTTGGGATAGCTTCTTCATCCCATATCTTTTTCATCATATTCCAAAAGGTTTCCTCTATAGTTGTGGACATAAATTTCCAGAATTCATTTTCGAGCCCATCTTCTCCTGGGGCTTTATTCAATTTCATTTTAATTAATTGTATAATTAGTTCTTCTTTTTCTAGGTCTTTCTCTTCTTTCTCTACATAATTTTCTTTATCTCCATTATTTATCTTGAAATTTTCTTTTAATCTTTCATCTGTCCCTTCTAGCTTCTTCATAAAGTGATTTTTTTACTCCTTGATATCCTTTTTCGTATTCAAATATTCTTTCCTTTTTCTGAATTTATTTATATATCTCCACGTTTTCTTTTCTGATTTAATATATTTTATTTTTTCTTCTTCTTGCCGTACTAATATTTTTTCGGTTGCCTTACAAAAATTTCTATATTCTCTTTTCTTTTCTAGAAATCTTTGTTTTGTGCATTTTCTTTTCTTCCAATCTTTAACTATTTTTCTAATCTCTCTTTTCTTTTCTTTCCATCTTTTGTCGTGCCATATTTTTCGTCCTAATTTAACTTGTCTTATCTTTTTCTTATATTCTTTACAAGAGCTTTTAACTCTATCTTTTATTTTTCTCCACATACTTTCTATTTCGACTTCTTCACGCTGCCAATCTTCACAATTGCTATGATATTCTTTTTGACCGTCTTCTGTCCAGTCTCTTTTTATGACCTCTTTTATTTCACTTTCAACCTGCTTTTCTTTCTCAAATTTTTCCCAGAGCGTTACTTCAAGAGGCATATGATCTGACTCGCTTCTTTCTCCTATTTTCATCTCTTTTACTTCTTCAAATGTTTCAATATTTCCAATTATGTAATCTATCACAGTTTCTTCCTTTTTGTCTACGTATGTAAATTCTCCACTTTCTCCTTTATCTCCATTCATTATAAACCATCTTTTTTCTTCTATTTTATTTAAAAGCTTTTTTCCTTCCTCGTTAATAACTTTGTCTTTTGAGATTTTATGTTCAACTGTTCTATTATAATCTAATTCTTCACCAATAATTTCTGGTAACATTCCACCTTTTTTGCCAGTTCTTGCGTTCCAGTTCCCACCTACTAGTATTATATCATCCACCTCCTCCCTTAACGGGGTGTCGGAGCTGTAGCAATCAAGTTTTGCTTTTTTTATTTTATCAATATATTTTTAAATTCATAAATTAAACAAATATAATGACTTGTCCGCACTAAAGCTATGTTAATATAATAATTTTTGTTAAAATAAAAAATGATTTGGACTTGTTGTTTTTTTATGAGCTTGAATTGGAAATTAGATGTGAAGCTAGACAAATCTATCCTTAAAATACGATAAATTGAAAGTTTTTATTATAACTTATTATGTATAGTATTTTGGTGGATTTCTTGAGTTGTCCGCACTAGAGCTTAATCTTAGAAATTTTTTCTTTATAGTAAAAAAACTCGATCAAACGCATCGTTTATTCATAAGTTAGGATTGGAAATATTATTAGAAGGCGGGCAGCTTCGTCATGCTCTTAAGTTTTCTTCAAATGTCTTAAAAGTTTCATTTATATTCTGGCTATACATTGTAATTACGTTCATTGTTTTTCCTTCACATAACCTCACTTTTGTGCTTATTATACTTTCACTCCACTTTTCATAACCTATGTATTTAAAACCTTTTTTAACACCTACAATAACACCTCCTTTTGCTCTTCCTTTTTTATTACTTCTCGTTGCTAGTATGCAGTCCCATTTAAAGTTGTTTGATAACTTTTCTTTTACCGACTTCCAATTTTTTTCTTCTAACCATGTTTCTATCAGTGCAATGAAGTCAAACTTCTCAATATACTTCCACGTGTCATGATCTTTATTTAAATTCCCTGCGATGTTCCATATACACAACCTCACATTTTGCATTTTCGTCGCCTCCTCTGTCCACTCATCTCATTCTCCATCCTGCTGAATATTTTCTTCGTATTTATCGTATCTACCTTTTTTTCTAACTTTCTATTTCTGTTATTCCAACGGCATGTCGGAGCTGCAGCAATCGAGTTTTGCTTTTTTTATTTTATCGATATCTTTTTAAATTCTTAAATTAAACAAATATAATGACTTGTCCGCACTAAAGTTATATTAGTACAATAATTTTTGTTAAAATAAAAAATCATTTGGACTTGTTATTTTTTTATGAGCTTGGATTGGAAATTAGATATCAAACTCGACAAACCTAACCTTAAAATACGATATATTGAAAGTTTTTATTATAACTTTGTATGTATAATATTTTGGTGGTTTTCTTGAGTTGTCCGCATTAGAGTTTAATCTTACAAATTTTTTCTTTATAGCAAAAAAACTCAATTAAACGCATCGTTCATTCATAAGTTAAGATTGGAAATATTATTAGAAGGCGGACAGCTTCGTCATGCTCTTAAAATTATGTATAGAAATTATTTACGATTGCCTAAATAAAATGAACTTTTTAAAACTGGTTTTCTTAGCGTAGTTGTAACGTTAAAACGTTTTGAAAATTTAAAAACAATTTTTATTTTTCAATTATTTGGTATTTTTTGTAAACTATTCGATGAAAATGTTCCAAAATTTGTTGCAAGTTATTGGCTATAGTATGAAGAAGACAAGCATAAGAAAATTAATTTTATAAATGCAGTTTTAATTTTAGAGCGTCATAAAATCACATGATGCAAATGGCAAAAGTAAGAAAGAATAAAATTCATATAGTTTTCGTAGATATTAAGACAGCCTTCAATACAGAGGATAAGGACATTTATATTAAAATCGTATTCAAAAAAATAAAATCAAATTACACAAACTCAATGTACTCTATAAGAAAGCATTGTGCCAAAGCACTCGGCAGCGTTTTTCATATAGCTGTCTAAAAATTTTTCTAATTAGTGTTCTCTTTCTTTTTCCAATTTATCTAGTCTTTCTGTTTTTTTTTTCAATTCAGCCATAATTAAAGCCCAACCGTTTTCGTTTTCTTTTTCCTCGCTTCTTCCCTTTGCATTTTTAAACATATCTTGAATTTTGTTTGGAGGCGGCGTCGTCTTTACACCGCTAGCATTTGCCCTCGGTTTTGGCGGCATTTTTCTATGTTCTTCTTTTCCTTCGTAACCGCCTACCGCTTAGTTCAGCTCTACTTTATCGATCTCTTTTTTTTTGCCTTTTCAACCTAACCTTTCTTCGGTTTGCTTTTTCTTTTACTTTTATATTTTTGAACTCTCCTAGTTTCTTCACCAACACTTTCGTAAGTCTCACTTTAACACTCTTTCACCCCTTTTTTTCTTTCTTCTTTTTTCATCCACAGCCTTTATCTCACTTTTATTTGTCAATTATTTACTCGTGCTTTGCAACACGTCCCAATTGTTCCAAGGCTCAAACGGAAGTCCACATAAAAGCATTATTTTGATTTTTTGTTATTATAATAAAAAATATTTCACCATTTGTGACTTATTATGACATTTTCATTATAATGAGAAGTTTTAAAGTTGTTAGTGTTACGTCACAACGTATCTTTTATATTACTTTTTAATTTACAATTTTTAAAATATCTTTTCATTAATATGACATTGATGAACTAATTAAACGGTTATCGAACAATAAAAGAATGTGTTAACCTAAGCAGTAAAGAAAACTTTAAGTTGATATTAAGCAACAAAATTCGTTGTTTCAAAATTACTAAGTCATAAAACAAGCAAGATCCACTTATTTTATAATGAAATCATGTCAAGATAAATCTTATAAAAGCCAACTGCAATTAACGAGAGGGGGCACTACCCCAGGATCATCGTTGGTACCAAGTCGTAAATCCTGTAGTTCAAATTCAAATTCAAATTCAAATTCAAATTCTAATAAAGTTATTGTATTCAATATTTAATTATTTTTACAAGTGTCAATAAATATCTTAAAAGTTTCTTATATTCGACTCGAGTCTTATTTTTAATCGTGCCTATATCTATTCTTTGTTTGTCTGTATCCAGCCTTCATCTACTTGAATCAATCAAGGTAAGAATATTCAATTTATATATTCTCTATTCAAGTACTCTAAATAAATATCCTGCAATATATTTCAATTTGTGAGAAACGATTTACTCAATTAAATATTGGTGGAGTTCAATTCACCACTAGATTATACATATATTTATCTTTCATAATTATAATTTAATAATAAATTCAATTATTTCAAATTAATTCAAATTCATATTTAAAATCATACAAAAATATTCAACATAATCAAATTATACACTTTTATTTAGTCCTGGTGAAAGCCAGGACTTAACATTTTGGTTCCGGTACGAATTAGTTTGACCGTAACATTTTGGTTCCGGTACAAACTTTTTAATTGAGGAATCGTATTGAATATATTGAGGGATCATTAGAGAAAATTCTCTCTCTATATATATATATATATATATATATATATATATACGAAGTGCATAAAAATATATATGAAGGACCAATTATAAATACAGTGTTTAAAAGTGAATTACGAAAACGCAAAAGTGCGTCAAATAAAATATTATATTCCCACGGGCACAATAAATATTATACGCAAAAGTGCGTCAAATAAAATATTATATTTCCAAGGGCACAATAAATATTATACGCAAAATAGCGTCCATTGAATAAATTATTTATACGCGAAGTGCAATATTTAAAGCGAATAGCGTCATTAAAAATAAACACAAAGTGTGTCATTAAATATTAATAGTGTTATCTAAAACAAATAAATATATATACGCGAAGTGCATTATTAGCGAATTGCGTCAATTAATAAAAATATATATATTGTATTTAAATACATATATCATACGCATAGTGCGTAATTAAAATATACAATCGTGAAGTGCGCGATTAAAGATTATTTTCAATTAAAATAATTGAATGAATAAGTTCATACATTCTTAATAATTGTAAAACATTTTTTTTTCATTTCAATTATATTAAAAAGTTTCTTGCATTGCATTTATAATATCAGTAATCTGATACATTAACAATTCATTAAAATCGTGAAAATAACATAATTTTCAATACATAGTTTTGAAAGTGAAATACGTTTCAGTGAATAAAAGAAAACCTGACTCAACATTAAATATTGGAAGTCAGAACAAAACGGCATTTAAAAAAATAGACGCTGGTAATCAAATAACTGTAAAGAGTATCGAACTCATAAAAATTTTGACTCAGCAAAATTACCGTGTGATGTACTCGCGGGTATTTTCAACAACATTAGGTCAAAGAAAGAAAATAATTTAAAGCAAAAGTCAGCATTTTTATCTATTTTTAAAGTAGGTCAGTGTCAAAGAAATTTTAAATGCATTATTTTTGGTTAACAAACGATATTTAAAAATATAATCATTAATATTTATAAAATAATATTTCTTATTTTCGTGTTATGTGATCTTTATTGGAAAATAAATAATGAATATTACAAATGAGTAGAATAAATTTTAAAGAGCTATCGGATAATTTAAAAGAAGGGAAAACACAGTGTTTATTATCATACTCTAAATTAGAATTATTTGAAATTTGTCGAAAATTTAAAATATCTACTAAAGAGAACGAAAATATTAATGCTATTCGCGATAGAATCAGAAAATATAGTAAACAAGCAGTTTTAAGAGAGAAAGAAAAAGAGGAAAAACGTATCTACGAAAATATCGATCCATTTCGCAAAAGTACAAAAGTTGCACGTTCTCCAAATAAAACTTTAGACACAACAATTGAAAATAATACATCAAATTTGACAAATATTTCACAAGAAACAATCGAAAATAACACCGCAGATCTAACAGAGGACATAGATATTCCACAAGAAACAAATAAAAATAATAGTCCAAATACAAGCTGTACAGATATTTTAAACAAACAGAATACACCATTAAGTAAATCTACAGGAACAATTCCAAAAATAATTTCCAAAAGTACTAAAACAACACAAAAAAATAATCTACAAGACAGTTTTTTAGACAAATATACTTTAACGAGAGACGTGACGATTTATTCTGAAAATAATACAACAGCAGACGGAATATTTAACGATACAGAAAATTTATCTATCAAACAAGAAAGTTATCAAGATATAGACGAAGAGAATATTCTTATGGGTAATAATAACAATCCGATTGTTGAAATTGGAAACTTACTAGATAACACAAACATGGCAAATACATCAGGATACTCACTGAAGGAAATTTCAAGATTAGTACCTGAATTTGATGGAAAAAATTTACCTTTAGAAGATTATATAGAAAAATTAGAAATCGCAAAAGATATGTTAAGTGAAGAAGAACAATCGAAATTTATGAACTATTTAAGATTTAAGGTATCAGGAACAATTCGTACTGCTATAAAGGGTAGTAGAATTGAAACTATAGAAGAATTTATTAAATTCATAAAAAAATTATATCCAGAGATTGATAATTTACACTCTTTATATGCAAAATTAGAACGAATTCAACAAGCAAAGCATGAACCAGTGGTCGATTACATAGAAAGAATAACAAAATTAAGTACAAAAATTACAGATAAAAAGAAAAATGAAAACGGCATAACAAGAGATGCTTTACAACGTTTTAATGATGAACTGGGTGCAAATACATTAAAATATTTTAAAGAAGGCTTAAATAGTGAAATTAGATATGAATTAGGAGAAGTCCAGGATTTTTCACAAGCAACTGAAAAAGCAATAAAAATAGAAAAAATTTGGAAAAATATAAAGATATTAGAACACAATCGGATCAAAATACAAAAAAATTATGGTTAGTGATATCTTTGAAAAATCACCGAAACAAATAACATGCTGCCAAATATGTAAAGATATAGGTCATGAGGCGTTATGTTGCAATATTGCAAGTTGTGTATATTGTAAAGAACCAACTCACTCGTCATATCAGTGCACTAATACAAAAGATAAAATAAAATTAATATGCAAATTTTGTAATCAACTAGGACATTCAAGAGGTATGTGTACACTTTTAGATGGCAATGAACAATATTGTCAATACTGCCAAGAAAATACTCATCAAGTGAGTCGTTGTCCGATTATAAAAAAATATGAATTATGCTGGAAATGCAAAAAGAACGGACACAATGCTGAATTATGTAATCAAATTGAAGAAAAGATTAATATACCCACACAAACTTGTGACATTTGTAATCAGAAACACAGCACTACAAATTGCGAAAAATTTAAGATATTTGTAAATCAAATTAAATCAGATGATCAAATAAGATGCCAATTATGTGACAGATGGGGTCACTCAGGTAGAGACTGCAGAAATAATTATAATGGAAATAATCGATATAATAATGAATATGGACAAAGAGGTCAACATAAATTTTGTAGATACTGTAAAACTAAAGGACATAATATAGAGCAATGCAGGAAACGAGATTATCAAAATAAAAAAACTCAAAACAATAATCAAAATATACAATGTCCATATTGTAAAAAATTAGGACACTCACTTGATACATGTTTTACAATTAAAAATTTAGAAAGAAAGCAAGAAAAATTTTGCACATTATGCAAAAAAACAAATCATACGAATGAACAATGTCAATCGAAAATACTTGAATTAAATAATACACAGGGAAACGCTTAAACTCATCTTGGAGAGAGCGAACAAGAGGAGTTACAAAACAAAAGTCGCTCAATAATTATGAAGACATTCAATATTTTGCAAGAGAACACGAAATTGATTATGAATTGGAAACATGTGACACATTTGAAAATATGGATATAAATAATTTAAGTGTTACATTAAACTGTAGTGTAGAGAAAGAAATGTTATACGATACGATAGAATTTAAACCACAGGTGAAAAATGACTCAAAATTAGTAATAATACATGAAAACAAATCCAAAAATATAAACAATATAAATAAAGAAACTGAAATAAGTTATTCTGAAAATGATATAGATAAAAATATACCAATTTACGTATTTAAACTAGGGGATACACTACAATTTATTGAAATAAAAATCCATTTACAGACGAAGTATGTAAATTATTAATAGATACAGGTGCTCAACTTAATATAATAAAAGAAAAATTAGTACCACCTAATTCTATTAATGATAATATTAAAATATATTTATCAGGAATTTCAAATACACCTATGAAAACATGTGGTATAGTTAATTTTCCTATAAACAAATTACAAACAAATTTTCATGTAGCGTCGGAAAGTTTTTCGATACCCTATGACGGAATATTAGGTATAAATGTTTTAAAAGAAAATAAATTAAGATTGGATAAAGGATATTTAGAAATAAATGGAAAAAAATATTACATTCAAACAGACTATAAAGATGAGCAAAATTCAAGTTTAAATTTATGTATACAAAACAACGAAAGAAATGACGCAGCAGTTACTAACATATTTCAATTATTGAATTATATTATGCCTATGCAAGATACTAAATATATAGCTTCGATTACACAATTTTTACAAGATAAAAATGAAAACATAGAAAATCTTATGAAAGATATTAACTGTATTTTAGAAAAAAATCAATTTAAAGATGAACAAGATATAGATTATTATAAATTCCTTTTAAAATTACAAGATAATATAAATTTTAATATTGAAAATAAAGATAAACAATTTCTCACTTATTTTATTGAAGGAGATATTACAACATTAAATATGCAAGAAGAAGAATCTGAAGAAACTACATCCCTTAGGAAGATTTGAATTTAAGGTTTTACCTTTTGGTTTAACAAATTCTCCACGGACATTTATGAGAGTTGCCAATAATGCTCTTGGCGAACTTATAAGTAAAAGAATATGTCATGTGTACATTGATGACATAATAATAGCTGCTAAATCAAAAAAAGAACATAATATCAAATTTAATTTAGTAGCCTCAAAATTAAGAGAAGCAGGACTAAAGTTAGAACCTAAAAAGTGTGAATTTATGAAAGAAGAAGTTATATTTTTGGGACATATAATAAGTGAAAATGGCATAAAAGCCGATCCTAAAAAAGTTGAAGCGGTAAAATTATTCCCAATTCCAAAAACAGTTAAGAATATAAGAGAATTTTTAGGATTGGCAGGATATTATAGGAGATTCATTAATGATTTTGCAAAAATAACAAAACCATGAACACAGTTATTACAAAAAGAAGTAAAATTTATATGGGACCCTGGAAAGCAAGAAGCTTTCGATAAACTTAAAGAAACATTATGCTCTGCCCCATTATTACAATTTCCTCAACTAGATAAACCTTTTATAATAACAACTGATGCATCAGGATATGCATTAGGGGCTATATTATCACAGGGAGTAATTGGAGAAGATAAGCCGATAGCATATGCATCAAGGGTCTTGAAAGGACCAGAATTAAAATATCACACATATGAAAAAGAAGCACTAGGTATATTATTTGGCATAGAAACATTCAAAAATTATATCTATGGAAATAAATTTACAATAGTAACGGACCATAAGCCATTACTTTCATTTAGATCAGCAGATAAAAATAATAGAGTTCAAAGATGGCGACTCAAATTAGCAGAATATGATTTTAACATAATATATAAAAAAGGAAAAATGAATGTAAATAGTGATGCTTTATCAAGAAATCCCATAGATACAGTAGAAATAAACGTCGTAACGAGAGCACAAAAAGCTAAAGAAAACGAAAGCAATAATAAAGCAACACCTTTACCAACAAATGAAATGAAAATACAGAAATTAAATGAAGAACGAACACGTATAAAAAAGAAACGAGGTCGTCCAAAAAAAATAATTAAAACAATAACAAATCAAGACGTCAAGACTGACGAAAATATTATACAACAAGATACGTGTACAAACAAATCGAATACAATAATATATTCGAAAAAATTCTATAGAACATAGAAAAGATAATATTATTCATTTAATTACAACAGAAAAAAAGCCATTAGACGAATTAACAGATAGATATCTCGTACAAAATAATATAAAAATAAATAATGAATTAAAAGACAATGAAATCGAAATAATAAATTTTAAAAAAGAAAAATTTTTATTATGTGCTTAAATATTAAAGAATCATTTATTTTAATAAAAGAAAAATTAATAAATAATTTTAATGTATTAAAAAATCTGTTAATTAAAAATAAATGTAATATGTTCAGCATTTCAAAGAATATTAAAATTGTAAACATAAATTGGAACGAAATTGAAGAAATTTTATATGATATTTTTAAAGATACAGATATTAAAATTATTATTTGTTTAAATAATACAGAATATGTGAAAATTGATAACGAGAGAAAAATTTTTGATTTATATCATTCTTCAAGTATAGGAGGTCATTCAGGAGTTAATAGAACTTATAATAGAATTAAAAATAAATACTTTTGGGAAAATTTAAAAACCGATATACAAAATCGAATAAAAAATTGCGAAACATGTCAAAAAAATAAATTAAAAAGAATTAAAACTAAACAACCAATGATCATAACAGATACCCCAGAAAAAACATTCGATAAAATTTCTTTAGATATAGTAGGACCTTTAAATATAACTAAAAATAATAATAAATATATACTAACAATGCAAGATCATTTATCGAAATTTGTAATAGCTGTTGCACTTAAAGATCAAACTGCAGAGTCTATAGCTGAAGCATTCATAAAAAAATTCATTTGCATTTTCGGTTCACCAAAAATAGTTCTTACCGACAAGGGTGCAAATTTTACAGGTAAATTAATAAAAGCGATTTCAAAAAGATTTAAATTTAAAAAAATTGAGACAACCGCATTTCACCCACAATCTAACGGCGCGTTAGAAAGGGCTCATCATCCCTTATGCGAATATTTGAAAAATTTCGCAGATAAGAAAATCGAATGGGATAATTGGCTTGAACTTGCACAATTTAATTATAATACAAGTGTTCATTCAAGTCATAAATTCACACCACATGAATTAGTTTTTGCCTACCCAGCTAGATTACCATCTAGCGAACCTTTGAAACAATCAGAAAAATTACCAACTTTTAATGATTATATAGAAAAGTTATTAACAAACATGAAAGATATTGCAAAAATAGCTCGAGAAAATTTAATATCATCAAAGGAAAAATCTAAACTATACTATGACAGATCTATAAATCCTGTACATTTTAACATTGGCGATGAAGTCTGGTTTATAAAAGAACCAAAGCCAGGAAAATTAGAGAAAAATCATAATTTGGGACCCTTTGAGGTATTAAAAATTCACGAAAATAGCAATATCACTATAAATTATAAGGGTGGTCCAAAACTAGTTCATGCTAATAAATTAATTTTGCATAAACGTAAAAATTAATATTATTTTCTATTTTCAGAACTTTTCATCCTCTATATAAACATAAGAAAAATGCTGTTTATCATATTTATCTTCTTATCTCTTATCAAGAGTAATTCTGCAATCATCGGTTTCAACTGTGAATCTACAGATCCAATTATTAATACATACTCTTTACTAGATACGGGCGAATGTGATTTTCAACAAGAAAATGTTACTATAAGTAATACAACAATAGAATTACTACAAATTGCAGAATTTAAATCTATAAAAATTATGCAGTGTAAAATAGAAATACAGAGAACAGTATTTCACTGTGGAATGTTCAGCCATTTGGGTACTACAGCTCATGCCTTACAAGAGTATCTTTACGAAATCAGCCATGAAAAATGCAAATTTATACATGAAACAGGAATATTTAAATATGATAATATTCATACAATAGCAGATTTAAAAATAAATTCAACAAGATCTGTAGGAATGGATTTCGCTGGTTCAGTTAAGGATAAAACATGCAAAGGAGCATCTTACACGGATAATTTTGGTTCCTGGGATAACGTACTCGTCCAAGGCCTCATAAGAATAACTCTACTAGAAGAATATGCTCAAGTAAGTTTAAAAACAATAAATTACGATTAAACTCAGGAACCATATGTAAATTTACGGATGAACACTGCATCGATTCACAAGCAGGCTATACTTTTTGGGAACATTTACCTGCAGAGGAGGGTTTTAAAACAGAATACGAAACCTTATATAGAGGCCCCGCAAAAATAATAAATTCAGCCAATCAAAATCGTATTTATACTGTAAATTCTATTGAGACAACATTTTCATTATCAGCGTTAAATAATATTAACATTTGTAATAGGATATTAACAAAAACTGAACATCCTAAATTATTTATCTTAGACCTTTCATATAATAAATTATTATTTGACAATAATGAAATGAAGAAAGAAGTAACGAACTTAGATATATTTACTTACGTGAATTCTAAATTTGTATATATAGAAAAACATTTTAGGGCTGATCTTAAAGATTTATACTTTAATATCTTAAAAGAAAAATGTGAAATTGAGAAAAAAATAATACGCGAATCTCTATCCCTTGCATCCATAGCTCCCGATGAATTTGCCTATAATATCATGCAAAAACCTGGGTATATAGCTAAACTTGCTGGAGAAGTAGTACATGTGATAAAATGTACACCAGTAGAAGTACAATTAAAACACACAAACAAGTGTTATATTCAACTTCCTGTAACAACAAAAAAATGAGACATGGTTTTTAACACCGAAAACACATATTTTATTGAAATCAGGTTCTGAAATAAATTGTAATTCAATCATTCCACAATATTATAAAATTGGGGAAGATTGGATAAACCTTTTAACAAAACCAAGGACAACGAAAAATATTGTAAAAATTTTAAGACCAAATACTCAAACTTCATGGATGCCTAAAAAAATAACATCACTGGCAACTAGTGGCATTTATTCTCAAGAAGACTTACAGGAATTACAACAACATATAATGTTTCCTTTCGAAAAAGCAGCTTTATTAAATGCTATAGCGAGAGGAATTCAGGGTGAAGAAAATTCAAGAGGAGATTTATTAAGTAATTTACTAACAGAAAATACTTTATCAAATATAGCAGAAAACACCTGGAAAAAATTCATAAATAAACTGACAACATTTGGGTCAATAAGTTCAGCTATAATAATGATTTTAATCATTCTTCATATAATTAAATTAATTATGGATACTATTATAAGAGGATATACTCTTCATACAATATATGGCTGGTCCATACATTTATTAGGAGCCATTTTTAGCTCCATTACGCATTTAATAATTATATTAAATAATAATCAAATGAAAAAAATACCAAGATATGAAGAAATAGAATTAAAGGAAGTGAAAATAGAAAAGCCAGTTATATCAGAACCCATGGTTTTACAATCTACTTTGCCTCGACCAACGCCTCCACCTTTACCAAGTAAATCACCCTATATAACACTACCTTCCACAAGTACATCTACTCCTTCTAAACCAACATCTCAAGAACAAAAAGAGATTCGATTATTCAGTATTAGTCGTAATTAGTTTAAAAAAAAATATATATATATATATAATAATAAATTTCATAATTTAAAAAAATATAAAATCAGCCCATAAATGTCGTTCTATTAAATAAGCATTATCATATATATAATCAAATACATATAAATATAGCTGATAATAATTATTTGTTAGTTATATAAAAACAATTAATAAAAATTTTTAATTATGATTCGAAATAGATTACATATACATAATATTCAAATATAATAAAAATTATGCATATTTCATTGTGTTGTGTTACATAAAAGAATGAATGACACTATGCGCGTGTGTCATTCACCTAAACGTGTAAATATCAAATGACATCGTAAGCATATTTGATCTAACAATAAAAAAAAAAAACAACACATGATGGATACACATCTATAGTAAAGCGATTATAAATTTTATTTTATTTATTTTTCTGCGTGTCATTGATTTATATACTTTAGTAAGCACATATTTCATTTAGATTTTTAGATATTATCCATCGAAATCTTAACCTTCTACGAATACATATAAAAAAGATAAGGTGGAAACTAAGATAATAAAAAATTCTTTTTTGTTAATTATCCTTCAAGTTGCATTATTTAGCATATTATTGTTTAAGAAGTAATCTAACAAAAAAATGTAGAGTAATGTTATAATTTTATAAGAGATGACTCTTTTACGAAACTAGAATTTAAAAATTTGATACTTTAAGTTTATTAAGCTGTCATTTTTGCGTTCATTGTAAAACAATCCTTTTGTTTTATTTACTGAATCGTTTCCGATTCAACTTTGTATGGGAAGGGGTGAATGACACTAATTATATGTCATTCATATATGTTCAAGTTTTATAAAGCATAGCATATTTCAGAAGTATATTTTTTTAAATTAAACAAAAAACAAAAGGATCGTTACAATTAAAATTATACAAATAATTTAAGTAAAAAGTTTATAATTTATCAGGTAACTTATCATTAAAAAAATAATTATTTAAAAATATTTAATACACTTATTATTTTATTTTTTGCAATATAAAAATTTTTACGATTCATCAAATTTGAAATGAATGATAATAAAAAAATCTGAATTTAACATTAATATTACAATCTATGAAACTTGTAAATTTTGCTCTTTATATCATTATTAAACAGTGAAAGGTTAAGAAATGTAAAAAGAAAAAAAAAAAAAAAAAAAAAACAAACAAACAATTTATATTTATATATATGTAATGATTTATGTAACGAGTCAAAAGAAAATCTAAATTGCACATCTACATGTCATTCACCTATATTTTGTAAGACATATCGAATATTGTCATTTTCTTTTGCTGAATTGCATTAGCAATATGTTATTCACCTTTTGTTAAACACACCAAAATCATTTTAAAATACATTTTACTACTTATCATGATGGTTTATGTACAATCTTTGAGCCCCAAGGTGTACGAAATAAAACGTACCCTTGTGTATTAGTATTTATTTAAATATAAAATATGTAAATTTATCAATTAAGCTTGTAATAATTATCTGTAAATTGTTCGATAACTGTTTTGTTTTCCTTTTTCTTTCGATTGCCTATCCTTCCGATATGCAATCTCTTGAGCCCCAAGGTGTTACGTCACAACGTATCTTTTATATTACTTTTTAATTTACAATTTTTAAAATATCTTTTCATTAATATGACATTGATGAACTAATTAAACGGTTATCGAACAATAAAAGAATGTGTTAACCTAAGCAGTAAAGAAAACTTTAAGTTGATATTAAGCAACAAAATTCGTTGTTTCAAAATTACTAAGTCATAAAACAAGCAAGATCCACTTATTTTATAATGAAATCATGTCAAGATAAATCTGATAAAAGCCAACTGCAATTAACGAGAGGGGGCACTACCCCAGGATCATCGTTGGTACCAAGTCGTAAATCCTGTAGTTCAAATTCAAATTCAAATTCAAATTCAAATTCTAATAAAGTTATTGTATTCAATATTTAATTATTTTTACAAGTGTCAATAAATATCTTAAAAGTTTCTTATATTCGACTCGAGTCTTATTTTTAATCGTGCCTATATCTATTCTTTGTTTGTCTGTATCCAGCCTTCATCTACTTGAATCAATCAAGGTAAGAATATTCAATTTATATATTCTCTATTCAAGTACTCTAAATAAATATCCTGCAATATATTTCAATTTGTGAGAAACGATTTACTCAATTAAATATTGGTGGAGATCAATTCACCACTAGATTATACATATATTTATCTTTCATAATTATAATTTAATAATAAATTCAATTATTTCAAATTAATTCAAATTCATATTTAAAATCATACAAAAATATTCAACATAATCAAATTATACACTTTTATTTAGTCCTGGTGAAAGCCAGGACTTAACATTAGTGTTCATGGACTTATGCCATTATCATTTCTAATAATCATTTCTAATAATAAAAACAAAAGAATCCAATTGTTGATTTATAATCATATTTTTCATTTAAACAAATATTATTTTTTCTTTCTTTATCTTTTATTGGCCTTTGGACTTTTCGTCATAGGCCATCATCAATTTTTTTTGTTCCGAGGAACTCTCTATTTTGTATTTTTTTTTGCGTTCTTCGGGTTCTCTTCCCCACGGAAGAGAACCCGATTGTTTTTCCCAATTTTCCCAGGGAGTCAAACCCCGATCCGCTAGGACGCAAGCCAGCTGCCTTAAGGGGATGTGATAGGGTATATGATTTCTACATAGTTACCAACATTGCAGTTTCAAATTTTTTTATCTTTATTCAAAAATTTTCAGAAATATCTCTATATTAGGCTTTTTATTAGTAAAAATGGAAAACTGTAATATAGAGATATTTTTAAAAATCTTGGATTAAAAACCAATAATTTGAAAAACTGTAATGTCGGTATTTTACATTCCCTTAAGTAACTGAGTTACTTTTCGTCCTTTAACGATGTAGCTCGAAAGTGTGTTCATAAGAACAAAGCACATGTAACAGAGGTGCTTGCTTGAAAAACAGCCGCGAGCGGGATTCGATCAACGGTCTCCCGAGAATACGAATCCAATGCTCTTACCGACTGTGCCACAGCCCGGCTCGAAATATTATTTTTTTCATAAAAAATGATCATAACTACTGTAAAATCATAAATGAGCTTTCTATAGCTCATTTAGAAGGTGACTCTTTTAGCTTTTACCTCCATTTTGTTTTTCTATGATTCGATAATTTCCGCAAAAATGGCAGGCATTTGAATAGGGGCAAAAAAAATTGAATATTTTTTAGTTAGTTTTTTACGCATAAGGCATGCATTTTTTAATTTTCTCTTGCTCAACTCGGCTTAAATTAAAGGTTTTTAAACCCTTTTTAAAACCCAGTCGGAATTTTTTAATTACGACTATTTTTCACTGAGGCACAAAACTTTAAAGTTTTATCGATTTTCATGTAGGGTAGGCAAATGTGGCTGGAGGGTAGTGTATGAAAACATCAGTATATATAGATATAGAAATACATGGCATTTTAGTAGCGCCACCACGTGGTTGGAGGACATAAGCTTTAGATTTTGAGCCCCTGTCTGCCCATTTAAAGTACGCTTCTATAAGCGTTTATCTTCGTTGCTATAACACAGTAATAACACAAAATCTTTATTCTATATCAGATTCATTACAAATTAAGGTACTATAATTATTTTCACTACACTGAGAAAAAAATTTAGTTAGATTAAGTAAGGCTTAATTGAATCAATGAAATCCCTTAGGTGCGGGCGGCACATAAAATGTTTTGTTACATTAATACAAATATTTGAATTGAGTCAAATAAATATTTCATTTTTTTAAATAAATATTTGATTCTACTAAACATCACAAATATTGGTTAAAAATAATATTTTGTATTTTCAAATAAATATTTGACTTACTAAATGTCGCGAAGATTGATTCAATAAAATTAATTCATTGTTTTTATAAAAAATTTTATCAATTAAAATGCCCATTTGTTTTTCTAATTGATTATTTCATTACATTAATATACATATTGGAAATAAATCAAATAATATTTTGTATTTTCAATTAAATATTTGACTTATTAAATGTCGCGAAGATTGATTCAATAAAATTAATTCATTGTTTTAATAAAAAAAATTATCAATTAAAATGTCCATTTATTTTTCTAATTAATTATTTCATCATATTAATGCTATATTGAAATTAAATTAGTTCAATATTTTATATTTTTAAATGAAAGTTTAATTTATTGAATATTTTAAATTTAATAAAATTTTAAGATTTAATAAAATTAATTCATTGTCTTAACAAAAAATTGATTAATTATTCGGTTTCACAAATAAAATATTCCTTCAAAGTAAAGAAATATTTAATTAATTCACAATACAATTTACGTATTATCTTAGATTTTTAACTTTCTTATATATCAACTTGGAGGCCCTCTTACCGCTTGCGAGATCGAAAATTAACGACGCCACCAAGCGGTAGTATCATCAAACCATCGAACTAAATGATTTTGTTAAAACAATAAATGTTTCTTTTAGTTCAAATATGTGTTATTTGAATGAAATAAATTATATAGATGAATCAAATAGTGGATTTACTTGATTTTAACAAGTATTGAATCAGATTTCTCTGTAATTTTTATTAACTTTAGTACATATTTTGCTAAGTTATTCACTTAGCAAGACACGTATTTAAAACATGAGTTTGTTTGAGTATAAAGGATGATAACTTATACAAAAAAATATTTTTCAAGAATATTAAATATTAATTTTAACATTATATTTCATTTGATTTAGTAAATATGTTATTAAATAATAACTGCTTGTTTCAATAAATATTTCATTAAGATAATCAAATAATTAATTAATCGATCTGATAAAGAAATTAATTAATACAACGAAATATTTAATTTGGACATAAATAATAAAATATTTAATTGTTAAAAATAATAATTAATTCAATTAATCACTGATTTCATAGACGCAATATAATTAAATAATAAAAGTAATAAAATAATTTTATAGAACAAAATAAATCAAATATTTGAATCAATTAAAAATTTATTTAATTTAATGCATCCAATTAATTATAATATAGTAATGAAATTATTTGAGTAAAAGACAATGAGATATTTCATAGAATCAATCATATATTTCATAAAGAGAAAAAACGCATTCATCAAAGCAACTAAATATTGAATTAAAATGATTAGGTATTTCATTGGCCAGTGAAATAATTTAATATAAGTCATACATATTTATTTAAAACAATAAAATATCTTTTTGTTATTATTCAAAATTTATTGAAAGAATAAAACAATAATTTTGGCATTATTAAATATTTCATTAATATAATTAAATATATTATTGAACAGTAAAGTAATTTAATAAAGGTGATATTCTTCTTTGAATCAAAATTTGATAAAAATAATAGAATTAATACGTTAGAATTAGTAAACATTTTATTAAGATAATTAAATATATTATTAAACATCAAAGTAATTTAGTAGAAGTATTATAATATTTAATTGAAATAGTGAAATATATTCTTATGTCAATCAAAACTTGATAGAATTAATAAAATAAATATATTCGGTTTAATAAATATTTCATTGAGATAATCAAATATATTATTGAACATTAAAGTAATTTTATGAAAGTGTTAATACAATATTTAATTGAATCAATGAAATATATTCTTGTTTCAATAATAACTTGATAGAAATAATAGAATAAATATATTTGGTTTAATAAATATTTCATTAAGATAATCAAATATATTATTAAACATTAAAGTAATTCAATAGAAGTGTTAATACAATATTTAATTAAATCAGTGACATATATTCTTGATTCAATAACAGTTTGATAGAAATAATAAAATAAATATATTTGGTTTAATAAACATTTCTTTAAAAAAAATTTAATATCTGATTTTACGTTGCACCTTTCTTGACTTTAAAAAAATAATTCATTGGTTTTCTTTTTGTAAATTCATTGAAATTGGATTTGTTGATTTTAAGGAACCTATTTCTCTAAATTAATTGTAATTTTTATTGAAATGCTGATCAAATTTTATGTGTTATATACAACAAAATATTTTTTTTTATACAATCACATATATTATTAATTAAATGACAATGTTATTAACTTAGTGAAGCATTTATTTACAATATAAGCTTCTTTAACTTAATCGGATGACCGTTAATTCAAGCAAATATTATATTGATGATTGACCAATATTTTTTTATTGTTATTAAAGATTTTGTAAATTTAACAAACAATTTACTAAAATAAATATTTAATTATTGTAACAAAATATATAGATAATTTACAAACATATTCTATTGTTACAAATAAATATTTTATAAAATTTTATCAGCTGCCTTAATGAAATTGATTTGATTAAATCAATCAAATAATTTAACCGAAACAATAAATTTTTCTTTATTTTAAAAAAATATTTATTTTTTTCAACTTAGGTATCAATTTTTTTTATCCCAACTAAATATTTCAGTGATTTAATAACCTTACATATTACTTCAATCAAAATTAATTTTTATCAACAAAATATTTAATAACTAAATTTATTTCATTGACTCAACTAAATTTTTTTCTCAGTGTAGTAGTGAGATTTAAAAAGAATTATGATGTACCAGTGGAATGAATTATAATTTTCGGGATTCCTTCGTCTTTTTCTAGTTTTTTTTAGCAACTTTGTATTTTTTTAAACCATTATTCGCTTTATTACTTTTAGATTCTGAATCACTACTTGGAATATAATCAGAATTATCATCCAACGACATTATTTATTTAAATACTTATGTCGTTTAGAAATACTTTAAACGTATTGCTTTATATCAAATACAACGAGTGATTGTGACTAAATTGATCACGACTAACCGTACTATACATAGCACCTTATTTATGAATATAAACATGTTTTTGTTGTTCAGGAATGCGGAATAGCATATTTATTTCATGTGTTCTTTATTGAAGGCTATGTAATAATGTATACGAAAATTTAAAATTTATTTAGAACAGCTTCAAAATATTAATGTGATTTAACATTAAAAAGAAAACTGGTAAAAAGGTAACTTATTTTACTGATTTATCATAGGGAAAGTGTTGATCAGGAGGTGCGCCAATATATTAGCGTTGCGGCCGTCCAAAGGTTAAAATGTGACTTATGCCATTTCCATAATTAACCCTTTTACATTTCTGTTAAGTGCCATTCTTACAGTGCTCATAATATTAAAGAAAAAATACAAAATAAGACACTTTGTTTCCGAAAATAAGTTGTTTTAATGCTAAAAAAACAAAATTTATCACTAAGAAAATTTTTTGGAAAATGTGACTTATGCCACTCTTACTCTCACCCACACACTTATTACTTAATGACATAATTGTAGTAAACAAACAATATTACTTTTTTTTTTCATGATCTGAATCATAATTTTATGAAATAAAATTTTTATTTCTCACAGTTTAATAATCATATAAAATCTAATATTGTTAATTTAAATTATCTTTGTAATAAAATTTTAGTTATCATTGGAATTTTGCATAAATAACGTAAATGAAAAAACAAAATAATCACGATGCAAAACTCAAAGCATGATTCAAAGTTTTATTACGTCTGTGGTAAAATATGCAGCGCTGCCATTTGAGGTACAAATTCGGTAAAATATCCTTTCCGCCAAGTGTACAGTTTATGACTAGCACTTTTTATGATTTATTTTAGATTGTGCTATCATATTGAAATACAAATGAATCATTCTTATTGGTTCACATATTAAAAAGAGATGGAAAATCACTGACAATCAGCGACACCCCCAAAAAACATCCGGATGTTTCATACCAAGGGTAATTTTCAATACTTGAAATTGAATTTGCCCAAACAAACCTCGCCTATTCTCAGCCTGATTTTTCAACTTTTCATGTTGAGCACCCCTTCAGCTCCTTCCTAATTAAAAACAATAAATTTTACAAATTATTTCTATTTTGAATCATTATCCAATCTCAGAATATATACATTTTACAAATTGTTTTTTATATTGTAACTATTTATATCAAATTGCAAATTCTCTTTGCTATTTCTTATTACTTTTGAAAAAATACTTAAGAGCAGGCCGGATTCGCTGTCCTTGTCTAATTGAGATTTTTGTTATTTACTCAAGTATCAATTGGTGTATCTGATATTTGAAGGTTAAGCGCAATAGATATTATTATTACAAATATGTATGCACAAGAAAAAAAAATCTACTGATTTGTTTTTGAGAAAAGTAAGGAACGCGAAAATATTATAAACATAAACTTTTACTTTGGCGTTCCTTACTTTTCTGAAAAACAAAGCAATAGAATTTTTTTTTCTTGTGCATAGATGTTCATAATAATAATATCTATTGCGCTCAACCTCTAATTTGAAGATACACCGATTAATACTTGAGTAAATAACAAAAAACTCAATTTTTACTCAGTCGGTATCAGATTCTACTCCGGCCTGCTGTTAACCACGTCAAGAGCCTAAAAAACAGAAAAATATCTTTATTTAGAAAAGTACATCAACAGTGATCCTCTTTTTCTAAGAGCAAGTTGTCTTTTCTTATTGTTTTTATTATTGTTCCTTTTGCTCTTTACATATTAGTTATTACATTAAATTTGTTTTATTTAAGAGGCCACCGTATCTTTGTCCTTTTCTAATTAAAAAATTGATTTTTTCCCAAAATTAGCAACTAGAGGTAGAAATAAAGAGATGGTTTCGATTCGTTTAATAAAATGTGATATTTTCTCTGATTAGGATAAATTAATTTTATCGCTTCGTTTTTAAGAAAAGTTGTAACAACTTAGAAAATTAGAAATTAGTGTCAAATAATGGGATTTTCAAGTTATTCCAACTTTTCTTGAAAATGAAGCGGTGGAATTAAATTATTCTTATCAGAGAAAATATTGCTTTCTTTTATACGAATCGAAACTATCTCTTTATTTTTTCCTCAAGTTATTAGTTTTTATAAAAAATAAATTTAAAACAGAATCGGTAAAACAGGTAACTGTGTCGGTATACGGCAGACTCTTAAAAAAATAAGATTTCTTTTGTTACAATTTAAAAACTAACTTCATATGAATGAATAAAAAAATTAAAATACGTATCCTCAAATGGTGTCATGATTGATAAAATATCGAAAAATCGCGTTTTACGTAAATTTAATCGATAAATTGATTGAAAAATTAATTTTTTCTTGCTTGGCGTCAAAAAGTACCATCACTGAGCTTATGGAAAAATATTTCTAACATTTAAGAGCAGACCGGAGCAGATTCGATACCGAACGACAATCGAAAATCCGTTGTTTAATTTTCTCCCACTATACGTAATGGAATGCATTAAAATTTTAAATATATTCACGAAATTTATTTCTCTATTGCGCTCGATAAAAATAATTTAAGAAAATTTAAAAAAAAATAAAAACTTTTATACTACAGCTGTTTATTAAATGCTAAGTTGTAACCTCTACTCCGTTCCTAACCCTGAAAGGATAGCATCAAGTGCTCATATAAAGGGAAAAGGATAAGGGAGAAAGGTTTTTTATGCTAGACCCGTTCTTAGTGCAGACGTCATGCTACAACTAGTCCGGGGTCTCTTTGCTTTGTATGTTAGTTTTTAGTATGTAAAGGGCCTCTTATAGACCATAAAGCTCCAAAGACTCACAGTCTTATAAAAAGCATTTACTCCAATTTCAATTCAACTAATACTTTCAGTAATTATTTATATTTAACACACTTTCTTCACTAGTAATAATCAAATGAAGTTATGTTAAATAAAAACAATTAATAAACATTCACGAAAAATAATACAAGTGAATGTATTAGTTTAATACAATTTTTACCAATAATTAAACTTTGATTTAAATTTAATAAATTATTCTTCATTGCTACTACTACCGGTACGGAGTTAGTGGTTATTCAACTCCTCGCGGACCTGCAGTAACAAACGAATTGAAGAACACTAGAACACAAGTATTTAGTTTAAAGTTGAACTTTATTTAAAGAAAGCTGGCCAAAGAGTGCCGTACAATGATTCGGCTTTGATCTGCTTAAGCGTCGATCGAGCCGCCGCGGCCGCAGTTCTCTCCTACTGCTTAGTAGAAGGGATACATTTACATATTCTACATGATACTATTACAGGTGCGCTTAGATGTGTGCTAGCGTACGTCACTTTATAGGCGTGTATCGGCGCACATCCGAGCGCGTACATATACTCTTATTAATTTCTATCTTGCGCGTCGGTATAACTTCTAATTGCTACGCCGCGCCAACGCACAAGATAGAGATAGACTTTCAATGCAATGATTTGAATTTAAGAGAGAACAAGTTTATTGCTAATTATCTATTATTTTATTCTTTTTTCTAACTTATTCTCTCTCAAATTCTCTTTCTTTTCTTTATGATATAAATATAATATAAGTGAGGTCACAAAGTACTGTTACTTATTTTTTGTTTAAAATATGGTGAATTTTATGAAAAAAACATCTATTATACAATCATGTATGTACAAAAAATTGCGCTCCATAACAATTTCTTTGGAAACAGAATAATTATTTTATTTTTGATAAAATAACATTTTCACTTCTCGGTCGGTAATCAAAACTGCTTTTCTACTCGCTAAAACCATGAATTTTTTCAAGTTTAAAACTTGAATCATGTAACCTATTTTTTTTAATTTTTAAAGTTCATTTTCCGATTTTCAAAATAAGAATTTTTTCATTATTTAATGCACTGCGTTCGATAAAATTAGTTTTAAATTTTACTTTCATGAATTTTATTTGTTATTGAAAAAGCATTTGGCAAAAAACTAACTAATCCCATTATGTGTGTTACAAAAAGACTGCTGAATACATAACTTCCGAGATCTTATATTTCTTTTTGTTCAAATGTTAATTAAATACTGAATTTTTTATACCTATTTTGTCAAAATGAAGACCACGTCGAAGACTAAAAAAGTCTACAAAGTTGATCTGACTAACAGAAATCTCTCGTTCAGAACATCTGAGTTTCTAATGTCTCTTGTCTGTAATATTTTATAAAGTATGGTACTGCGCCTACAGCAATCGCGCGAGTAGAGTATATGAATTGCGTTTGGGACTCAATTTTACTTAAAGTGCATAGATGTCATCTTTAATGTGTATTATACCTCAAAAAAGGTTGTAAATTAATCTAGTTAGAGGGCTAACAACACGAGAGATTTTTTCAGTAGTTTCGAATTAAGCGACTTCTAATCAAAATGAAGAATAAGGCATTTACTTCACATATTATATAAAGCATGAACATTAAATAGTTTTTTAATAAAATGAAACATAGCTTACGAAACTAGTTTACTGTCTTTCTCACAGTTTTCACGATAGATTATTTTACATCTCTCTTATCTACAGTATCTATATTTTGATTATATTTGTGGATACGCTTTGATTTGATAATAAATTTGTCTATTTGATAATATTTTTTTAGTTGCACAGAATTCAAGTTCGGGTACATTTCCAAGCAGGAAAACAAAACTATCTGCGCACAATTATGAGCAACTTGTACTTTACTTTGCACAAACTTATTTTTCAATAGGGATATTTATTTCTTTTTTTGATTTTACAATTCAACATATGTCTGCATCTTTTATACAAAGAAGGTTGTAAAAAATGCTACCTAAATTGACGTTTATCTTTCCATCATGATAGGCTTTCATCTATATATAGATTTTTGCTTGTCATAAAAATTGCTGAAAATTGTCTTTGCAAGTAGTCTATTACTGACTTTATTTTTACTGAAGAATGATGTGCCAATTTTGACTCATCTACATTATTGGTAAAATATAAATTACGTAGAATTGCAAAATATCTATCGCGAGACATTGTTTGTCCAAAAAAGGGAGTGCACATTAAATTTTCGAATATGTCTTCTATTGAAGGAAGCCAAGTTTTTACATAAGAATTAAAAATTTAGTACTTTGATTTTTATAATGATTCGTCTCTTGCACAATCTTCTAAGATAGTGAAGACTCATTAAAATACTTGAAATAATCTATTGGCTTATAGTCCAGTATGGAGATATTTGGATTTATTTCAGAGCTATCTTCGAAATTTTTGATTGATAGTTTTGAATGCAAAACTTAAAAAATTTAGATTTGATTATATGTCGTTTGTATAGTCATAAAAAGTAGATGACAAATTCACAAGAACTAAAATTGTAGAGATACTCTTTTTTCTGCCTGGCCACAAAAGCAATGTAATTGGAATAGCAAGAAATAATTTGACCTTGTAATAGCGGTTGGTAGGGTCAAACAAACTTTTAGGAATTTCAAAACTATTTTATTCATATTCAGCACTGAAAATAAACCCTAGGGAACCGTGAATATTTTATATTCCATAAGTAGTTATATAGGTCCTAAATACATCCTAAAAAAATTAAGGGTATTTACTTATTCATTTTTTCTTTATAGGATTCCTTCAATTTTTGCTTGAGTTAGAGATAATGTGGCAAATATTAAAAATAACCGGATGTAACGTTCCTACACAGCATGGAAGATTTCACAGAAATATTTTGGAATCTTCTTCTGGAATATTTCAATGAAATCTTCAGTGCAGATTCTTGGAAGTCTTCGCGGAACATTTCGAAATATTTCGAAGGAATGTTCAAAAACCTTTTTGAAATATTCCATGAAATATTCAGGGAAGATTTCTTGAATATTTCATGAAATATTACATGTAATGTTTATAAAATATTTCTGTAAAATATTTCATGGAAGATTACAGGAAAATTTCATAAATATTTCACACAAAGATTACAGTAATCTTCCAGTGAAATATTGCATGAAAGATTTCAAGAAGATTCCATAAATATTTCGTTGAAAGATTACGAAAAACTTTAAAATCGTACAGATGAATATCACATAAATCTTCCAGAAATATTCCACGAAATATTTTCAGAAAGATTTAAGTAATCTTCCAGTGGAATATTTTATGAAATATTTTAGAAAGATTTCATAAATAATTTGCTGGAAGGTTTCAAAAAACTTTAAAATCGTACAGATGAATATCACATAAATCTTGCAGAAATATTCCACGAAATATTTCACAGAAATATTTCAGTAATTTTCTGGTGGAATATTTCATGAAAGATTCCAGGGAGATTCCATAAACATTCCGCCGGAAGATTCCGAAATACTTCAAAAACGTAAAGCGGAATAGTACATAAATTTTCCAGAAATATATTACGGGATATTTCACAGAAAGATTGAGGTAATCTTCTAGTGAAATATTGCATGAAAAATTTCAGGAAGATTCCATAAATATTTCGCTGAAATATTACGAAAAACTTCAAAATCGTACAGCAGAATATCACATAAATCTTCCAGAAATATTTCACAAAATATTTTCAGAAAAATTTAAGTAATCTTCCAGTGGAATATTTTATGAAATATTTTAGAAAGATTTCATAAATAATTTGCTGGAAGATTCCGAAAAACTTTAAAATTGTACAGATGAATATCACATAAATCTTTCCTTCAACTTTCATGAACATTTGATTAAATGATTTCAAAAAATTTTAAAATCGTACAGCGAAATATTACATATATTTTTCAGAAATATTCTACAAAATATTTCACAGAAAGATTCAAGTAATCTTCCAGTGGAATATTTCATTAAAGATTTTAGGGAGATTCCATAAACATTTCATTGGAAGATTCCTTCAACCATTCAAATTGTACAGCGGAATATTACATGAATGTTCCATAAATATTCCACGAAATATTTCACTCAAAGATCACAGTAATCTTCCGGTAAAATATTTAATGAAAGATTTTCGGGAGATTCCTTAAACTTTTCGCTGAAAGATTCTGATAAATTTCAAAATCGTACAGCTAAATATTACAAAAATCTTCCAGAAATATTCCACGAAATATTCCACAGAAAGAATTAAGTAATCATTGTGGAATTTTTCATGAAAAATTTCAGAAAGATTCCATAAACATTTCACTGGAAGATTCCAAAAAACTTTTAAATCGAACAGCGGAATATTACATAAATCTTTCATAAATATTCCACAAAATATTTCACGAAATATTCCACAGAAAGATTAAGGTTATCTTCCAGTGGAATATTGCATGAAAGATTTCAGGAAAATTCCATAAATATTTCGCTGAAAGATTACGAAAAACTATAAAATCGTACAGCAGAATATTAAATAAATCTTCCAGAAATATTCCACGAAATATTTTACAGAATGATTTAAGTAATCTTTCAGAAAAATATTTTATGAAAGATTTAACGAAGATTCTATAAGCATTTCGATAGCTGATTCCAAAAAAACTTCAAAATCGTTCAGCGGAATATTAGATAAATCTTCCAGAAATATTCCACGAAATATTTCACAGAAAGATTTTAGTAATCTTTCTATGAAATATTCCAGGAAAGATTTCAGGAATATTCCATAAACATTTCGCTGGCAGATTCCAAAAAACTTTAAAATCGTACAGCGGAATATTACATAAATCTTTCAGAAATATTCCGTGAAATATTTTACAGAAAGATTTAAGTAATCTTTAAGTAAAATACTTTATGAAAGATTTCAGGAAGATTCTATAAACATTTCGATGGCAGATTCCAAAAAACTTCAAAATCGTTCAGCGGATATATATATATATATATATATATATATATATATATATATATATATATATATATATATATATATATGTCATAAATCTTCCACGAAATATTCCACGAAATATTCCACAGAAAGATTCAAGTAATCTTTCAGTAGAATATTTTATGAAAGGTTTCAGAAAGATTCCATAAACATTTTACTGGAAGATTTCGAAAAACTTCAAAAACGCACAGCGGAATATTACATAATTCTTCCATAAATATTTTGTTACGTCACTACGTATCTTTTATTTCAAAATTTATCATTCCAAAAATATGCAGTTATTGATTAATCAGCTAATTTACCTTAGCAAGCATATTGTAAAAGTAAGTCATTTGTTAAGAAACCAAGTGCAATGCGATTTTCAGAATTAACAAAATAAGTACAATTACGAAGACTACATAAACCGGATTTACCACGTTAACCATATTATTCAATAAGAGTCAAAATGCATAATAAGCATTGCTCCATCGATTGACATCCATTGACATCAATTGAATATACAGTTCCTGATTAATTTTAAGATTTTGATCATAATGTTGTAAATGTTCAATAATTGACTCATCTTTTATTTTCGATTGCCTATCCTTCCGATATGCAATCTCCTGAGCACCGAGGTGTTACGTAATAAACGTATCTTTTTTATTAACATTGGTAAATCAAAATTCCTCAGTTATTGAACAGTCGCATTATTTCATTATTAAGCAAATTAAGTAGATCATAAGAAAAAAATCAAAATGTATATTTCGAAATTACCAAACGAATCCTAAAACCATTACGAAACATATTATCAAACTTTAAGAAAATTCATAAATAAAAATTGATGTGAAAGATAATAAATCTTATAAACAAATATGAGTATAAAAGCCAAATGAAACAAATGACATTCGAGACATTACCCCGGGTTTCTTATTGGTAACAAGTTTACACTGCCCGTCAAGTTCTATATTTCAAAAGCAATTGCTAATACTAAATATACATATATCGATTATTAAATTATATACGCGTATAAAAATCTATTGAATTAAAAGTGTTAAAAGATATTAATAAACCTCTAGGATCTATTTACATATCGTGCCTATTCATTTGTCTGCCCATATCCAGCACCAATCTACTTAAGAAGTACTACAAGGTAAGAATATATAATTATTTAATAAACTCTTTATTTCAAAGTATCGAATTTATCCTTTAATAATATTCAATTGTGAGAGCGATTTCGTTCAATTAAATATTGGTGGAGCTTTTCCACCACTAGATTCATACATCTTTATCTTTATGACTACATTTTTATAAATAAGTCAAATATTTCAAAAGAACATAATTCATATATAAAATTAATATAATTAAATAACATATACACTTTTATTTAGTCCTGGTGCAAGCCAGGACTTAACATTTTGGTTCCGGTACGAATTAATTTGACCGTAACATTTTGGTTCCGGTACAAATTTTTGATTGAAGGATCGTATTGGATATATTAAAGGATAATCAGAGAAAATTTATAATTCTTTACCTATTTATGTATAAAGTGCATAAAAATATAATCAAAGGGCTTATAATAAATACAGTGTTCAAAAGTGTTAATAAACCGCCAAGTGCATCAAATAAAATATTATATATTAAAGGCACAAATCAAATAAACATTCATGAAATTATACGCGAAGTGTATTATCAAATACGAATAGCGTCATTGAAAATAAAAATATTACACGCGAAGTGTATTATCAAATACGAATAGTGTTATTAAAAATAAAATATTAAACACGAAGTGTATCATTAAATACAAATAGTGTTCTTAAAAAATAAAAATATTATACAGATAAAATTAATATATTATACGCAAAGTGCATAATTAAAATAATTTTTATATACGCGAAATTGCAAAATAATTTTTATATACGCGAAATTGCAAAATAATTTTTATATACGCGAAATTGCGCGATTAAAAATCATAT
Source organism: Anastatus disparis (assembly GCA_017163975.1). NCBI lineage: Eukaryota > Metazoa > Arthropoda > Insecta > Hymenoptera > Eupelmidae > Anastatus > Anastatus disparis. Next base: position 2,065,689 of record JAFFSR010000393.1, read on the forward strand.
ATCAAATAAATAATGCAATTTACATAAAAAAATTTTCAATAAAAATAAATGTAAAATTATTAAATTAATAAATAAATCTATACATCAATTAAAAAGAATAATTATAAATAAGAAATCAAGTAAAGATTACAAATTCTTTTATGAACTGATTTCAAATAATATCATTTATTTAGTGCATTGAGAAATTACAATATATATAAATAATTTTCGCATAATAATTTAATTTGAAAAGTGAAATAAGTTTCAAGTTCACGGTCAATAAAAGAACTAAAAAGAAAAGCTGACTAAACAGTCAACATTCAATATCATTTAAAATATTGAGTTTTAATAATAATATTAAATAACACTAAAAACATATTAATTTTCTTTTTATGAAAAAAAATATAAAATTATATAATAATATATAAAAAAGAAAAATTAAAAGATACCAAAATAAAGTAAACAGACTGCATTTAAAAAATAGACAGTTGTCATCAAAACATTGCAAGTTTATTAAACTCGCAAAAGACAAGCTCAGCGAAAATTCTCGTGGTACGCTCTTGTATAATTCCAACAACAGTAGGTCATTATAAAAATTTCAAAACATAGATCAGCAATATTCTTAATTTTCATGCAAGAATAGTAGGTCAGTGTCAAAGAATTTTAATAAATAACACTTGCAGTATTTTTTGTTTACAAACACAATTGTATACGGTGTAAAAGAAAAGGGAAAAAAGAAAACATGACATTAATGAGACCATTTAAACATTATTGATGCAACATGAATTACATGTATCTTGATAAATAAGAATAGTATATATTCTGCTACAGAATAAAATGAATATCTATCAATCTAAAAATATCCATAATGATAATTTATCTCTTACATTAATTTAATAAAATGCTAACATTAATTAAACATATTAAATTTTCCTGATGAAAAATTGAAAGATAAAAATCATAATGGAGGAGAATGATGATCATATTTTTGAAGTTTTACCAATATTTGATGGTAAAAACATGCCACCCAGAGAATATATTAATCAAATAAAATTAGCAAGAAGTTTAGCAAATGATCAAAGAAAACTGTTTTTAATTGCAAAGTTGAAACTTATTGGAAGTAACATTTTTTCTCTTATACATCGTGCAAAAATCGATAACATAGATGATTTTATAATAGCATTAAATATTCTGTATCCATATGATGAATTTACTGACTATGAACAAAAAAATTATTGTATATATTGTGAAACTACAGGTCACTCACGTAAAAATTGCAAGAAGATAGGTGATTTACGACTTTTTGATCTATCGTATGATAAAAATAAAGATTACTGTGATAATATATCTGTTAATGAACCAGAAACGTCAACACATAAAACTGCAGAATTTAAAACACATAATATGAACAATCTAATTATAGACGATAAAACATCTACACGTTTTAATATAACAAATATCGAAATTAACGAAAAAGAAAATTATGAAAAAACAAACAGAACATCAAGAAAATGTTCAAGCTAATACTATTTTATTAGCTAAAAAAACTACTAGAGAAGTTAAATACAATGAACCTCATATAAATTATATAAAAACAAAAGAATATGAATGTATTCCAATTGAATCTGAACAAACTAAAAAATTGTTGAGTAATCAAGTTATACTACTTCAATTTCCAGTTTTAGATTTCGAAACGGTGCATTCATATGTTCCGACCGTAACAAATGACACAAAAACAATAAATTGTGTAGGAAAAGAAAAAAATCGCATGCAAATGATCTCAAACAAAATAAAGAATGCAAAAATAATTTAAAAAATGCAAAAGAAGAATCAATAATTTTCGACAATATTGGCCCATTAATGAATAACTTTATAGAATACGAAAACATAATTGAAAATTTCTTACCAGAACTGAACAACTCTGAAATAATCCAAGAGACTAATTTTGCACAAGAAGCACAAATTATTTACAGCGATAATTCTGTAACTATGTTTAAGTAAAACAAATCTTGCCAGCAAAAATAATATATCGAAACTCACTAAAAACGACACAACTAATAACAAAGATGATTCTCTTCAAGAAAATAATAAATTTTTGAAAATACAAAAATGCTTTATAACAAATAGCTCTAATAATTCAAATGAAAATCAAAATAAAATGGTATTCGATAAATATATCAAATACAGTAATATTATCAAAATAAAACCAAAAAAATTAAATAATAAGATGTGTTTAAAAAAACAAAATTATTCCAAAAAATAAGAATATCACATTAACTCATAATCAGCAAGGTTCAAATAAAAAAATAATTAATAACAATATATTTAAATATTTTGATTTATCATTAAAAATTTTAAATAACATCAAACAAATCAGAAACACATTTAATTTCTACTATCATGAACAAAAATTATAAATATTTTAGAAAAAAATCTAATCTCTTTTTCTCTTTTTCAGGAATTTTTGCACATTTCATAAATTTTTGAATCTCTATAATTTCATTTTTTTTATATTCTAGTTCATTTATATTATTTATGTTTTATTGATAAACAATTTTTATAAAATAAGAAAAATCTGTAAGTTTTTAAAATGTGGCTTGTAAATTTACAGATAGTCGATTTAAGGGTTCTATCAACTTAAATCGATCAATTTAAATAGTAAGAAATAATCACATTTAAATTAATTGATTTAATCAAATACGAATGGTTTTTAAATGAAAAATTAAGAAATTTGAATCAATTTATTTAAATCAATATTAGTTAATAATTAAATAAAATATGTAAAATTATTATATATAGTATCTATAATAAGATTTAAAGCTTTAAAATTTATATCAATGCATCTCACTACTTATACTTTTACTTTTTTATTTTCATTAACAATAAACATCTTGTAAAAGAAATCTAACATTTATAATGATCATTAAACTTATGAATGTATATTAAGTCTTATGTTTTTGTTTATAATTCAACTACTTTCGTCTCTGAATTTTAGGTATACAAGCATGTATTATCCAATATATATTCGTAAAACTGATTTCATTTTTCAACACAAAAAATATATTTAAAAAAAAAAAGAAAGATAAAGTTACATACTTTCATCCAAATGCAACATGAACCAATATTCAAATGAATATTTCAACTTGTAAATTTACTTAGAATTCGTATTGCAAAAATAAGAGAAAAATTATTGTAAAAAAGTCTCTATTAAGACTTAGAAAAAATTTTATTTTACAATTACAATTTATGTAAAGTAAAAAAAATGATGAACTTTATTATAAGTTCTATATGGAATGAAAGAACTATGTTCAATCTTCATTCTAAACTCTAAAATTATTCAGAGTTCATATTTGTCAAAATAAAGACAAGCAATTACAAACGATCAGTTTACGGTTAGATTTATGTTAAACTTACCATACAAATTACAGACAAAAGCAGAAAATTTTGAAACTAACTATTATTATATACAAATAAACTGAAATAGTAAAATTTACTTTTTCAATTTATGTTAGATCTCTTATTATATTCTTAAAACTTATAGCTTTTTATAAATGTCAAAATAAATCTCAATAACTTGTATATATATAAAAATTTTAGTACGACTCATGATTAGATCATTATCATAACTAGATCATATTTAATATTAATTATAATTACGTATTATCAATAACTATAATCTATATATTTTTAGTTAATTTAAAGTTTTTTTTTTACGTATCTAGCTATTTTAATTTTATACCAGACCTACATTCAGGTAAACTAATTCCACCTCTGTAAGAATTTTCCTTATAACCTATACTACGTTTAAGATTTTACTTTTGATTTAATAAATAAATACACTGAGAACTAAAAAGTCTAGCTACTAGACTTATGAGCACTATAGTAAGCGCGCCGTAAAAGGGATTAGTGGCTAGTCCCTGGGGGCTTATTCAGTAATATCGTAACGTCTAACGGCAAGCTTAACGCCGACGCGCGCATGCGCAGTAATCATTTTTCAGCAAATACTATCGAATATCGCGAACGTTATCAGAGATCATGTTGACGTAACAACGAAAATGTTCTAAACTGAAGCGCTAAGTCGATTTTATCGACAAATTTTACAACCAATTTGAAGCTCGGTTGTAAATCGTACGTTAAATTGTAAAACGTTATATTATGCATAACATATGTATATGCATTGACAGAAAAGATTTCTAGAAACAAAAGAATTACTCCGACTTGATTTGATCATTCAAATGGAATAATAATTTCTTAGATGTAGGTAACTAGATGTTTGAATTAATTTCTTGCTTCACAGATTTTAAGTTATATCTAAGAGAATCGAGATATCTTTTCTGTCAGTGTATGTATATACCTATATATATATATATATATATATAAAGGGAACATTGTTTTATTATTATTTACATTAGTAATCATAAAAATTATTTGTAATCATACATGGTTAAATGGTAAATTGTGTATAATTTAAAATTCAATTGGATCTGCAGGTTTTAAAGTGACTTATATGTACTTTAATAAAAACGAACAGAAAAAAATAATATAAATATTGTTTTAAATAAACTTATCTTATCACCAATAAAAAACGTTTTTCAATAAAATTATATATTAATCTAAATTTGCATTTTATATTCTATAGCATCAACTACAGTTTCTCGATTGAATTGTTAAGTTTGCTGCTGAACTTAAAAATATTAGTTTTTAAAATTTCGTCTTTCAAAATAAAAATGTTGGCTTGGATAATGTTGAGTTAGAAGAATATATAATAGAAACATGAATACAGATATATTTCTAATATGAATGTTACGTGTTGTGTGTTTTAAGGCAAATGTTGTTAAAATTCCTTTTTTTCTGTATTGGGATATAAAATGAGTGGATCATGATATTTTTTCTAATTATTATTTTGGATATATAATTATTAGCATATAAAATTAAATAAGTTATAAAATATTACTTAAGTTTTCATAATACAAGATCTAATATAAATCTACAAAAAAACTAGTAAAATTATAATTTATTTGCGTATAAATATGTCAAAAACTTAAACAATTTTTTTTGTAATCATGTTTATTTTGATGTAATGATTGTTTGAAATTCTTTTAATTTTGAATATTTATTTTGTAAATGTCTGTTGTAAAAGATTTAATAATAAGCTAAAACATTTTTTCATATGTGTTTATTGATTACTTGAAAAAGTAGAGTCCTTAACGCTTTTCGACGTCGAAACGTTAAGTCAATCGTTATCGTTAAAAAGTTAGTGAATAACCCCCCCTGGCTTGTTACTGGTCTTGAGTGGGGGAAATAGCTGAGCGAATAACTTCTCAGTGTATATATAGCCACATTTAGTGTATTAAGTGAAAATATGAAAACAAGAATTTAGAAAATTTTTTTTTCTTATTGCTTAGTTGTCATCTTCGCAATTATCTTAAGCCGGGAGGGAAGTGAATGAATATTCACTTATATTTAAATAATTATAAGAATCTATAAATTATATCCAACTGTTATTTTTTTTTAAATTTAAAAGGAAAAAAAAACAAACATTTCTTATATTTGAACTTGAACAATTATTATTATTTTGACAAATCTAATATTATTTTATAATTATTTTACATGGCATGTTATTTGTTATTTTTTGTTACGAAATACCTCATAAGCTAGAATACAAGATTTATAAACATATTAAAAAAATATTTATAAGCAAAATCACGAATAATTTAAGGCGATCTCCTATTAGAGAAAAAAAAGCTATATCATGTTTAAAATATTACAAATTTAAAATAGCGATATAATTTAAGAATTTTTCATCTTCCTTATATTCCATTACCAATAATCATACAATAGAAAAATACATCGAATAATCGTATGAAGACATTCAAATAAAATATTTTTATATTGAAATAGATTTAAGATATTTATGTAAATTGATCAATAACTGGAAAAAAATTGTCATTACATTAAAATTGTTTCTTTTGTTGTTTCTCGTACCGATAAGCAACATCTTGAGCCCCAAGGTGTTACGTCACGACGTATCTTTTATTTCAAAATTTATCATTCCAAAAATATGCAGTTATTGATCAATCAGCTGATTTACCTTAGCAAGCATATTGTAAAAGTAAGTCATTTGTTAAGAAACCAAGTGCAATGCGATTTTCAGAATTAACAAAATAAGTACAATTACGAAGACTACATAAACCGGATTTACCACGTTAACCATATCATTCAATAAGAGTCAAAATGCATAATAAGCATTGCTCCATCGGTTAACACCAATTCAAATTCTAAAACAAGGCAAGGATCATCAATATAAAAAGACAGATCAAGTCAGGAAAGGAGAGCACTTTAAAGCAGACACTTTTTCAAAGCACTTTATCAAAGAATTTCTACAAGCACTTCAAAGATACAATTATTATAACTATATTCCTCGCACTATAAAATTATTCAAATATTCGCGCACTATATTCAGTTTATTATAAAAGTAACAAATAAAATCTCTATAATTAAAATATTAAATCAAGTGTACTTATTTACTGTCTGCCTGTATTTACTTAGCCGAATCAAGGTAAGATTCTTACAATTATATTTTGATCTACATTATTTCAATTCAAGTATATTTAATCGTGAGAACGATTCATAACAATTAAAATTGGTAGAGTTTTTCTATCACTAGACTTAACTTTCAAATTAAATATTTTAAAATCAAACTTTATTCTTTTATTTAATATTATAATAAAATACATTTTCCTCATATCAACAACATAATCAATCATTAATTCTGTCCTGGTGTAAAGCCAGGACTTAACAATTTCACGAAATATTTCACGTAAAGATTACTGTAATCTTGCGGTAAAATTTTTCATGAAAGATTTTTGGAAGATTTCATAAACATTTCGCTGAAAGATTCTGATATACTTTAAAATCGTACAGCGGAATATTACATAAATCTTTCAGAAATATTTCATGAAATATTCCATGAAATATTCCACAAAAAGATTTAAGTAATCCTTCAGTGGAATATTGCATGAAACTTTCTAGAATGATTCCATGAAGTTTTCGTTCGAAGGTTACAGGAGGTTTCCAGTGGCGCTGATATGGAGATATTCTTTAAATGGGAATTTTATCCCCAAGTGGTGGGAAGATACCTTACTTACTATATAGGCGAAAGGGTATCGGCACTTTGTTGTGTACAGTCGAAGCGGATATATAAATGCGATTTTATAACTAAATGTTTATGTATGCGTATATGTATTGATGTATAAGTTTAATGTGTTATTATATAATATATATATATATACAGTACCGGGCAATAATTCTGAGCAGGTTATCAAATTTTTGCTCCGACTTTGAAAAAGCGTATCTTCTTCAATTTTCATCCTAAAAAAAATTTGAAAAAGCATTTTAAAGTATTCTTTAAATGCTTTCTTTTTAGCTTACTCACATTTTTTTAAAGATATTTAAAAAAAAAATAATCGTTTTGGCAATTTTGAAAAATTTTTTAATATTTTTTGTCAAGTTTTAAGCATATAAAGTTATCGATCTAATACTTTTGCAGTTATAAAAAACACTTCAATAGCAAGTGGAAAATAATCGCTGGTGAAGTAGTGATTTAATTTTAGTAGGAAATTATAACTATTCATAATTAATAATAAAACATAATGAAGTACGAAACAACAAAAAGATTTATTTTGCAAAAAATATATCATAAAAATCAAAAGTTTTGCACCAGCGATTATTTTTTACTTACTATTGAAGTGTTTTTTACAACTGCAAAAGTATTAGATCGATAACTTTATATGCTTAAAACTTGACAAAAAATAATTAAAAAATTCTTGTAAAAATAGCTGCAAATAGCATTTTTGAAGCCCTTTCCAAATCTTTTTTCAAATTTTTTCTAGCTCAATTATTTAAAAAACTACAGCTGATTGAAGAAAAATGAAAAAATGAAAAAAATTTCAAAATTGCCAAAGTGATTATTTTTTTTTTTAAATATCGTTAAAAAATGTGAGTAAGCTAAAAACAAAGCATTTAAAGAATACTTTAAAATGCTTTTTTTTAATTTTTTCTAGGATGAAAATTGAAGAAGATACGCTTTTTCAAAGTCGGAGCAAAAATTTGATAACCTGCTCAGAATTATTGCCCGGTACTGTATATATATAACCTTTAATGGAATATTCCAGAAATATTTCGTGGTAGATCGGAAACTCTGAATTTTCTATCTAAATCTTCCAAATATCCTCCCGGAACATTTTATGAAAGATGTGAGATTACCCAAACCTTCCACTGAAATATTCTTGGAATCTCTCAAGAATATTACATGGAATATTCCAATGTGAGAAGAATCAAGGACATACGAATATTGAAGGAATATTTCTCGGAAGATTCCTGAAACATCCTAAATCTTCCGTGCTAATATTCTGCGAATTTTCCACAAATATTCCACGGAATATTTTACGATAGATTTTATGGAATATTTCATGAAAGATTTCTTAAATCTTTCGTGCATATTTCATGAAAGGTTCATGAAATGTTTCAAATCTTCCGTTTTAATATTCCGAATATCTTCCATGAATGTTTCAACAGAATATTTCATGAAATATTCATGCAAGATTCCTGAAATATTTCAATGAAAGATTTGAGATGACCCAAATTTTCCAATGAAATATTCTTGGAATCTTCCAACAATATTCGATGGAATATTTCAACGTAAGAAAAATCAAGGGCATACGAATATTACAGGAATATTCCATGGAAGATTCTTAAAATATTTCAAATCTCCCATGTCAATATTCTAGGAAGTTTCCATAAATATTCCATGCTGTGTGGGTTTTGGAAATATTAGGGTTTAAAATTGTACGATCCAACACATTTTATATGCGCAGAGACAGTTTAGCACTTCACTCATTGATCAGAAATATAAGATAATCACTGGAATTAATTTTAATCAGGAGAATTAATGCATTCAATCAAACGATGGAATTTGTGATTATTATTACATTAACTTGATCTAAACCAAGATAGAATTAAACATGTACAATTATTCTGAAAAGATTAGCGATATTAATGAAAAATGATGAATGAACGATGTTGAAACAATCCTATTTTAAGAAATATTGAATTTAACCTTAATGTATTATCATTATGCCAATACTTAAAATTATTTTTAATCAAGTTTTCATCAAAATAATTTTTGTATTAAATAGTGCTCTAATAATGTTTTATTTTTTCAGGGTTTTGGAGATAGATTGTTATCTGAAATTCGAAAAATGGCACCAAAAGATGTTAAAATAAGGGTTAGTGGATTTTTTAAATTTTTATTTATTTTTTCAATATGTTAATGAATGAAAACTATAAAAAAATAATTGGAAATCTTTCGAATTTTTCCGGATGTTTTTTATGAAATACATTTATACATAGTATTTATAATGTGTCAATCGTGGGACTGGCTGACAGAAGCTAGGCTTCCACTATATGTATAGAAAGTGTGGCACTTGCGACAGTCATAATTATTTTTTGTTAGAATTAACTATTTTTTACTTAATTTATTTTGTATTAATTTAAAAATAGTAATAATGCAGGTGATTAATATTAATAATTGAAATAAACAGATTCAAATACACGTGATTGTGGTCATGCGCATAAAATATGGAAAAATATAGATAACTATCATAGGTAGCAGTTGCGTATATTTTCTCTTTATCTCCGTTACTCAATCGTAGTTAACACGCACAACTACCTAAATGTTCACTTTTATAACAGAGTGGAAATATATTAGAGGAAAAAAAAAGAGCAAAAAATAATATGTATACATATACTTTACTAGCATCAACCGCAGTATATTTAATGCATACATCCGCTTTAGTGCATATAAGAAAAAAGAATAGAATGAAATCAAAGAATATAAATATGCGCGTAGTGACCAGTATTATATGTATAGAATACATATACAATACTACCGTCATTAGCTAAAACGTCCTATCTAGCAAAAAGTTAAAATGGAGAAAATTAAAGTTTTAAGAATGTTATGTTACAGCTATCATATGGCAGTTATAAACTACTTTAGAATTTTTTATGCATTTAAAAAATACTTAGAATAATTTGAGTTATGGTCATAGATACACAATGTATTTATCTATCTATACATACTAATAACTCAAAAATTTCAAAAAATGTACATAAGACGTTTCGCCAATGATGCCAATATAGTAAACTGAGAGTATACAATCGTTTTACGGTTGGTTTTTTCACGCTGAGCCTTGCCGGTTCAACCTCACATGAAAAATATAGCTTTAATAAATAATTGGAAGTTTTGTAACATTTTTTTTATACATATTTTTAATGTAATTTTAATTAAAAACAATACTTTTGTTGATTAAGGAGATGTAAAACGGACACTATACCTGTACATATTAGCTTCCTTTCCATTTTATTGCTGAATTTCCAGAAAAGAAATGCATTAGCTTGTAGTATGTACCGTGATGATTATTTAGATAAATTTTCAAATAAATTCATTAATTAGTTTTTAAGACATTTGGATTACTGTACAAAATTGAAAAATTTTAATAAATAAGTTTGGAACCCAAAATTCTCAATAACTAATGAATGAATTTATTTAAAAATTCAACCGAATAATCTTTATGGTACATACTACAAGCTAATGCACATTTTTATTGAAAATTTTGCAAAATGTAAAGATAGTGAATATTTATGAGTACAGGTGTAGTGTCCATTTTACATCCTCTTAATGAATAAACAACTGTCTCTCCTAGAATCTGAAATACAAACTTCAAAATTACCTTTGTTGAATAATAAAAAATGGAAAGAAATTCGTTACTAAGAGACAATCTGATCGTCCCCACTACCAAAAATTCATTATTTAAAAAAAAATCCACTTTGGAAAATAACTGTACCACACTGACAGAAATGATTTCTAGTGTGGAAACGAATAGTCCACTTGATTAGGGTTTCTCCACGCAAAGAGAAATCTAGTAAACACTAGTAGAATTATATATTCTTACAAACGACGCCGTTCTTGTTGTTAGAATAAAAATCGCTTCCCGCTAGGAGAAATCCACTAGCCTGGAGAAGAAATCTGACTGATTGTATTTTCACATATATAACGCAACATTATTCCGTGGCATTTCTTTACGTCCTTCTTTAGTATGTTAAGATATATTATCAAATACTTCAAAAAGGAATTTGCTTTGATGTAGGAAAAATCTACTTGGGGATAGAATATTAAAAGTCCATGTAAAAATTAGGCCATCAAGCATTTTTCTATTAGACACAAGAATACAAGTAAATTTTATTATTTCCCCAAGTAGAAATATATTAGCGAGAATAACAAGAATACTTTCTACTACCGGCTAGTAGATTCCACTTGCCTCAAGAAATCAATTCTGTTAGTGCACGTTTCGAGCTCGCTACTACTTCCTCTTAGGAACTGTTGCTATAGTATAATATAGTTTCAATATCAATATTATATTCTAATTAAAAAAAGTAAATTCTAGCATTAGTCTTATGTAAAATGGACACTACACCCGTACTCATAAATATTGACTATCGTTCTATTTTATTGCAAAAGTATCAGTAAAAAAATGCAATAACTTGTATTATGTACCATAAAGATTATTCAATAAAATTTTTAAATAAATTCATCCATTAGTTATCGAGAATTTTGGGTTTCAAAATTATTTATTAAAATGTTTTGATTTTGTACAGGAATCCAAATATCTTAAAAATTAATAAATGAATTTATTTGAAAATTTATGTAAATAATCATCATTGTAAAATATTACAAGCTAATACATTTATTTTCTGGAAATTCAGCAATGAAATAGAATGGAAGTTAATATGTTATCTGTAAGTACAGGTGCAGTGTCCGTTTTACATCTTCTTAAGTTTTTACTTTAACGTTAGTGAGATTTTAGGAATTGATCATGAACGTAAAATAATTGAAAGCAGAGAATAGAAGTTTCACTAATGTTTAGCAAAACTTTTGTGAAACTAGTGATAAGCTTGAAAAATGAAGAAATGAAAACAGGTAAAAAACTTTTCCTAAATCATTAAAAAACTCAAGACTGTAAAAAAATTATAAAACATCGTAGATTATTAATAAGATAAACTTCAAATAAATAAGAAAACCAAAAGTGAAATTTCATTCAGAAAATTAAGAAGAGAGTATAGTAAATAAGTAAGAAAAGTAATAGTTAAGGAAATTTTAGGAAATAATTTTCCGGAATTTTTATATTATATCATTTGAATTTTATATCATAGCATGAACTTTTTCAAAATCAATTAAAGATTTCATCAAAAGACTCTAGCCCGTGCGTATGAAGAATGCCTTCGACTGAATTTATTTATGGAAACAATAAGATTCAAAAAGAGATAGAAGAAGAGATTTTTTCGACCTCGAAATATAATTACACTAATGACATAACTTCAAGAAACGCGTTTTTTTAATTAAAAAATTTTTTTCTATATTTTTTTGGTTTTTATAGGGGCTACGGTAACGTATCAAACAACAAATATTTTTTTTTTTCTATTAAAAATCTACGAAAAATTTTTTTTGTTGATATAGTGCACAAACATAACCTTAAAATCGACTTTGAAAACTTGAAAATGTCGTAAAACAGTAGTAATTTTTGAATTATCAATAAATAATAATTTTTTTGTTTGGTTTAATTAATTTTCTAATTGCTTGAATTTTTTCAAAATTTTTCAAGTGGTGGTTTTAACCTAAAAAATTAAAAACCACTTTTTTGGTATTGTTGTCTCTTTTTTACATATTTTTTAGTCACGTTTTAATTTTTTTTCCACTAATCTTGAAATATATAACTCTAATTTTCCACAATAAACTCAAGATAAACTATGGCGAAATTCCTAAGTTCAAATAACTTGTCTTTGGAAGATAACTTTTATGATTTAATGACCATTAACTACATCCACTTTAAAATACACCAGATAATTAGTTTCGTAAATCATATTTTTTTTAGTATTTGCACATTTTTGAATTTCATAACATCATCGAAAGCAAAATAAAGAATCTCTAATCTTAAACCTATTCTGTAAATCTAATTTTAACAGATGGTTCAGGTTTCATGGTATTTAAAATATCAAGCACGATATAGTTAGCTATGATTTTACCATCTCATAATGAATAGATGTTTCCACGCTTATTAAGAGGCGGCCGTATAGTTCTGTCCTTGTCTAATCTAAATTTTCTTTATTATTAATAAATTAAATATTTTCATAGAAAAGTAAGACAACCGCCCAATAGAGCAAAAGACAAGCAAACGATTCTTTTTTATGAAAAAATATGAAATTTTGATTATTTTTCGAGTGAAGTCTGAAACGGAAAAACAATCGAACTTGATTGAGTTGATTCAACTGTTTTTCCGTTTCAGACTTCACTCGAAAAATAATCAAAATTTCATATTTTTCCATAAAAAAGAATCGTTTGCTTGTCTTTTGCTCTATTGGGCGGTTGTCTTACTTTTCTATGAAAATATTTAATTTATTAATAATAAAGAAAATTTAGATTAGACAAGGACAGAATGATACGGCCTCCTCTTAAGAAGGGGCCGAACTATCTGTCTTTGTCTAATAGCGTTTTTCATCATTTATGTAAACACTATCCGGTATAACAAGAAAAAAATAGCAGCCCCCGCTAGATATTAATATAATAAGTAAATTTTGTAATAACAACCAAATTTTTTTACTGCGTAGTTTTTGAATAATTAGAGACCTACCAAAAAAAAGATAGGTTATATTCTAGATTGCTAGTAGGTCTCTAATTAGTCAAAAACTATGCGGTAAAAAATTTGATTGTTATTACAAAATTTACTAATCATACTAATATCTAGCGGGGGCTGCTATTTTTTTTTTATTATAAAGGATAGTGTTTATATAAATAATGAAAAACGCTATTAGACAGAGACAGATAGTTCGGCCCCTTCTTAATGCTAAAGAAATCTATCCTTTGACTCAGAAAATTCATAACTTTGCTACTCTTGAATATTTATTAATTGCTTATGTAATGTTAAAACTGATAGATAGTATATTACAATCCATGGCCAGTAAAAATGAAATGTCTTCGATCAAGCAAGCAATCTGAGAAACGTATGATCTGAGGCTTTCTTTTTTAATAATTATGGATTGTAATGTATTTTTAAGCTTGAAGGTGCCGGAAAGCGGCGACTTTGTATTTGGCAGCAGCCCGGAAGTTACCACTTTCTGGTTGGAAGACACAAAATAGTACATTATGTACTAAGGACGTGATATCAGGAATTTTGGCACGAGTGTGAGTTTGTCGCCCTCGCTTTACTTGAGCGCCAAATTTACACGAGGAGCATAAATTTTCATCGCACCCGTGATGCATATACAATTTTTGAACCCGACAGAAGCGAAGAAACACTTACCCGACCATTTAAGCGGGCGGAAAAGTGCTACTTTGCGCCCGGAGAGTCAAAAAATAATTCGATTAATAAAAAATTGTCCTTGTTAGTGATATTATAATTTCCACATAATATCCAAATTTTTAAAGCATATTTTTTAAGTCCTATGTATATGCGTACAAGTTGTTTCGCTATGGAATGTTCCAGATCTTTTAAGGCAACTGTTTAAAAACGTAAAAAGGGGATATGCAAAATGTGCATGTTTTTAGCTTTCACCGAACTGTTGAAAGGCTTGCGTTTCGGAACCTTCCAAAATTAATTAAACTTTAAGGAGTTAAGAAACAGTCGTAAATGCGTACGTTCAACTTACGGAATACGCCCAGTGTTTAAAATTTAAAGTGGCTTCATAATTTTTTAGACGTATCTAGCGTGTGAAAGGTAATAATAACGTAGACTTTACTGAAGGAACGATTGTTACTCAAACTCCATTCTTTGTCTATCTTATGATGAGAAAGAAAGATAGATCATACAGTCGTTACTTGAGTTACGTTTATGAATTCGAACTTTAAACCACACTCTGACTTTGTCTTTCTGACGATAAGAAAAAAAGGACAGTTAAGACGTAAGTAACAACCGTTACTTGAGTTACGATTATAAATTCAAGTTTATCAATATTGAAGATTAAGAGGCGGTCGGGACTATTTGCCGCATGGGGGCGCTGCAGGTGAGAGAAGAATATAAAATATTTTTTATACACGGGTTTACAATTTATTCAGACAATAATATACTTCTAATGTTGTCAATAACTCTTACCTAAAAATAACACTTACATTAAAAATAGTCAAACAGCTACCTAAAGAGGGGCACATGTACCAGGGTAGGCTTAAACTGTTGTTTTTACCAAATTCATTATGCTCAGAAAATTTGAGAATGATCGAAAGAATGGTACTTTTTTTATAGCTCAAGAAACACACGTAGAAAAATATAAAAAAAGTATCATTTTTGACGTATAAAATTATGTACCGTAAGTACCAATTTTCCAATCGATACCAAAATTTAATTACATATTCTACTACAAGAAATGAGTAATTTAAGCCCTTATTGAAGTGTGTGCCGCTCCAGAAACTTGTATTATAACCTTTTCAATTGTTGTCAGGTCGACATCTCAAAATTAAAAATTTCCAGAGATATCCCCATATATGGCTAGAGTTATTGACAACATTAGAGATATATTATTGTTTCAGTGAATTATAAATCGCTGTGTCAAAATTATTTTACATTTTTTTCTCACATGACCGCAGCGCCCCCATACGGTAAATAGTCCCGACCGCCTCTTAAAGATTTTTTATTATATTATCCTTCAAAAACTTCGAGTTTGGCAATGTCAAGCAGTCGAAATGCTGATGATGAAATACTTAAAAACATGATTTTGGCAAGATATATTCAACGTAACATGAAATTAAAATAAATTAATTTTAAGTTACTGCTAACATGGTAATCAAGATAATAACCCATTCATAAAACTAATTCATCTTAAAATATATACTATCATGCAGGAATTACACATAAATATAAATTAATTTTTTTTTACAGAACCAATGTAAACAATCTTTTACAAATCACCTAGCTTACGAGTGAACAAATATTATAATTATACAACTTCATATCCCTGGCTCTAACAAAAAGTAGCACATTTCAACTGTTAGTTAAAAACTAGCACGATTCACTTTTGTGGCGAAAAGAAGCATATTTGGCATTCTTCGCTACGAAGGGTAGCATATTCAAATCGCCCTGCGAAAAGTAGTACATTTTAGCGTTGTCCCGCAAAAAGTAATACGTCTCAGAACTTTTCCGCTTTAAAATTAGAATAAACATGACATTATACAACTTTATTTTCTGTCTTTCTCTATATGTGTGTGTATACACTGCCGCCGAGATACTTTTGCCCCCCTTCGTCTAAAATCGACTTATCTAAAAAGTTTTATAACTCTGGAAAAAATGGTCGTAGCCTAAAAATTCCAACGGGATTCGAAAGATTGTTGAAAATTCTTTCAAAAACTATTGGTTTGATAAAAAAAACATTTTTTTCGTATCTCTTATCCTTGTTTAAAAAGGAATTTTTTTTAACTTTGGTTTGACTTTGTAAAATAGTGTTCAATTTTAGTAGAAATCGTTACATTAATACAAAACCAAATAGGTTTTAAAGCTTATATTTCTACGATGAAAATGCAATGTCGAACGTCTAGATTTGACCTTTTAAACCAGAGTTATAAGATTTTATATTTAAAAATAAGGTTTTTTTTCGATGTATGAATATCTCTGAATTTAAGAGGAATAGAAAAATTTGTCAGAGCGAAAAAATGTTCCTTTTTAGTCAAATAATAATAATATATAATAAAAAATTGATTTCGAAAAAATTTTTTTTTTTTGTTGGAATGTAATGAAATTTTGATATTTTTAAAATATTGAACAACGTGGGTAAAAAATGCAAAAAAAAATTTATAGTAACAAAAAAGAATATATTCTCAAAGTTTTAGAGATTTTCATTTTTTTGCTCTCTCAGTTGGCGTGATATATATATATGTGACATTTTATCTTAAATCAAATGCACGCACGTAAAGGTTTATGTATATTCATATGAAACATTTTATGTTAACTGGTACACACATGCACATAAAAGTAGGTTCTACAAAATAAACTCACTACCTTTTTAATAAAAATTATGTAAAGGCATACATATTTACAAATACATTTGTGTGTGTGTGTATATATATATATATATATATATATATATATATATATATATATATATATATATATATATATATAAATATAATATATAAAGCATCTTGGTATCCCCTCTTTTCCTCGTCACTTAAGAGGCGGTCGTAACCATTCGCCGCTGTATACAGGGTGGCGCTGCGGTCAGATGAGAGAAATATAGAAAATATTTTTTATTCAGCGATTTATAATTTATCGAGACAATAATATACTTCTAACGTTGTCAAAGGCACTAGCCATATATATGTAGAATTATTATTGATGCTAATATTGTTTGAAAAGTCTAAAATATTATCATAAAACGAAAAATGCGGCGCGTGGTAGAACCGATGTAAACATATGGGTATGTTTTCTAAGTGCGACAGAGAAAGTAATAGTAAGAACGAAGTATACACATGCTCACGCCGGCTCTACTTCGCACTGCATTTTTCGTTTTATAACAATAGCTTAGACTTTTCAAACAAGATTATCATCAATAATTATTCTACATATATATGGCTAGTGCCTTTGACAACGTTAGAAGTATATTATTGTCTCGATAAATTATAAATCGCTGAATAAAAAATATTTTATATTTTTCTCTCACCTGACCGCAGCGCCGCCAAGCGGCAAATGGTTCCTACCGCCTCTTAACTCGACCTTTTGTTTTAGCTTTAGTATTTAGTCTTTGCTGTATGCTTTATTAGAGAGCTTTCCCTTTTCTTAAAGAGTGTTAATGACTATTCTCATGAATAGAGAACGGTCATATAATTTTATATCTATTAAAGTGTTACAATTCTAATCTCGTTGATATATTTTATGAAACAATATTACCCACAGCTTATGGGCTCAGCAAGAGTGCTCTACACTGCGCAAATGATATCCTTATAAATATTTACAACAAATTAGAAATTATTTTATATTCACGCATCCCAATCAGTGCATGAATAAATAAAGGAAAATTGCCATTGAAAATTAAAATAAAAAGGAAACAGTATAACGAGTATACTAAAGAGTGTTTTATAATAATAAAAAGGATAATTTATATTATAACAATGGCTGAACAAGCTGAAATTGGAAGTAAGTAAAATTATATTTATGCATATAATTTCATGAAGACGTGTACGAGTATTTATGTGATGTGTTTCAAAAATATTATTAACTCTTGTCTTTCCTCTCCTTATCCATATGATGCATGGATAACGTTAAAAATATTATGAGTGCTTATATCCATATAATTAACTTATAAGACAAATTCTAAGAATAATTATAATAAAAAAAAGATGATTATAAATAAATTACAAAAGATAAATAAATTTAAAAAATAAATAAAAATAATTTAAATAAAAAAAGAAAGAAAAAAAGAGAGAAGTGTTAGGATGCCTTAAACATACAACAAAATGAGAAAAAAAGAAAAAATAAAAAAGAAATTTTTCATAAAGACAGTCAAACAGTGTGTTGTATTTGTAAAAAAGAAAAAGTGAAAGTGTGAATCATAAGTTTATATCCAAGCTAAGCATTGCTTGGATATAAACATGTGGTGCCTAGGAAAACTTTAAGGCAAACGAAAAGGTTTGGATTTTCCCGGCTTGCAGGCCAGTGCTTAACCTTTAGGGGACGGGAAAACCACTATAGTGGCTCGACCATGGATAGACTTTACATATGAGTATTTTCCAATATTAGAGACACATATTATGTGTTTTCTATAGAAAATACTGAGAAATTGAAAATTCCGAACTCCCTGTCCTCTAAAGGTTAACCAGCAGGTCAAGTATGAGCTTCAATGGCCATACTGTTATAAAAATGGGGCCCAAAAGGAAATAATATACGATGCGAATACATATTGTACGTTGTACACTAAAAAATATTTTATTTTCTACAAGTTTAGTTGTGCAAATTATAATTTGTACAACTAATGCACCAAGATAACGATGGTTTTAAATATATAAAATGTATTTCTGCCATAAGAGTTTTAACCTCTAGACCGACGGGATTACGTCATATGGCATGCACCCCTGACTTGCACATATCCACCCTTGATAGGGTCCTACCTAGTAGGCCTCAGAACACTATTCTATAGGGAAAATCGACTTTTCATTTTTTCAAAATCCCAGTGGTCTAAAGGTTAAATAAAAAGAAATAAAATACAAATGTAAATAACATGTGTGTACACGGAGAAAAAATTCATGCTAATAGAGCATGCGAACTGCCATCTACGCAAATATATAAAATATTGATACAAATATGACAGACATGAGAAGCTCTATCAGTATTGAATTACCTTATGCTAAAAAATATGGTATGGGGAGTAAATAAAGCATGAATCGCATTCACTGATGACTTGCGTGGTATAATTTGATGACTCCCTACTCTCATATCCTTTGTTTGCTCGAGTCGCCTCCTCTTTTGGGTGGCGACGCGAGCAAAAACGGCTGGTCTATATCCAAAATCATGTCGCAAATTTGGTTAACGTATTTTCGTTGCGTGAATCTTTTTTTTCTTTTTTTTTTTATAAAGGAAGAGACGTTATAAATATAATCTGTTAAACTTTGTAACTATCAATAATTAATTTTTAACTTAAAATTTAATTATTTTAAACAGCCGGGGGGCAGATTAAAATAATTAAGATGAGCATGTACGATTTTACGTCAAAGATGATTCGAAGTAGCGTTGCTCTAGTGCGTAGCGTTCGCGCTTTTCCTTTTGAGTACGCGTGTTCAACTCTCGGTTACTTTAAAAAAATTTTTCTCTATATTAATTTAGTATTTATTTCTTTTTATACTTATTTTTTTTTAAATTGTGTATTTTTTTAATAATTTTAAAATCTATTTTTCCTTAAGTATGCTCGTTTTTTAATGAAATTTTTTTAAAAATAAATTATTCTTTATACGTAGTAATTACAAATATTGATAAATAAATAATAGTGTTTATTTTATAATACTATAGTTTAATTCATTTATAATTTAGTTTATACAATTTACAATAAATTACAATAAATAAATAAGACTAAGGTATTTATTTATGTTATAATTTATATTATATATTGATATATGTTTATAAAGACAAAATTGATCTATAGTATTGTAAACATTACTATTATTTATTTATTAATATTTTTATTTCGTATATAAAATAATTTATTTTAAAATATTAATTAAAAAAACTAGCATACTTTAAGTAACTTATGAAAAAAATAAATTTTGAAATTAAGAGGAGGCTGTATAGTTCTGTCCTTGTCTAATCTAAATTTTCGTTATTATTACTAAATTAAATATTTTTATACAAAAGTAAAGGCAGAGCCCAACAGATTTAAGGATGAGCAAACGATTCTATTCTATGAAAAAATATAAAATTTTCATTAGTTTCAGACTTTACTCGAAAACTAATGAAAATTTTATATTTTTTCATA
Source organism: Anastatus disparis (assembly GCA_017163975.1). NCBI lineage: Eukaryota > Metazoa > Arthropoda > Insecta > Hymenoptera > Eupelmidae > Anastatus > Anastatus disparis. Next base: position 2,086,227 of record JAFFSR010000393.1, read on the forward strand.
GAATAGAATCGCATGTTCATCCCTAAATCTATTGGGCTCTGCCCTTACTTTTGTATAAAAATATTTAGTTTAGTAATTATAACGAATATTTAGATTAGACAAGGACAGGACTATACGGCCGCCTCTTAATAAAAAAATAGAAAATATAAAAAATATAAATAAAAAAAGTAATAAAAACCATTGAAATAATAAAAAAAAGTTTAAAAAAGTGGTTCTAACCGAGAGTTGAACTCGGACACTCAAAAGAAAAAGCGCGAAAGTTACGCACATGACCAACGCTACTTCAAATCATTTTTGGCGGTAAATCGTAATTGCTCATCTGCCCTCTAGCTGTTTAAAATAATTAAATTTTAAGTTAAAACTTACCCATATGGAAATAATTTCTGTAAATAATTGTAAATAACTGTTAAAAAATGTTGAAATTGAGACATAATAGTTATTTACAGTTATTTACTGTTATTTACTATTAATTACTATTATTTACAGTTATTAACAGTTATTAACAGTTATTTACAGTTATTTACAATTATTTACAGTTATTTACAATTATTTACAGTTTTTTTTATAGTTATTTACAATTATTTATAATTTTTTTTTTTTTTAATTTATTTATTTATTGTCGCATCAACTACTAGGTCATTAGCGACATAAAATTATACATAAGGATACAAATTTATACTATATGATACATAGGATTACATAGAATAGGTACTTTAATAACAATTTAGTTTAGAGTTTATTTATATTTTAGTTAATTAATTCACTTATATTGAGTCAAACATATTGATGGATTTTAGAAATGATAGCGCTTTTTTAACACTGTTTTGGGAGTTGAGTAGAGCCTTGATGTTTTCTGTTATGTGATGGCGTTGTCTAGCTGAATTATAATTTGGGCATGAGATGATTAGATATTCTGTGGAGATGGGAGTGTTGCATACATTGCATATTTTCCTTTGATCTTTGCTGAGTAGATGAGAGTGCGTGAGGTTGCTATGGCTTATGCAGATCCTTGTGATTACTGTTTGTTCTTTCCGGTTGAGATTGACGGTAGGACTTTTTTGAAATATGTTGTCTCTTATGTTGTGGAGGTAAGTATATTTACTGGATATCCAGGTATTGTTCCAAAATTCAAGTATGGGTTTGTGGATAAGTTTGGCTGCTATTTCAGGTAGTAGAGGAATACTGGTTGATAGAGTGCTGGTTGTGGATGCTTCGGCGGTCATTTTGTTGGCATGTTGAGAGAGAAGAGAGTTGTGATCTATAGGCAGTTTTATGATTTCTAAGTGTTTGTTTTTTAAGCTGATTATTTTGTTTTGAACTAGATTAACCAGGATGTTTGTTGAGTATAATTTGTTGATGTTTTTATTAACTTGATCTGAATTTGTGTAAATTTCCCAGTTGATTTTATCCGAATTTTCTGCTATTTCTATTGCTTTTAGCAGTGACCAGTAGTAAGCCAGTTCGGTGGAGTAAGTCTTAGGAATGTGAAATTGAATATTGTTATTATGAGACGTAATAGCTATACCAATTTGACTATTTGAGCTGTGGCAGCAGGTATAAATGTGGTTGGCCTTGGCTTTCTCAATAGTGATTTCTTGATTATATATTTGTGCTTTGATTTGGAGGATGTCTGTTGGGTGCGGACTTGTTGAATTAGTGATGATTTCGGGAATGGTTTTGTTAATTTCGAGTAAAAAATTGTGTAGTCTATTCGTGAATGGGATCGGTCCGTTAAAGAAGTTTTGGATGGCTACGTCTTCATTTTCAAATATAATGGTAAATGCTAGGTTTCTTGGATTGACAGCTATTTTGCACGCGTAGTTTGTCATTAGTTTGGTTCTTCTGATGTTGAGTGGAGTCATGTTACTTTCGGCCAGTAGACTATTAGTTGGGCTGGTGTGGTAAGCGCCGAGTGCTATTTTTATGCCTTTGTTGTGAATAGGGTCCAAGGAGATAGCCTGTTTAGAGGATCCATAGATTATACTGCCGTAGTCAATTTTCGATAGAACTGTGGCTTTATAAGTATTGGATAATATTGTTTGGTCCGCTCCCCAGTTTTTAGCTGCTAAAGTCTTGATTAATTTTAATCTGTTGTATGTTTCGTATTTGAGTTTTTTTATGTTATTTTTTCACGAAAGTTTCCTATTAAAAATGAGTCCCAATATTTTGATTTCATCAACTTTTTGTATCTTTTGGTTATTTAATTCTAGTGATAGATCAAAATTGTCTCGTTTAGTTGAAAAAACAATGTAGTTGGTTTTAGTGGAGGAGAATTTGAATCCAGTAGTTGAGGACCAAGAGAAGATATTATCCAACGCGTTTTGAAGAATTTTTTCAGTAATTAAAGGGTCCTTCCCTGTGGTGTAGATGGTGAGATCGTCTGCAAACAGGCAGAATCTAGTTGGTGATTTTATGCATGTGGATAATTCATTGATTGCTATCAGGAAAAGAGTGATGCTGAGAACCGAGCCTTGAGGTACACCGTTTTTCTGAAGGATTCTATCTGATAGAATATTGTTAACTTTTACTTCAATTAGTCGGTCTTTTAAGAAGTACTCTATGAAGTTGAGTATTGGACCACTTATTTGCTTTTTTAGTAGAATGATCACTCTATCTTTCCAGATAGTTTCGTATGCCTTCTCCAGGTCCAGCGCTACTGCTGCTAGATGAAGGCCTTTTTGGAATGCATTGCAAATTTAAGATTCTAACAATATAAGGTGGTCGTTAGTGGATTTGTTTTGTCTAAATCCACTTTGAAATTGTGAAAAATAGTTATTAGATTTTAGAAATATTTTGAATCTTTTATTAAATATTTTTTCCACTAATTTGCAGATGTTACTCGTTAGAGATATTGGTCTATAGTTTTTAGGAGATGCCGAATCTTTTCCTGGTTTGATTATTGTAAATATGGTGGCTAGTTTCCAGTGGTTGGGGAAAACGTTGTGTAGCCAGATGACGCTAAAAATTTTATAAATATACTGGATGGCCAGAGGGGATAGATTTTTCAATAAAATATTGTAGATAGCGTCGGGTCCAGCACTGGAGTTTTTGAACTTATTGAGGGTTTGTGTAATTTCGATTATCAAAGATGGCACTTCTGGAACATCTTCATAGGTTTCCCGGTTAAGATTGAATTTGTTTTTGAAGTCTAAAAATTCTTCAGAGAAATTACTATTACTGGAATTTTGCGAAAACGTGAGAGCGAACTTGTTAGCTATGTCTATGGGTTCGTGTATTATTTGGTTGTTTTCGTCCATTAATGTTGAGACAGTGTTGGATTTGCGTTTGCCTTGAATTCTTTGAATTTTGTTCCAGATTAATGAAGCAGGAGTGTTTGAGTTGAGCGATTGGACGAAATCTAGCCAGCATTTCCTTTTAGTTTCTTTTATGATTCTTCTGTAAATTGCTTTCCTCTTGTTGCGCTCGATCTTTTCTGGAGTTTTGTGTTTTTTAAATTTATTGAAGGCATGTTTGGATTTTCTGCATGCATTGGCGCATTCCTCGCTCCACCATAGGGTTTGTTTTTTATTATTCTTGATTACGCACTTAGGAATGCTGAATTCAGCAGCGGAGAGGATAGCTTTATTGAACTGATCCATTAACTTATCGATGTTTGTATTGTTGATTTTAGTGGGATCATATAACTTTAGAATGTTGTTATCTAATTCCGATTGGTAGAGGTTCCAATCGGCTTTCTTGAAGTTCCAAGGCTCGTATGGTGAGATGTTATTTTGAGAATTGGAGGAGGCACCAAGGCAAGCGTGTAGAAGAATGGGATAGTGGTCACTATTGTGTGAGTCGTCACATACTTCCCAGTCGAGGCATTCTGTAATATCTAATGAGGATAGCGAGAGGTCTATAATACTCTCTGTACCGTTGGATGAGTTAAAGTGGGTAGGTAGAGCGAGATTTAATATGTTGTAATTAGATTCTTCTATCCATTCTTCTTCTATTTTACCTCTACGATCTGTGTTCAAGGATCCCCATATTATATTATGGGCGTTAAAATCTCCCACCACTATCACAGGGGATGGTAGTTGAGATCTAAGCTTGGACAAAATATCTATTGATAGTTGTTGGCTGTTGGGTAGATAGATATTGCATATAGTAACTTTTTCAGGAAGAAAACATTCTATAGCAACTGCTTCTATTTCTGTATTGAGAGGAATTTCTCTGCTGTATATGTGATTTTTTATATATGTAGCTACACCTCCGCTTGCATGGTTAGATAGACGATTTGTGTGGTAGCATTTGTAGCCTCTGAGATTGGCGTGTTGATCGAGTTCGAAGTGCGTTTCTTGAAGGCATAGTAAAGCTCAGTGTCTCTCATATATAATTTTCTGTAGATTTTCCAATCGTTTATAATATTCATTAAGGTTCCACTGCAGTACTATTTTTTTTATTTCATTTTTTTTATTATATAGCGCCATTTATTGCGTTTTATTATTGGGTGCTTGATTTTATCGTGTGGTCGGTAGAGAAGTCAATAGGGAGATCTCGTTCCAATTTTTTGATAATTTTTGTGAATCTACTTTTTATACATTTGGTTTCCAAGTGAGGGTACAGAGTTTGTAGCATTGTTATTGAATCTACTGTATTCGGTGTATGCTTCTTTGCTATTTCTGAAATATGTTGGCTGAAGTAAGTTTTGTCGAGGAAACTTTTAAAGTTTAAAAAACTTAGAGGAAATTCTTGCGTGGTAACAGTAGATCGCTTAAGTTAGGTGGGGTAGATAACGTAGTGGAACGTTTAAATTTTTTCTTAGTTTTTTTTATTTTTGATGGAGTTTCAGTTGTAGATTTGTCCGATAATTCTGCCTCTTCAAAGGAGGACTCTGAGCATGATTCGACCTCCGACGTTACAATCACCTCGGTAGTAATGCATGACTGTGAAAATGTTAAAGACTCTGGGTATGGTCTGTTAAATGTAACACTATCAGTCTGCATATTGTTGTCTGAATTATCTACTGTAGAATTAACTTGAAAGTTTGAAGAGAGTGTTGGGTTTTGAAGATTAGTGTTTACCTTTTCGGAGACGTTTGTAACGATGACTGGGTTTTCTATATTGGTGACGTCATTCATAGAGTTCGACGAGTTTGAATTTTCATTAGTTTGACTGATGTTATTTACTGTTTGAGTTGGATTCTCTATTACCGCTGTTTCATTGAATGAGCCTTAAGAAGAGGGGATTTGGCTGTTGAGTTGACAAGCCTTTGCGATATGTTCCTCTTGTCTACAGACAAAGCACTTGATGATGTCGGTACTCGGAAAAATAAAATATGTATCCTCTTCATAAAAGACTTTCAGGATTTCGGAGAATTTAGAGACGTCCTCTAAGTCTACATAAACTTGTCTTCTATCGCTTAAAACATGCTTGTAGTTATCATTAGGTATTGCAGCTTTTAGTGTAATTACGGGAGAGCCTCTCTTTATATTTAAGCCGTCAATAAAGTCCTCTAATACGTAGTGAGAAATGCTGGGACAGACATTAGATAAGATGATTCTTGTTAATTTGGTCACCAAAGGCCTTATTGGAATTTTTTTTTCGTTGATTGTTAAATACTTGAATTAATCTGTTAATTTATTCACGTGATCTTTATTTGTTAGATACATTCTAACGCGATTTTTTGATATTCTTGATAAGTATATTACATTTTGGGCTTGTACTATGCTGCCGACGGCTACAGTAAGTCGGTCAAATTAAAACCATCGACGCAGTCCAACAAAAGGCCTTGGTCTTTCTTTGGAAAAAGATTGCGCTGCATGGTTCTTGAATAACTTTGGTTAGCACCGATTGAACAATCTAAATTTTTTTCACTAGCACTATTTACTGTAGAATTATTTAAACTAACATTTTTTGGAACACCATTATTTGTTACTAAACTCATGGTAAGTTGAACGATCCGGTTTTAGGATCGTTCGACGCCTTTGATTAATTGCTAAGCCCTACATACTCGCGATGGAGCAGTAGGGGCCGAAGACACCGAAAACACGTCTACTCTCTGTGGGATCACAGAGTGAACTGTATTTATAATTATTTACAGTTATTTACATTTTCAAAAATTTTTTGAATTAGTGAATGATTTAATTTTATTAATAATTATTTACAATTATTTATAGTTATTTACAATCATTTACAGTTTTTTACAGTAATTACAGTTATTTATAAATATTTACAATTATTTACAATTTTTCATAGTTTTTTACAGTTATTTACAGTTATTCACATTTTTTTAAATTTTCGCATATACATAAAAAATTGAATAAATTTGTGAAAATTTTTGAAAATGTAAATAACTGTAAATAACTGTAACTAACTGTAGAAAACTGTAAAAAAATATAAATAATCATAAATAAATGTGAATAGTTGTAAAAAAAAGAAATAAATGTAGATAACTGTAAATAAATATAAATAACTGTAAATAAGTGTAAATAACAGTAAATAATTGTAAATAACTGTTATTAACTGTTATTTATGTCGCAATTTCAACATTTTTTAACACTTATTTACAGTTATTTACAGTTATTTACATTTATTTGCAGTAATTAACACTTATTTACAATTATTTCCACAAATCTTCTCCATATGGGTAATTATTAATAGTTACAAAGTTTAACAGATTATATTTATAACGTCTCTTCCTTTATAAAAAAAAGAAAAGAAAAGAAAAAAAAGATTCACGCAACGAAAATACGTTAACCAAATTTGCGACATGATTTTGGATATAGACCAGCCGTGTTTGCTCGCGTCACCACCCAAAAGAGGAGGTGACTTGAGTGATGGAAGAATGCCATAGTTAGCAGTAAAGAAAGAATAGTGGACAAGCCACGTTTACTCCCGTCGCGTCCCATGAGAGGATACAGCGCCAGCTATCGAAGGATATTAGAGTGGGGAGTTACCAAAGCATGTAAACAAACCATTTTTGGATAGCATAAACCTCGTAAGAGTATATGGCGCTACTATGAAAGCATAGGATATTACTTACTAACTTTGGATACGTAAACTAAATGCTCTATTGGCATAAATTTTCTCTCTGTGTATATATGTAAACATGTATGTATATACATATATATGATTATGATAAATCATAAAACTGCGGTTACGAATAATAATAATTCAAAATATTATTATTTATTTTTAAAGATTGAATGACTGTATTTAAGAGTGTAGAGGTGTATTTTTAAAGAGTGTCAAATAACATTTTTAAAATTTTTGCGTATAAAATAACTTTGAATAACGAATTTTTTACTTATTATTTCAGAACAAATGAGATTTTAGAAAATTCATAAAGAAAGTCAAAGATCTTTTCCAGCTGGATACCAATCATAAAGGTGAAGATGTATTTATCAAAAACACCGAAAATACTACTCAGTTTATTACGATCAGTGGGTTGGTAAATGAGAGTACTCGAGTTAAATAAATTTTTAATTTAAAAATGTATCTATAAAAAATCTAGCTAGTAACTATGTCTTTACCCCCTTTATTAGTAAATTCATTATAATAGAAGTGAAGAATAAATGAGTTAGCTAACAGGTATACATATGTGTATGTATTTATGTATATATACACTGCCGTTCAATTGCTTTTGCCCACCCTAGAGTAAAATTTATTAAAATAAAAAGTTTTATATCTCCAGAACTAATGATCACATCTTCAAAATCCAAACGGCGTTTGAAAAATTGGTCAAAAATCTTTGAAATAAAGTAAGTTTGGTATGAAAAAAGTCATTATTTAACACTTTGCGCGAAAAATGGGTACTTTTCTCCCTACCGGCAAAATAAAAAGCACCCACTATTCGCGCCTCGTGTAAAAAAATCGTATATTCACCACGGGAGTTAATTAAAAATGCCTTAAATTGTATGTTTGTCACCCTCGCCTTCGGCTCAGGTGAAAATTACATCCGATTTAAGACATTTTTTACTTAACTCCCTTGGTGAATAATATACTATTCTAATTGCTTTTAGGAATGTAAAAAAAATTTTTTTTATTAATTTTTTTTTGCCTACATAAAAGTGAATGTAATTTTTATGGAAATTATGATATCGAAAAAAACCCAAATGGGTTTTAAAACTCTAATAGTCCTCTTTAAAATGAGCTAAGTTAAATGTTTCTATGATTTTTTTAACCACAGTTATGATGATTTTTCGAAAAAAAGACCTATTTTTTCAATCATGATTATCTCATAAACTAAGAAAGATAGAAAATTTTATATTGAAGAAAAATGTTTCATTTTAAGTCTAGAATATATATATTTAGTGACCAATGAGTTTCGGAAAAAAAATTTTTTTTTAACTTATTTTTTTAGAGAAAATTCATGAAAAATAAGTAAAAATTTTTAATTTAACAAGTAAAAATAAATTTTTCTTCCGAAACTTATTAGTCACTAAATATGTATATATTCTAAACTAAAAATGAAACATTTTTTATTAATACAAAATTTTCTATCTTTCTTAGTTTATGAGATAATCATGATTGAAAAAATAGGTCTTTTTTTCGAAAAATCATCATAACTGTGGTTAAAAAAATCATAGAAACATTTTACTTAGCTCATTTTAAAGAAGACTATAAGAGTTTTAAATTCTATTGGGTTTTTTTTTCGAAATCATGATTTTCATAAAAACGGCATTCAATTTTATGTGGGCAAAAAAAATTAGTGAAAAAAATTTTTTTTCACATTGCTACAAGCAATTAGAAAATGACTTTTTTCATACTGGACTTACTTTATTTCAAAGATTTTTGACCAATCTTTCAAACACCATTTGGATTTTGAAGATGCGATCATTAGTTCCGGAGATGTAAAACTTTTTATTTTAATAAATTTTACTCTAGGGTAGGCAAAAGCAATTGAACGGCAGTATATATATATATATATATATATATATATATATATATATATATGTATATATATATTTATTAAGACACCGATACCTCTTAGGTCAATGGCATCAAGGTGTACGCTGTGCGTATTACCTGTGTGTAAGAGACTAGGGTGTTGAGGCTTGTCATTTTGTGTTTAAACACAAATCTGATTACCCGTTACGAATTTATTGTACTTGATGTTCGGTCAATAAGTTCAGTAGCAAGGCTTCATACTTAATCTTTATTGCTGTTTTACAGATCGAACTGCAACGAAATAAAACGGGTGGCAGCTCGTAAATGACGCCAAAGACGTGCAGGGGAAAAAAGAGGATTGAGATTAAGAAACTCACAATCCAACGAGGAGGAATATCTGTTTAGGAAGCTGGAAAAATGATGTCAAGGATTGTCCTAATGATATACACGGTGACAACAACAACAGAAATATTAATTTTAATATTAAAATTGTAGGTAAAAGAGATATACTAATGTTGTAATTAAGTCACATAGAAATTAAAGAACAGTATACGATTAGTAAGAAAGCACGAAATCCTGCATTAAGAGTGTTGAAGAGTAGCACGCGCATGTATGAATGAAATAAGAATAGTATGAGTGTAAAAGCAGCAAAGTAAAAGAGAGTTTATTTAAAAGAAATTAACTAAAACTTATGGTGTCTAAAGTTCCAGGTAACGAGTGTGATGCAGCAATTATACGACATGTATAATTTCTGCATCACACTCGTTAGTTGCAAAAGTATCAATTGAAAATAATCAAGTATCTCACAGTATTTAAAATGTAACGAGCCTATTTAATGGCAATTATCGCAGATATTGGCAATCATTAGAAAAGAATCTAACAGATTAAAATATAACAAGTTCAACGAACAATTGGATGTCTTCAATCAACTGAAAAACAACCACAAAAAGCACTAATATAAAAAAAGTTTATAAATCTACAAGCCAAATAAATATTAGAACATTTTATGACTGTTTAAAATCAGAATGAAGATTATCTTATTGATTTTATGTTACAGAGAAAGAAATGTTAAAAACTGTCATGAATGAGCAAGCCATAGAAAAAGAGTGCATTTAAAATGTGTGATATAATCATGAACCTGATTAATCAAAATTATCATGCTGTGATCTGAACATTAATGATCTAAATTTAATGCTCAAACTAAAAAAAACCATAACGATGTGAGAAAAAATTATAACAATATAAGAAAAAATTAAAACGATATGAGAAAGAATTCAAATAAATGCTAAAACGATATATGAGACAAATGTAACAGGTTCACTTACATAGTAGCCATGTAGAGGACAAGCTTCTTACGAGAGAAAAACATTTAAATGTTAGGATGGATTCAAGAAGATTGTTAAATGAAACGAAAATTTTACTGTAGCTTTATTTATGTTTTAGAACATTATGACAAACTACCTTCAATGAACTGACAGTGACTTAGTACTTAAGAGGAGGTCTCGTATCTCTGTCCTTTTCTAATCGAAGAATTGATTTTTTTTACAAAAACTAATAACTTTATCAAAAAATGAAGAGAAAGCCGCATCTTGTATAAAAAAAAGCAATATTTTCTTTGATAAGAAAGAATTAATTTTATTGCTTCGTTTTTAATAAAACCTTGAAAAACTTAAATCATAGAGGTTAGGGTGTACAATTTGGTTTTTCAAGGTTTTCTTGAGAACGAAGGGATGAAATTAATTCTTTCTTATCAAAGAAAATATTGCTTTTTTTGATACAAGATGCGGCTTTCTCTTCATTTTTTGATAAAATTATTAGTTTTTGTAAAAAAATCATTTCTTTGATTAGAAAAGGACAGAGATACGTGACCTCCTCTTAATATCTTTTTTTTATCATACTGATAAATTACTTTTACATATCATTTACAATAGCGTCTTACAGATTTTAATAATATAGGTTTTTCTAATTCAAGAATTATTGATTTTACTTTTATTTTAGAGTATAATTGCAATCTTATTGCTTGTTTTCCTAATTTAGTCGTAAATCTAGCATAATCTAAAAAATTTTAAAATCGTGCTCGAATATACTTTTAAACCATGATAAATAATCATATTCATACAGACTATTCACATAGTTTTCATAATAAAAATTATATTTGCATGTAATTTAAGTCTAAACATTAAAAGTAATATGATAAATTTATCTTATTATTATGCTATTCGTCAAGAGCAAGTCAGAAAAGATTCGATACCAACCGAGAATTGAACATCCGTTGTTTAATTTTCTCCTACTAAACGTAATGGAATGAATTAAAATTTTAAATACATTTACGAAATTTATTTCTCTATCGCACTCACCAAAATAATTGAAGAAAATTTTAGAAATGAAAAAATTTTATATAACAACTTTTTGCTTAAAATATGATGAATATTATAAAAAAAACATCTATTATAAAATCATGTATGTAAGAAAAATTGCGCTCGATAACAATTTTTTTTGAAAACAGTATAATTATTTTATTCATGATTAAATAACATTTTTACTTCTCGGTTGGTAACTACATTTGCTCCAGCTTACTCTTGAAGATGAGGTTTTAGACCTTTTTTACCTATCGAAAGTAGCTAAATAAGTAATTTCGTTTATTTTTGATAAAAATATATATCAAAATTTTTTTACTTGTAAATATCTATTTATTTTAACAAATAAGAAGCGAAAACGCGTAAATTTGTCAAAAATTAAATAATAAGCCGAAAAAAAATTAATAAAAACAAAATATCTTTTTGAGCTATTTTCGATCGGTAAAGTTAGTCGAAAGCTGATCCGAAGTGGAAAGTTACGCCATGAAATACAATGCAAATTAAATGAAGTGGCTGAAATAAGGAATACTAACCACAGGCAAGATGCATTGGGTCTTGTGGCTCCACTAAATTTATCGAATATGATGATGTTCTGTATTTGAATACGTATTTATAATACTAAGAGGCGGTCCCCACACAGCATGAAAGGTTGCTGCAAGGTTTCAGTAATGAAATTATCATTACTGAAACCTTGCAGCAACCTTTCATGCTGTGTGGGTCGGGACTATTTGCCGCATGGGGACACTGCGGTCAGGTGAGAGAAAAATATAAAATATTTTTTACATGGCGATTTACAATTTATTGAGACAATGATATACCTCTAATGTTGTCAATAACTCTAGTGATATAAATGTAGAATAATTACAGAACCAGTTCACCATACCTGTATATTTTTCGGGTCGCTAAATTCGAATCCGGGGTCGGTTTGACCCCATCACGTCAGGGTCAAGGTCAGTTCAAGGTCAAATTAAGAAGGAACGGTTTATGCCAAGAAAAATGCCATACCTTTATGTTTTTCGGGTCGCTGAATCCAAATCCGAGGTCGGTTTGACCCCATCACGTCAGGGTCAAAGTCAGTTCAAGGTCAAATCGAGAAGAAACGGTTTATGCCGAGAAAAATGCCATACCTTTATATTTTTCGGGTCGCTGAAACCGAAGCCGAGGTCGGTTTGACCTCATCGCCCACAGGTTTGCCACAATTCATATAAAATATTAAAAATACCGGAACAGTTTTTTCGTCATTATTAGGTCATATTTGCATGTATTTTGACGTGGTATTTCGGTTACTTTTTATCTTTCTTGTAGTTTTATGAGACTCAAGTCTCTTCTTATCGAAGCGCTGGATATTGCAGTTGAGAAAACTGCTTAATCCTTCTTTCGCTTGTAATGTTCTCTTTTGTTTTCAAAGGATCCATGTAGTGGATTTCCAATCCTTTTCGAATTACTGTTATCTTCGGTGTCTCTTTTCAGTAGCCAACAGTGATCTGCCATCATATTTACGTCCCATTTTCCTTGCCAACGCTGTTCGACTTCTTTCAGATCTTGATGGAAACGCTCACCTTGCTCTCCGCTGTAATCGCCTAAATTCTCTGAAAAATAGCTAACATGGGAATCTAGGAAACGGAGTCTAAGATTCATCAAACATCCCAAACGCTGAAAATTACTTACCATATTTGCTACGATGGCTTCAAAGTCAGCACTTTTCTCATTGTTTAAAAAGTTTCGAGCAGCATTTCGAAAACTAAGCCATGCAGCTTTTTCTAAATCGTACATTGTATTTATGAAATGTTCATCGTAAAATAGTTTTCTGATCTAAGGTCCATTGAATATCCCTTCTTTCAACTTAGCTTCAGTCAATTGAGGAAATTGATTCGTCAGGTATTGAAATCATTGTCCTTCCTTATCCAAAGCTTTCACAAATTAGCAATTAGCACTTAGCACTAGCACTAAGCTTATGAGCACTTTTTTACTAGCACTTTTGTTACTGCATTTTAACAGACACCATTCTGCCGAATTGGTAGCTGGGTAGATGAATTGAAACAAACATAGGTTAGTTGTATGAACAGATGCGTGGTTGAATCAACCATGTTATTTTCTCAGTGTAACGTTCTTTTTTGTTTTGATGTTCTCGTTCGCTTGAATGTCCCCCTGTGTCTGCATCCAGGGCACCTTCATGCGGTGACAGCGGGCAACGAAATTGCAACGCTATCCGGCTAAGTCCCTGGATCACGGCTTTCATGCCGTCATGGCAGGCACGGGTGGATTACCTATTACGATGCAGGGGATCGGAACCCCAGTATCGGTGGTTGGTCTGGATGAGAAAGCGGGCCCGCAGGCGTCATCATCAAGTGACCGTAGCTTCTTATTGGTTGGCGACTTGGCTGATAAGGAGTATGAGGCTACAAGAAGAACTCATGGCTCAACCAACCATGACTGTTGACCATGACGTGACAGAAATATGTTCTGCTTTGTTTGCGGGAGATATGAAGTAAACGAATTTCGCGGTAAAATGACTAATAAATGTAGAAGTATATATCGTGAATGTTATAAGGGTGTACTTTCCAGTCAAGATGATACATTTGCTCCAGATAGTATCTGCTTTTGTTACAACATGCTGAGACGATGGAATGAAAAGAAAAACAAAAAAGTTTTAAAGTACAACTCACCAGTAATATGGTCTATTCCTGAATCACAAGAAGACTACTACTTTTGCAATACAGCGGTAGAGGGATTCAATGCGAAGACGAAATCAAAAATATGTTACTCAATAGTGTCTTCTGTTGTACCAGCAAATATTTGGGAGTCCAATATTGAAAATATGGATACCAGCACTTCGATGAATAAAGCTTCAACGAGTATTAAAGCAACAGATACAGAAAAAATTGTAGTTAGTAAAGAAGAACCTGAAGACAGCTGGGAACAAGGAGACGAAGATAAGGAATATATTGCAAAAGAGACAAAAAATTAACCAGTAAAACTATTTAATTAGGACAGTTTGAACGAGTTTATCAGAAACATGTGTCTACCCAAAGATGTTTCTGAGTATATGACTGCGGAACTGAAAAGCCGTGGAATTTTAGAACAGAAAACGAAGTCAACTTTCCACAGGAATCGAGAGGAGACATTCCGCAAATACTTTAACAAAGATGAAGAGGGCAGTTTGGTATATTGTTTGGATGCGAGCGGTTTGATGAATGAAATGAAGCAGGACTGTTATGTTCTTGAAGAATGGAGATTGTTTATAGACTCTTCAAAACGGAGTCTCAAGGCAGTACTACTTCACAACTTCACAATGAAAATGATTACGCAAGTCTGCCAATAGCACACTCGACGCGATTAAAAGAAAGTTACGAAAATCTCCAATATGTATTAGAGAAAATTCGTTATAATGAACATAGGTGGCAAATTTGTGGTGATTTGAAAATTATAACGACCCTCCTAGATCAACAATCAGGATTTACAAAGTATCCGTGTTTCTTGTGTTTGTAGAATAGTGGAGATCGTGCGAATCATTACGAAAAAAAGGTTTGGCAAGCAAGAGCAGGCCTCGAACCAGGAAATCACAATATACTAAAACAGCCTTTAGTTGATCCATCAAAAGTATTACTTCCGCCTCTGCATATAAAACTCGGGTTAATGAAACAATTTGTGAAGGCTTTGGATGAGGAAGGACAATGTTTTCAATACCTAACAAATTAATTTCCTCAATTGACTGAAGCTTAGTTGAAAGAAGGGATTTTCAATGGACCTCAGATCAGAAAACTATTTTACGATGAACATTTCATAAATACAATGAAGGATTTAGAAAAAGCTGCATGGCTTAGTTTTCGAAATGTCGCTCGAAACTTTTTGGGAAATGAGAAAAGTGCTGACTTTGAAGCCATCTTAGCAAATATGGTAAGTAACTTTCAACGTTTAGGATGTTTAATGAATCTTAGACCCCATTTCCTAGATTCTCATGTTAGCTATTTTTCAGAGAATTTAGGCGATTACAGCGGAGAGCAAGGTGAGCATTTCCATCAAGATCTGAAAGAAGTCGAACAGCGTTGGCAAGGAAAACGGGACGTAAATATGATGGCAGACTACTGTTGGCTACTGAAAAAAGACACTGAAGATAACAATAATTCGAAAAGAATTAGAAATCCGCTACATAGATCCTTTAAAAACAAAAAAGAACGTTACTAGCGAAAGAAGGATTAAACAGTTTTCTTAACTGCAATATCCAGCGCTTCGATTAGAAGAGACTTGAGTCTCATAAAACTACAAGAAAGATAAAAAGTAACCAAAATACCACGTCAAAATACATGCAAATATGACCTAATAATGACGAAAAAACTGTTCCGGTATTTTTAATATTTTATATGAATTGTGGCAAAACTGTGGGCGATAAGGTCAAACCGACCCCGGATTCGTATCCAGCGACCCGAAAAATGTAAAGGTATGGCATTTTTCTCGGCATAAACCGTTTCTTCTCGATTTGACCTTGAACTGACTTTGACCCTGACGTGATGGGGTCAAACCAACCTCGGATTCGGATTCAGAGACCCGAAAAACGTAAAGGTATGGCATTGTTCTGGGCATAAACCGTTTCTTCTCAATTTGACCTTGAACTGACCTTGACTCTGACGTGATGGGGTCAAACCGACCTCGATTTGGATCCAGCGACCCGAAAAACATAAAGGTATGGCATTTTTCTCGGCGTAAACCGTTTCTTCTCGATTTGACCTTGAACTGACCTTGACCCTGACGTGATGGGGTCAAACAGACCTCGGATTCGGATTCAGCGACCCGAAAAACATAACGGTATGACATTTTCCTCGGCATAAATGGTTTCTTCTTGATTTGACCTTGAACTGACCTTGACCCTGACGTAATGGGGTCAAACCGACCCTGGATTTGGATTTAGCGACCCGAAAAACATACAGGTATGGTGGTCTGGTTCCGATGTCAGACCACTTTTTTTTTGTGTGCCGGTGTTATTGATGCTAATCTTGTTTGAAAAGTCTAAAATATTTTTGTAAAGCGAAAAATGCAGAGTGAGATAGATTTGGCGTGAATATATGTATGTATCATTCTTTCGTATTAACTTTCTCTGTCGCACTAAACAAAAATACACATGTTTTACATTGGCTCTAAGACGCGCAGCATTTTTCGCTTTACAAAAATATTTTAGACTTTTCGAACACAATGACCATCGATAATTATTCTACCTATATATGGCAAGAGTTATTGACAACATTAGGAGTATATTATTGTCTTAGTAAATTGTAGATCTGTGTATAAAAAATATTTTATATTCTTCTCTCACCTGCAGCGCTACCAAGCGGCAAATGGTTCCGACCTCCTCTAAATGTAATTAAATGCATTGAGAACATAATGAAGCTCCCCCTTCTGATAATATTTGTTATCCAACTTTATGAGTAAATGGAGAATTGAATCAAGTTTTCCACTTCAAGAAATAAAGTAGCAGGATTCAACTTGAGTGCGGACAACTAAAGAAATCTACCGAAATCTTATATTTGAAAAGTTATATACAAGTTTTTAATTTATAGTATTTTAAGGTTAGGTTTGTCAATTTTGATGTCTAATTTGCGATCTAAGTTCATAAAACAATAACAGCTCTAAAGGATTTTTTATTTTAACTTAAATAATGATATTAATATAGCTAATGTCAAAATTTTTCAAAATTTAAAGAACAAGCCGAAAAAAAGTAATAAATATCTTTTTCAAATTTTTGAAATTGAATAAAATATATAAGAGGTCCTATGTGAGATCACATACGAGATCGCACACGAGATTGCATATAAGATGTCACATGAAATCGCCTATGAGATCGCATATGAAATCGAATGTATATTCGTTTAATTTTTAAAATAAAATAAATATATGTGCTATCTAACATGAGATCTCACCATATATTTATTTTATTTTCCAAATTCAACGAATATATATGAGATTTCATAGGCGATTTCATACGAGATCCCACATGAGAGTTCATACAATATTTACAGTAGGGATGATTTTTTTGGTTTGTTCTTTAAATTCATACATATTTACACTCTTCCAATTCTCATTTATTTAAAATAAGTTCATACCTATAAGTAGAATCGGTGGTAGCGCAGGGGCTAACACTCTTGGCTCATGCTGTAATAGAACGGAGTTAAATCCCCGGGAAAATTTTGGATAAATTTTTCTGAATTTTTCTCTGTAAAATAGAACTAGGAGACCAGAGAAAACCAATTGAAAATTCCCCCTGGCCAATATTTGGTACGAAGAAATTAATTAATTTGAAATATTTTTCAGATGCATAAAAATATTTTATTGGAAGAAAAAAATTTTATTTTTATTACGAAATATTAATTTAAAATGAAATTAATAATTTCCAGTATGAGATATTTTTAAGTTTAAGAAATATCTTATATATGTTGAACAATATTATATTGATATTTAAAAATGTTATTTCAACTGACGGCATAAATGATATTAATACAAAAAGTATTTCGCCTATTGCCAGAAAGAATTTATTCGATACAATACAATTTTTTCCGTTACAAAGAAATTTTTTTTTCAATGTAGCTATTGGATCTCAAGTAACGGTTTTATCATCTATCATTTATTCTTATCATGGAGCGACAAAGACAGAGTTAGGTTCAAGTAATAACCGCTACTTGAGTTAGGTATACGAATAGGAGTTTAAGATCGTCTATGATAATGAAAATTTATATGGTTGAAATATATATTCAAAAT
The DNA here is from genome assembly GCA_017163975.1 of Anastatus disparis. Taxonomy (NCBI): domain Eukaryota; kingdom Metazoa; phylum Arthropoda; class Insecta; order Hymenoptera; family Eupelmidae; genus Anastatus; species Anastatus disparis. The sequence continues at coordinate 2,104,163 of JAFFSR010000393.1, forward strand.
AGATTAAATAACAAATACTATTTTCTTCATTAAGAAATAATAAGTTGATCGAAAAAAAATTTTTTCTTATTTATTTTTTAGTCCATTTTCAATCATAATGAATTTCATTAAAAACGGAGCAATTTATTCTAACATATTTTAGAATTTCATTAAAAACGGAGCAATTTATTCTAACATATTTTAACAATGAAAATAATACTTTTAATTTATTTAGAAATAATACTTTTAATTTATTTAGTAATAATACTTTTAATCTTATACAAATAATAAAAATAATTTCAATTTATAATAGTCATAGTAGAGGATTAAATATTTTTATCTTACCTGCAGGAAATAAAATGTTGGCTCTCGAATATTCGCCTCTGCGACTCCAGGGATTATGATTATTTTTAACGAAATGAGATCCGTTATTATCAAAGTCCTCACAATCGTCTGACACAAAAGACACAAGAGTATCTTTTTTTCGTACTCTTCTTATACATCGGCTTTGTTCCAAATGCTTCTCGGGGTTGCTCACGCCGTATTCACAAAATTTATCACGCGTTAAATAGCTCTAAAGAAGCTTTCTGATTGGTCGATGCAGCTTATCTATAAAGAAACCCATAGTCTATGCAGTAGATTTTCAGACGCAGCAATATACTAAGCATTACTGGTTCGCAACTATAAAAAGCGTGTTTAACACAGCCATTTGTATGCGAACGTATTTTCCTAAGCAAGACAATGAAAAGTCTGAACGCATCCATACGATGCAATACATATATATATATATATATATATATATATATATAACACATTAGTAATACATGATCTTTGTTCCAAATGCTCGCGATATATATATATATATATATATATATATATATATATATATACATATATATATTGGAGTGGCACTTATTTCCCAAACTTAATGATTCGTACCGGACACCCCCTAGAACGTTAGGTTATCATAAGAAACTATGATTTAAGCTGTGAGAGTCCCTAAATTAAGTGATCAATCCGTGCCGAAATGCAAATTACGATTTTTTCATCAAAAAATCTCAAAACACGACTTATTGACAGATCATAAATGGTAGACATATTTTTAGACGCATTAACCTCAAAAAATTACTTTGTTTAAACTATTTTATAATAAATCTAGATGGTTATGACCTTAAAAAAATTTTTAAATAATTTTTTCGGAACTTTTACGTACAAAATATCTAACAAATAGTCATTTTCATCATTTATTCAAATCTAGCACTAGTGTACCCACCCTGAATCTTCATTCTATTCAGACCACGTGATGATATACCCCGCAAGCTTTAATTTTTATTTTTGTAACTCTGTATGAATACAAAATTGACGGAGATATGGCAATTGAAAGTTTTTAATAAACTGAAGGTATTAAATACGTGAGTTGGTCTCAGATTTATTTCATAATAATAGCTTCAATTTCTAGGCGGATCTTAGACAGCCATAAAAAAATTTTCAGAGCTCTAATTCAAGGTCTAAAAAATTATCTCTTGACAGTGTTATTGTTGCAAAATTAGATGTAATATTCTCTGAAGTAGTCGGAATTAATGTAATTGCAAAAACTTATTATTCATTCAAAAATTCAAATCAAGTCCGTTTCAGAGTAAGTCTTTATAATTGAAGGTTTATGGCGTATTGTGCAATGTAATTCATTTTTGCTGAAGTTGCTTTATTGCAAAAGAATTAATTTTTTAATTTTTAAGGAATTATCTTTCAAATTTATAATGGATAAGAATTTTATTTATTTTTCATTCAAATCCTGTATAGGAAACTAAGATGCTTTTGAACGTTTTTTTAATTTTTTTTTTATTTTACACTTTTGAAGTTTGAATTTGCACAAAAATTAAACTTTAAATAAAAATAAAAAAATTAATAAGTCGAAAAGTGCCTTTTGATACTTATGTGTTTTGGTTAGGGTTTTGCCGAATTGCTGAATTCTATGGGTACGTAGGTTTAAAAACACTTCACGGTGAGAATTTTTCCATGAAAATTGTGATAACGATTACTACAATCGCGGAACAACCTAAATGTCTACGAAAAATTATGAGACATGTAACGGGGAATATATTTTGATAAATAAAATTAAATATATTTGTGGGTCTCTCGTGTATTTCTCTAAGTACGCGTGAACTTACCGTTAAATTCAAAATTGACTATAACCTATAGTATAGCTGAGCTTGCCTAGCTGATCATCTATAGTAGTTTACTATACTACAAAGTAAAAATCAATTATTATAAATTTTTTTAACAGAACTTTGCTTAGAAGTTCTGTAGCCCGACGTCTGGTATGACGGAACCCACGGCGTATACCAGTAGACTCACTAAAGATGATTGCACTCATCAAAGTAAAAGATTTTATATGTTCGAAATAATAATAGTACATTATTAAACGGGTGTGTAAGGGCTTTATTTACGAAACGAAAAGTTAACGAGTTTCGTAAAAAAGCTTTTACACATCCGTTTTATAATATATTTTCTCGCTTGAGAGCTGAAAAAGAGAAATTGCGATTCTGAAGTTAGAATGCAAGAAAATTAAATTAGGTTCAATTTTCTATGAAATCAATTGCAAAATATTATTTGATTTAAGCCTTATTACAATTTATTCGATTAAAGCGGCTTCGGATTTCAGGTTAGGTTTTATTTTTGAGTTTATAAATTACTCTTTTAATATGTGAAATTTATCAGATTTTTTAATTTTTCATCATTTATTGTAATCCGTAGAATGGTAAAAAAAACTACGAAATGAAATTTAACCTAACTTCTGTATTCGCCTTAAGCAAATGAAATATACAGTAGAAAAAGAAAATGAGCTATAAAAGTAATACAAATGATTTGAATATTAACTGTTACACGAATGCGTGCCCTATCCAACCTACAATTATCACACACGTACGCGGACGACCATCTTGTTTGCTTGAATCAAGCACGTTATGGTTTGTGCACAGCGACACACAGACCATCCGGTATCAATAAAAAACAATTAAAATATTCGACGATAGTCTGCAGACTTAATTTTCACTTTCCGTCGGTGAATTTTTCCTTTGTACAACAGCTATGAATTCGACAGCGGACCTGGTAACGTACGGTGCAGCTTGGCATCCCTATTCAAAGTCAAAATGTCTTGACCAAGTAGACGTTTAAGTACTGCTTTAAATAGGTGATATACCCTATTCACTGTGTTGTTTTACACTGCACTGTGATTCTTGTTACGATGGTGCACCATCGATAAAAACAAGAATTATTGATTATAATTCGCGCAGCTAAACAAACAAAAATCGGCGAGAAAGCAAAGTCGCAAGAGCACGAGCTCAATGGCGGCAAAAATCTAACGACACGCACGCTTTGTCGTATCTAGCTAAAGTCTACCCGCTGCTCTCTTATACATGCAAAGTAAGCGTAGAAACTTACTAGCATACTGTGCGACATACAACGAGGACGAAAACAGAAGTATACGCGTATATCACTGTCCTCGTTATAGACTTTACGAAAAATTATCAGACTCCTTTATAATTTTCAGTCATTTTTATGATAACGTCTCATATTTTTCAAAGAAATCTAGAATGTCCCTCGATTGTAGTGATCGTCACCGAAATTTTTATGGAAAAAATCTCTTTGTGTAACCAAAAAACCAAAGTACGAGATCTGTTATCAGTGGAGGTTGCGACTCTAGTGGAACGCACCTACGCGATTCTGAAATGTTACTCAAGAAATAATATCTCTGTTTGACATACAACCTCAATTGGAATATGAACTTTTCAGTCGCGCATATGAACGGGGTCATATTTACTCCCAAAAATACTTAAAGGAAATTATATCATTTATCTATCATATTTATGATATTAATAATTAGAGTGTAATTATTAATACAGGTATCACTTGCGCGTACCTCGCGCAAATAATTTAGCTGATACATACGACCCCACATTCATTTAATAATAACATTAATATTTCTGGTTGGATGCTGGAGCTTCAACATGCATACGAAGATAGACTATTGTAGATCGTAGAGATGTCCTGAAAATTCTTTTGTAATTTAGTGTGAAAAAAATATTATATTGTTTCGATTGAAGTAACTAAGTATTTATAACCTAAAAGGAAATCACAGAAGTAACATACTAATTTAAAAGATTTAAGTTATTTTTGAATTATTGTTTCTGTAATTTATAATAATATAAATTGAAATTAAAGTTAAAATGTTGCTTACCGTCATATGTTGTATATGTTGATAAAAATTTAATAATGATTTTTTTTTTTAATTTATCATAATATTTATATAAATCTTTCAACAGCTATAAAATATGGAGAAAACTGCAAGACAAGTACCTGATGATTTGGCAGATAATGCTGTATCAGATATTCCTACAGATAGATTACCTACCAAGTTACAAGTTTTACAACTACTTTTTTTACCAAACTCGAGTTTCAAAACTTGGAATCAATAATAGTATACTTTCAGTATTTAACGTTGTGTCAAATATTTGGAAACAATCAAAGCTTAAGACACAGTATCCGTGCAGATGTAAGAAAAACATATAAAAAAAACATTCTAAAGTATCTCAGTCTTCTTTACAGGATTTGTATATAAAATATGAATGAAATTTTTATTCGTTATAAATATAAAAGTAAATTCTTTAAGAATTCATAAATTAATTCTTTTGTAATAATACGCCATTAGCCTTGAATTATAAAGACTTATTCTGAAACGGACTTGATTGAATAAATACTAATTTTTTTGCAATTACATTGATTCCGACTACTTCAGAGAATATTACATATAATTTTGCAACAATGACACTGTCAAGAGATAATTTTTTAGACCTTGAATTAAAGCTCTGAAAATTTTTTTATGGCTGTCTATGATCCGCCCAGAAATTAAAGCTATTATTATGAAGTAAATCTGAGACCGACTTATGGATTTAATACCTTCAGTTTATTAAAAACTTCAAATTGCTATATCTCCGTCAATTTTGTATTCATACAAAGTTACAAAAATAAATATTGAAGTTTGTGAGGTATATTTTCACGTGGTCTGAATAGAATAAGGATTCAGGGTGGGTACACGAGTGCTAGATTCGAATGAATGATAAAAATGACTATTTTTTTAGATATTCTGTACGTAAAAGTTTCGAAAAAAATTATTAAAAATTTTTTTGAGGTCTGATAACCATCAAAACTTATTGTAAAATAGTTCAAACAAAGTAATTTTATGAGGTTAATGCGTCTAAAAATATGTATACCATTTATGATCTTTCGATAAGTCGTGTTTTGAGATTTTTTGATAAAAAAAATCGTAATTTGCATTTCGGCACGGGTTAATTGCTTAATTTGGAGGCTCTCATAGCTTAAATCTTAGTTTTTTATGATAACTCAACGTTCTGAGGGGCGTCCGGTACGAATCATTAAGTTTGGGAAATAAGTGCCACCCTAATATATATATATTTATAAATTTTGCGAATACGGCGTGCGCAATCCCGAGAAGCATCTGGAACAAAGCTGATGTATTAGAAAAGTACAAAAAAAAGATACTCTTGTGTCTTTTGTGCCAGACGATTGTGAGGACTTTGATAATAACTGATTTAACTTCATTAAAAATCACCACTGTCAACTTCACTGTATTCCTCGAGTCACAAAAGCGAATATTCGAGAGTCAACGTTTTAATTCTGGCAGGTAAGATGAAAATATTTAATCCTTTACTATGAATTTTATAGATTGAAATTATTTTTAAAATACTTTTAAATATGATTGAAAGTATTATTTCTAAATAAATTAAAAGTATTAATTTCATTATTAAAATATGTTAAGATAAATTGCTTCGTTTTCAATAAAATTTATTATAATTGAAAATAGACTAAAAATAAATGCGAAAAAAATTTTTTTTAATCAACTTATTATTTCTTAATGGAGAGAATAATATTTGTAATTTAATCTATTCTGAATATATATTCTAACCATATAAATTTTTATTATTATAGACGATCTTAGGCTCCTATCCATAGACCTAACTCATGTAGTGGTTGTTACTTGAACCTAATTCTGTCTTTGTCTCTCCATGATAAGAATAAGAGACAGATGATACAACCGTTACTTGATCTAATGGGTACACTGGAAAAAAAATTTATTAGTAACGAAAAAAATGTTATTGTATCGAATATATTCTTTGAGGCAATCGGTGAAATATTTTTTTTATCAATATCATTTATTCCTTAGAGCATATACTACTGGAGGCAGCTCTGAATGCACCGTGCGCGTGGTTAGGTTGGGAAAGAGAAAGATATACTAAGGTTGATTGCTATCTCTATCTCTCCGTCATGTGATAAAGGAGAAGGAAACAAAACAAACCAATCACGTGCAGGAGAAAAAGAGATATCTGTCAACCTCAATATACCTTTCTCTTTCTTAACTTAACTACGCGCACGGCGCATTCAAAGCTGCCTCCAGTAGTATATGCTCTAAGATTCATTCCGTCAGTGGAAATAAAATTTTTAAATATTAATAAAATATTTCTAAACATACATAAGATATTTCTTGGACTTAAGAAAATGTCATACTGGAAATTATTAATTTTATTTTAGATTTATATCTCGTAATGTCAAAATAAAAATTAAGTTAAATAATTGAAATAAAATTTTTTTCCTTCAATAAAATATTTTTATGCATATAAAAAATATTGCGTATTAATTAATTTCTGCGTTCAAAATAGAAGTAACTATTCATTGAATAAATATTATCTTTCTTTGAAGATATATCTGAATTTTTCAAGCCTGAAAAATATTTTTAAAATTTCATTTTTTTTTCACACGAGATCTCATGTGAGATTTCATGTGAGATTGGGTGACGGAAAAATTAATTTTTTGCACATGAGATCTCATATGAGTTCTCATATGAGATCTTGTTTCATTTTCAATCGTGAGATCGCATGTCATTTTTTCCAATAGGGAAGTATTTACCATATACTTGAATTATAAAATAATGGACATTTTGATCCGGCTTCGATTGAATCATTGATAATACAAGCCTATGAAGAGTCTTTTGAGGAAACAGAATTAAAGGAATTCAAGAGTGAAAAAAATACAGAAATAAAAATGAATAAAATAAAATTTTAAAGAACCTTCTAAAAGGATCTATGTAAATACAGCTAGTGTTATTGGCTCAAAAGGATTAAAAATGAATAAATATTTCGCCAAAAATACTATCTTAAAGAAAATCGACATTTATAATTTGTATTGATTCATCTGATACCTCTATAGAAAGTTATTAAGGTAAAGAAAGTGGACCGGGAAAGGAAAATACAACGCAAATGATAAATGAGGAAAGTTTTAAAAGAATTAAACAAAGTCAAACCAAAATTTAAAGTGTTATAAAGCTTAATATATTCAACTATCAGTATGAACTAAATTGAATGACGATCAGAGATCGAAAACTAATTGATGAATTGACTTAGATTGAATTATTAAAGAAAGAAGCAATGTTTAATTTAAATACTTTAAGAGACTCAATATTAAACAAAGCTAAGTATGTAACGTAAAATCAAACCACGTGTTATCATTTTATTTAAAGAATATGGAAAGAAAATAGCTTTATTCAAAGGACATAGGAAGTGCTGTTTTTCATGAATCCATACAAGAATGCGAAGTTCACACAATTGCAAAATAAATTCAAGGACGTGTACAACAAAACAATTGCAGATTATAGATGCTGATACTGCGAAATCAATTATTTCAAAAACTTACACAACGATATTCATACTCTGCGAAGATACAAAGATGTGTTTTACCTATCTAAATATGAAATTTGCCGAAGGAATGATTAATAAAGTTTTGAATTAATAGGAGTTCCACTTAAGCTAAATTAGTATCTCGCATGAAAAAATGTATTATATCCGTCAGGTAGAATACGAAAAAAAGAGACCCGTATTTTTTGTTTTTCTAAATATAATAAATTGCAAAAGTTATAGCCGGTATAAGTTGGTACATATATATATATATATAGATATAGCACCATAATAAAGGACGTCACGAAAGCAAATACTTTCGTGATGTCACACAGTTTTAACTGCCTCTATCTCTTTAAGTTTTTATTTTCATGAAAAAAAATACGTGTCCTTTATTTTATCTCTTTCTAAACGATGGATATAATGAAGTAAAAAAAAATTTTCATGCAACATCACAATTGCCCGGATACTTCTCAATATAATGAAACTGCAGGATGATTTGATTAAATAATGAAAACAGAAAAAAAGGGTAAAAGCCTACATATATATGATATGAAATTGCCTAATAATATATGGGATGTAAGTTGAAAAGCAGCCGTATATACATTCAACAGAACACCTCATAAATCAAACAACTTGATTATATTTATGCAAAAGTTCTGAAAGACAATTATGAAATTAGTCAAATCAGATATTTTAATCATCCAGCGTACGTAAAAATTCAAAGGAAAATAGAATCGAAATTTCGAAAGGAGGGCAGAAAAATGACTTTTATTGAACATGCACAAATTGGATATTTCTTCCTAAAAACCGGATGGAGATAAATTTAATGAGAGTAAAGATGTAAAATTTCAAATTTAATAAGGATCGCGTAATAATAATGAAAAATAAAATGATTTATCTGATTGAACAAGGTCTGTAAAGAATCCGTAAAAACATTAAAAATAGAGGGAGAGAAGAAAGAAAGCAGAAAAAAAGCAGCGAAAGGTCAAAAAACACTTTTGAAAAAGAATTTCTGCTGATCGGTAATAGCTTTTTCAGGTACACTTCTCGTCTCAAGAATTTTAAAAATCTTATTAACCTTAAAAAAACAATAAAAGATGTGGCAATGAAAAGATTGTTAATCAAATTTTTTTTTCTTTACTAGCAAAAATTATTGAAGACTTGATGTCATTCAGAAGATTTATTATTTTTCGAATAAATAGAGAGGCAAGACGTCATCGAAAAACAATGATGTATCAATAACGGGAAAAACAACGAAAAACTGTGAATAGATCAAGATTATAAAAGAAGGTATAAAACTCAATATTATAAATTCTAGATTGGTTCTCAAAGGTAAGAGTGGAGAAGATGGTTAAAGAAAGTATAAAGCTCAATTAGTTATAAGAGCATTTAAAGATAAAGATAACTATAACCTAAGAGAAACAAATGCCTCTGTATCAAGACTTCTGTTAACAATCAAAACGATATTTTATTTTTCAAATCAAATCTTTATTTCAACAAATATCACTACACTCTTTGGATCCAAGCAAACGCTAAGGCGGTGCGATGAGTACTGACACATGAACGCGATCACCCTCTCTCGTTGCGCGCTCTCCCCTCTACTCTTCAATCCATGCTCCCCCCTCCCTTCAGAATTATAATGATGCTCGCGTCACTTTCCACATCTTAGGAAAGTTTCCTACTCTCGCGGTATCGGATTAGTCGACGATAAACTGCGGCCACAAGCAATCTTGCGCTCGCAACACTCTCATTTTTACGAGGGAACTATTCCCACAGCGGAGTGCAAAAATTTGTGGCCTGAGATCCACGCTCCTAATTTTAGTATTCATTTTGTATGCAAATCGTTTCCCCCTACAACTCTATCACTCCGTCGCACGTCCGCGAGAATTTCGGCACACATACAACACATACACGCCACCACCGATTCGCGGACGCACAGAGAGCGTGAACCCCAGCCGCCTCGCCTGATTCGCCCTCAGGTGAATTTGTAGACTCACCCTAGACGGCTCGAGACAACGAGAGTTTTATTTTTCAAAAGTTAATCTCACCGATACCGCGCTCGCTTTCACAGATAAAGTATACAAATTTTGGTTCCGCTACAATCATCCTCTCCTGTCCAATGTACATACGAACATTACCCTATTTTGTGTAAACATAGTTTTAAAGAACAAATAAAAATCATGTTACTAGCAAGACCCCCACTACGCAGCTTAAATGGAGGAAAGGCAACACGATAAATGGAACAACAACAAACAAACAAACAATAACCAAACTTCATATTATTCTAATATTCAACATCTTTCAATAGTGAGAACATTATTAGCTATGGCAAATAAATATAACTCAGACATTTATCAATCAGTATTCTCAAACAGAATTATAAATGAAGAAATTTACATAAAAATGTCAGACCGAGTGCAAATAAGCAATGAAATGAAGAAATCTAAAGTATGCAAACTTAAAAGGGCACTCTACGGTCTAAAAATAAGTTCAAAGAGTGGCATAAAAGATTTTCTAAAACAACTCGAAAAATACGATTGATATCAGATGATCATTGATATTATAATGATCCTTATTGATTTATCTGGAGAAATCGAAAATATGGTCTTATTATTACTTTATGTAAATAACATTCTTCTCATAGGCAACGATCATAAGAAAATGAATGATATAAAATCCAAACTTAAAGAGGAATTTCCAATGAAAGACTTAAGTAAGCCTAAAGAATTTTTATCAACAAAAATACATAAACAAAATTTTAAAGAGATTCGTGTAGAATTCCTCTTGTAACCACGAACAGATTATGAACAAAGAGAAAAGACAGAAAAGATGAACATTCGAAAACAAAAACGATTGTTTCCGCACTTTACAGAGAAGCTATTGGTTCATTGTTATACTTAGCTGTTGCAACACGACCTGATATTTCTCATGCAACAAATCTACTAAGCATACATCAACTAAATCTTACTATGTGAATGAATGGGAAATGATGAAAATAGTTTTTAGATATTTAAAAGGACGAAACAGTTAACTCTTTGCTATCGTGCAAATAGAAATAATTTATAAGCATTTGCTGATGCAAGTTTTGCCGATTATAGTTTTGCCTTTAACTACGTGTGGATATGTTATTCAGTTGTTTGGTGATGCAATCACTTGACGTACGCACAAATAATTTTATGTGGCTCTATCTACTTGTCAAGCTGAGTCCATCGCTAAGAGTGAAACTTATCAAAAACTAACTGCAACAAATCAATAACCATTATGCTAGATAAATCTTTTCATCCGATGAAATTATAATGTGATAATAAGGCAGCAGGTGCAAGTGCAAAGATAACCGGTTGAAATAAACTTCGACACATGACGGAAGTAAGAGAGCATTATGTAAAAGAATGCCTTAAAAGAAATTTAGTCAAGGTGTTTTGGATTCTCCCAAAATAACAAATAGCTGATATTTTTACTAAGCCCTTAAGCGTATTAAAGAATACGAAGTGTATACAATAATAAGAAAACTGATAAAATTCTAAACACAATAAAAGATGTGTAAAGAGTGATTGACTCGATCACACTAACTAAAGACGTGTATGGAGTAATTGGTTTACAACGATTAAAGATAAGCAAAGAGTGATTTAATTAATTTATTTGTTTCAGAGAATGAAAACAAGCAATATTAAAGACGTGAAATAAGTAGATGGTCAGATTTAAGAAAAAGAAACATTACTGCTCAAAAATTCAAATAGGCGAATTTTAATAGAAATTGGCCTAGAACGAACCTAAATTCATGCCATTTATTTTTTCTTACTATATCTCACACGTTTATCGTCAAATAATCGGTGCAAAGGTTTCCTTTTACGTTTTTTCCCAGTGGTTTCACAATCTCTTTTCAACATCCTGCAGTAATTAGCCAGCATACTAGTATCCCATCTACCTTGATAACGTTTCTCCATTACTTTAATGTCTTGGTGAAAACACTCTCCCTGTTCTTCACTATAATCTCCACAGTTGTCTGAAAAACTATCCAAGTGATTGTGTAGAAAATGTAATTTATAGTTCATTAGACAACCCATTTTCTCAAAATTCTCAACCATTTTAGATACGATTTTTTTGTAATTTGGGCTTCTGCGATTACCCAAGAAGTTTTCGGTAACTTCCTGGAAGTTAAGCCATGCAGCTCTTTCAATGTTTGTCATGGAACTAATAAACTGATCATCAGACATCATTTTTCTAATTTCGGGACCATCAAAAATACCTTTCTTTAATTTCGCATCTGATTTATTTGGAAACTTGCTTTCCAAGTATTTGAATCACTGACCATTTTTATTTGAAGCCTTAACGAATTGTTTCATTACACCAAGTTTTATGTGTGATGGCGGAATGAGAACTTTTTCGGGTCAACCAATGGAGTAGCTATAACGTTACTTTTTCCGACTTCGAGTGATTGTCTTCAAGGCCATTTTTGATTTGTATAGTGCTTTGCACGGTCTCTTCTATCCCATAAGCACAAGAAAAATGGCGTCTTTGTAAATCCAGACTGCTGTCATAACAATATTCCAGAATCTTTCAAATTGCCAGATATAAGCCGTTTATACTTGTCATACTGAATTTTTCATGGTATAATTTTGAGATTGTCATATGTTTCCTTCATTGTAGTGGTATGCGCTATAGGAACTGAGGCATAGTAGTTGCTGTTGTGTAATAATACAGCTTTTAAACTTTTGTTTGATGAATCTATGAACAATCTCCATTCTTTGATTTTATATACATTAGGTTTAATTTCATTCATCAAACCTTTTACATCTCTACAATATATTATTTCATCACCATCATGATTTATTTCTTCAAAATATGGTTTGAAACTTTTACTTCTTGTTCTGTAAAAAGATATTTTAGTAGAATTTGCTAACTGATCCATGCTTTTTAATGCTGAAGCTAAATGTTTTGCTCCATCTTTAGGTAAGTTAAGCTCTCTAACTAAGTCGTTTAGTTTATTTTAAGTCTATAACTTTACGCTTTTGTCTTTTTGGCCCGCTGGAAGGAAAAGGTTGTCATCGTCATCATCATCATCATCATCACCGTCATTTTCAATCTCTTCATAACTATCGCTTCCATAGGATTTATCTTTGAAATCATTATTATCAATTGTATCTCCATGAATGCCGTCATGGACTTCGTTGTTATCTTTATCATCATTTTTTCTATCGTCGGAATCTGATTCAATTGATAACCTTTCAAAAAAATCTAATTCTTCATCTCTTCTTGTTTTTTCGATAGGTCTTTTTACAGAAATAACATCAGCATAATTCACAGTAGTTTTGTTTTTACTATTCATTCCAATAATTTTGGTGTTACAGAAGTAACAATCCTCTATTCTATTTGGTTGATACCATTCCATTGGGCTATCAAATATAACTTTGTCATCTCCTTTTGTTTTATCCCACATGCAAAGCATTTTACGACATTGTTCGCAGATACTACATGGAGTCCACTTTTCTATATTTACATCTGTTTTTAATTTAAAGCAAGTTTTGTAAATGTTTTAAAGATTTTCATTGAAATGTCTTCGATATTTTAGCGGAGTGAATACTCCACAAACGAAACAAAAAAGATTACTGTTCTTTGGAGAAATATGCCCTCGAGATGTAGAAGGTGAATGATCCATGGTCTTTAATATAACCCCGCGCGTTAGGGATCCTGGTTCGATCGCAGGTGAGTCTGCTGTTCCGGAGGTGATAACTCTTATACTTCTCCGGAGCTAAGTATAAGAGCTTTCCGACTTTGACAAGGACAATGCTAACTTGTCGTCGGACACACTACAGCTTCATCCTCACATCCTAACATCCCCCTGCAAGGCAGTGCGCTTCCACTGGCATCGTTACCTCGACAAGCTTATGAGCGGATCATTTCACACATCCCCATTTGGGGCAGTGTCACCGTCACAGTTTTTGTCGAGGCAACAGGTAAAGATTATTTTAACGAAAAAAATTTATGTTTAAATTTTTCTCATTTCTTTAAACGTATATTTATACAATTAGAAAAGACACGCTAATTTTTTACAAAATTCTTCACGTATCACAGAAAACTCTATTGCATTTTGAAATTATATAATGTACGATCTCACAAATAAGAGAAAATCAAATATGATCTTTTATTTTTTAAAATAACCTTGTATTTAATTCAAATTATTCAATATTCTACAACAACCCTAAGATACCGTGGATTAGGTTTATTTTGCATGAAATTAATATATTCGACCTTAAAATTACCTTTGTAGATTTGACCTTGAAATGACCTTGATCCTGATGTGATGGGTCGAACGGGCTACGAATTCCGATTCAGCGACCTCAAAAACATAAGCTGTTCATGGTCTAGTCAACATGATGACGAAAATAATGACGAAGAAGAAGATGACAAAGTTAAATTTGATAGCCAAATGGAATAGTTAAAAAGCTGTATTATTACACAACAGCAACTACTATGCCTTAGTTCCTATACCGCATACCACTACAATGAAGGAAACATATGACAATCTCAAAATTATACCATGAAAAATTCAGTATGACAAGCATAAACGGCTTATATCTGGCAATTTGAAAGATTCTGGAATATTGTTATGACAGCAGTCTGGATTTACAAAGACGCCATTTTTCTTGTGCTTATGGGATAGAAGAGACCGTGCAAAGCACTATACAAATCAAAAATGGCCTTGAAGACAATCACTCGAAGTCGGAAAAAATAACGTTATAGCTACTCCATTGGTTGACCCGAAAAAGTTCTCATTCCGCCATCACACATAAAACTTGGTGTAATGAAACAATTCGTTAAGGCTTCAAATAAAAATGGTCAGTGATTCAAATACTTGGAAAGCAAGTTTCCAAATAAATCAGATGCGAAATTAAAGAAAGGTATTTTTGATGGTCCCGAAATTAGAAAAATGATGTCTGATGATCAGTTTATTAGTTCCATGACAAACATTGAAAGAGCTGCATGGCTTAACTTCCAGGAAGTTCCGAAAACTTCTTGGGTAATCGCAGAAGCCCAAATTACAAAAAAATCTTATCTAAAATGGTTGAGAATTTTGAGAAAATGGGTTGTCTAATGAACTATAAATTACATTTTCTACACAATCACTTGGATAGTTTTTCAGACAACTGTGGAGATTATAGTGAAGAACAGGGAGAGTGTTTTCACCAAGACATTAAAGTAATGGAGAAGCGTTATCAAGGTAGATGGGATACTAGTATGCTGGCTGATTACTGCAGGATGTTGAAAAGAGATTGTGAAACCACTGGGAAAAAACGTGAAAGGAAACCCTTGCACCGATTATTTGACGAGAAACGTGTGAGATATAGTAAGAAAAAATAAATGGCATGAATTTAGGTTTGTTTTAGGCCAATTTTGTATTTTTTACCTCCAATTAATCATCACTTTGAGGTGATGGGGTTAAACGGACCTTGGAATCGGATTTAGCAACCCCAAAAATATAAATATGCACACAGGGTGGACCATTTTAATCGCCCCACCCAAATTTCTCGGAATCTAAGCTGGCTACAAAAAAACAAAAATTGAAGGGGACAAAGGAGGCCATCTTTTGGTAAAGTTAGTTTTGACCTTGAAAATTTTTTAGATCAACATTATAATGGTAGATGGATTGGACGAGGAGGTCCAGTTAACCGGCCTGCTTGCTCACCCGACCTCACATTTCCAAACTTTTATTCATGGGAGTTTTTGAAAAATGTTGTTTTTCGAGAACGGCCCACAACTAGAGCAGACATGCAAGATCACATTGGTCGAGCGTGCGCAGCTATACCAAGAGAGACATTGCTCAACACCGTTCGCCATTTCCAAAGGCGTTTGAATTTATGTCTTGAAGCTAATGGACGCCAATTTGAACATTTGCTTCAACGTTAATTAGAATAATATTTTGATTAGTGAGAGGCAAGGGTACTCACTTTAATCAAGCACCCCAATCCTGAGAGGCAAGGGGACTCGCGTTAATCAAGCACCCCGATCGTGAGAGGCAAGGGGACTCACGTTAATCAAGCACCCAAAAGGAAACAGAACTTACTACAGTTGAATGAATGAAGTTCAAATAGTTCTTAAAAATTTTTTAAGAACTATTTGTTTGAATGGATTATATTAGGCCATTAAGTAAATTTTTTTTAAAAGTAGTAAAATTACAAGTTTTAGTACTTTAACTCTCAATATTAAAATTTTAAAATTCAATTATGAAACTCTAATAAATTACCCGTCAGTTTTAGTACGTAAAGTATAATATTGTATCTCAAAAATCTGTTGGTACTTGCATAAAAAAACTGAAAAATAAGAAATTTTTAAATTTAAAACCTACATGCTCAGACTCTAATAATGCAAGCCTAACAATATAACGGGCTAATTCTCAAACTGAAGTGGTGGATACCCGGTGTGTTTTGGTATTAGAGTTTATGCATTAGCATTTTCCGACATATATATATATATATATATATATATATATATATATATATATCAGTAATAAGTCAAAAATTTAATTTTTTTTTGACAAACTGTAATTCCGCTTTTTTTAATCTTTTAAAATTTAATTTATTTTATTTCAAATTATTATAACTAATAAAAATCCAGCGGAGTTTAGCATATATCTAATATATATTATTTATTGAACCTTCATACACATAATTATAATGCATAAAGCTTTAGAAATTATTTAAATAGAATTAAAAAATTACAAAAGTTACACTATTAAAATTAATCAAACCTACGAAATATAGACTTATGGTACATAAGATATTTATCGTATTAAAAATGTGATTAGGAACTTTTAAAATAAAACAATATTTAAATATGATTAACAATAAATATATATATATATATATATATATATATATATATATAAATATATATATATATATTTATTGTTAATCATATTTAAATATTGTTTTATTTTAAAAAGTTCCTAATCACATTTTTAATACGATAAATATCTTATGTACCATAAGTCCATATTTCGTAGGTTTGATTAATTTTAATAGTGTAACTTTTGTAATTTTTTAATTCTATTTAAATAATTTCTAAAGCTTTATGCATTATAATTATGTGTATGAAGGTTCAATAAATAATATATATTAAATATATGCTAAACTCCGCTGGATTTTTATTAGTTATAATAATTTGAAATAAAATAAATTAAATTTTAAAAGATTAAAAAAAGCGGAATTACAGTTTGTCAAAAAAAAATTAAATTTTTGACTTATTACTGATATATATATATATATATATATATATATATATATGTCGGAAAATGCTAATGCATAAACTCTAATACCAAAACACACCGGGTATCCACCACTTCAGTTTGAGAATTAGCCCGTTATATTGTTAGGCTTGCATTATTAGAGTCTGAGCATGTAGGTTTTAAATTTAAAAATTTCTTATTTTCAGTTATATATATATATATATATATATATATATATATATATATATATATATGTATATATATTTAATGATGTTTAATGCAATCATTAGCGGTTCCTTACAGAAGTTTAAAATAAAAATATTGTTGAAAATAAAATAATGTAGGTTCCGTGAAAAGTAAGTACTCGACACCGTTCTTGGAAAAACATCCAACGGTTATGAGTTGCAAAAATAACACTAAAACTCGAAGTTGAAAGAGTAGAGGGCGCGTTGATTTGATGAATACATTGTTGTTGCGCGTGATTATTAAACCCTCACGAGTGTTTGAGTCTTTATGCATTACGGTGGCAAATTTTATTTTATTTATTTTGAATATACCAAAAATAACTACGCTGTCGCCTGTTATTGAATATTGCTTTCCTTGAATGCGCCAAACCTGTCAATAGTACATAATAAATCTTTTACACATTTACGAATAATAATTGTGATTTTGTGACTATAGGTAAGTTTACTTTTTCTAAATGTTTTTATTTGATTTAAAATAATAGTAATACTGAATGTTTTCTATTTATGTTCAGAATTTAATATAATCAACTACCCGTATAATTATCACTTTACTTTAAATAATGAATAAAATATTAATTTATTTATAAACTAATATATAATATGCATCCATGTATATTTCTATAAACGTTACATACAAGTATTTGAAACATAATAATACAAAATTAATTATAATATTAATTACTCATAGATTTAAAATAAAATTAATAAATAAATGATATACAATACTCAACCAATTAATAAATGTGATTTGAGATATCAAACATATTAATTCATAATTGTTTAGAATTATTAAAAAGACTACGAGTTAAAATGGATAACAGACAAGGCGATCGCCATAAAGGACCACGAAAATATTTGTCAGGTAATGAGAAGCGTAGAAAAATGAAGGAAAAACTAAAACAACAAACTGAACTTCTTTCACAAACGCATCTGATGACTGATTTTTTTATAAAGGATTCTTTGAATGCAACGGATTTAAATAGTACGAATGAAATGGTAATTATAGAATAAATACAAATATGAAACGTTCAGAAAATTTAATGAAGTCTATTGAAAAGTTGTATAAGATGAAATAATTTTCTATACATTTTGAAAATATAATAAATTTTATTAATATTATAATATTTATTGCATTTTAGAACCCAATTAAAGAAGTAGTTAATGATGTAAGTACTTCAGAAGTAGAAACCAATTTTGAAACTCTAGAAGTACAGGATGGATTTGAAAATGCAACAGAACAAAATTTAAAAGAAAACGTAATTGTGAAGAACAGTAGGTTAGCATTTCGAGGAGATAATGAGACTATTGGTTGCGCACATAATAGTAATTATCTCGGATGTCTTGAACTAGTCGCTGAATATGATGATTTTTTAGATTGTCACATAAAAATGCGTGCTAACCAAGGACAAGGTACTGTCAGTTACTTATCGTCAACAATTTGTAACGAATTTAGACACTTAATTGCTAAAAGGGTTTTTAATAAAATTATTCTTCGTATAAAAGAATCTCACTATTATTCGATTACTCTTGATTCAACAAAAGATGAAGGTCGTGTAGATCAATTAGTTTTGATTTTTCGTTACATCGAAAAAAATGGGGATCCTGTTGAAAGATTTTTAACGTTTATGCCCAATAAAGGTCACAAAGCAATAGAAATGTTCAATGCTCTTGTCGAATTTTTGAATGATAATGGAATAGACCTAAAAAACTGTCGTGGACACTCTTACGATAACGCGTCAGCAATGAGTGGTAAATTTCAAGGGTTGCAAGCTTTAGTCAGACAAAAAAATGATTTAGCATGCTGGGTTCCTTGTTTCGGGCATTCGCTAAATCTGGTTGGCAGTAATGCAATGGAAAGCTGTACAGACGCAAAATTATTTTTTAATTTTTTAGAACAGCTTTATGTTTTTTTTACCTCTTCTACAGATCGATACGCCACTCTTGTAACTTGTTTAAAATCAGCATCTTCATCGGAAAATCCTCTTTATATTCCTAAGAGAGTAAGTACAACTCGTTGGTCGTCCCGGGCAGATTCTACTAAAGCTGTAATTCGAGGTTATTCTCAAATTAAATCTATTTTATGGAAAATGTCAGAGGAAAATAGTGAGGCTCTTGGAATACATGATCAAATGAACAGGCTTGATACTGGAATATACCTTGTTTTTTGGAATGAAATTTTAGATAGAATCAATCATATAAACAAATGTTTGCAATCTCCTGATACAAATTTAAACAATTCAATTGCTCTACTTGTTTCTTTGAAAGCTTTTCTTCAAGTTCAACGCGAATCATTTTTAGAATTTGAACGCCAAGGAGTAAAGTTATGTGGTACAAATGAATATAAAATCCAACATAAACGGAAACGTATGCGTAATGTACGTCTGAATCCATTAGATTATGAATGCACACCAGAAGTTGTGTTATCTCCCTCAGAAACATTCTGTACCCAAAGCTTTCTTCCAGTTGTTGATCGATTCCTTTCATCATTAGCAACAAGACTATCAGCTTACGAAGAAATTGAAAATCGATCTGGATTTTTGAGTAAATTAAATGAGCTCAATCCTCGAGAAATTAAGGAACATACCAAAAATTTGTGCGATGTGTACAAAGATGATTTAGATGAAAATCTTGGAGTCGAACTGATTCATTTCAAGGAATATTATCATCAATTTATTCCTCAAAAAGAAGATTGTATGAGTCACGAGCGATTTATGATAAAGTTGTTAATTGAACATGAAAATGTGAGAGATAGTTTTCCTAATGTTGAAATAATGTTAAAAATTTATTATTGTATACTCACAACTAATTGTACGGGAGAGCGAGCGTTCTCCAAATTAAAATTAATAAAAAATAGATTGTCAACAACTATGTCTCAAGAAAGTCTTAACGATCGTACAGTACTGAGCACTGAATACGATATTATGAGAGAACTAGGTATTTCTGATTTAATTGATAAATTTGCAACTAAAAAATCAAGAAAAGTACCTCTTTAATAGAATAAAAAAATTTAAATAAAAACGTTAATTTTTATTTAATTTGTGATCCTACTATTTGATTATCAAAGATTTTTGTAATTTTTAATTTTTGTAGATTTGGTTTCCTTGACTAGGCCCCACCATGTTTTGGCCTATAGGCTCCACCTATCCTAAATCCGGCACTGTTCACGAGCTCTTTAAGTCAAGCGACTTATTGCTCTATGATCTGGGTGTCGTCGGTCAGGAAAGCGTGCAGCGTAAAGTCTTGCTGCTGCTTGATAATTATGATGACTTTCCCCTAAAACCATGATCATATCCACAATTTCGTTGGGTTGATAGTCAGCCATTTTTAAAGGTGTTTTTTACTTTTACTTTTATTAAGGGTTTTAAGGGTTTCCGAAGTTTGGACAATTGAAGTAGTAGTATTAATAGAGTAACAGTTTTAAAAACAGTAAATAGTGTTTTGCTAATAAATTTATTCTGTGCTGATTGTGGATCAAAAGCGTGTTACGACTTCTATAAAATGCAAATAATAAAATGTCGATTACAACCTTCAAAACTTATGAGAAAAGAAAATTTTAAAAATTAATGAACTGTACGAATTATTAATTTAACTTTACTATTTGATCCATCATCTTTATAAAACTATTATTGATTAGTAATGAATAAACAAAATCTCAAAAGCTTCTTTCAAAAATAAAAAAATTACAAAAACTGCCTCATTAATTAACTTTTTAATGACTTTTTGAATAACCAAATATTTAGTTTAGTTGCTAAAACGTTTAATTTTTGTAATTAAAAATTGCAATTCAGATAGTTTTAATTCTTCTCTTTTTTCGCTAAAATTAAGTAGGATTTTTAATTTTATTTATTTTGTTTTTGCTCAACACCGTCTGCTATTTCCAGTAACATTCGAAAAAAAAAAAAAATAGTTTGTGAACATTAGACCTTTAATTAACCTTGTCAAGGTCGCAACAGCCAATTTCAAGTATCAAATTAGATATTATTTTTTCGACTCGATACGATTCGACAGGGTCAAAAATAGGGATACTCATTTAAAAAAACTTTGACCTTCAAATGACCTTGAAAATTGACTCCCCAATGTCAAAGTTACGTGACCACCTTATTCGCGAGTAATTTGTATCATTAGTAAGCCAACAAAAATTCGAAAAAACAGGTTTTGAACAAATTTTCAATGTTCAACCTTCATTTGACCGTTTCAAGGTCATTTTAAAAATTTATAAACTATCATTTTAGACGTAAAATTTCTGGTTCTTTCTGAATCTGACGTTAAAAATGGGTGTTCCTATTTAAAAAAAAACACTCTGACCTTCAAATAACCTTGAAAATGAAGTTCAAGGTCAAAACTCACTTAACCAAAAGATGGCTCCCTTTGTCCTCTTCAACTTTTGTCTGAATAGTTTTTTTGTAGCCAGCTTACATTCCGAGAAATTTGGATGAGGCGATTAAAATGGTCCACCCTGTATACTATGAAGGAAGCATGTCGTGTTAAAAAGTGGTGGAAACTTCAGGTAGAGAGAAAGAAAATATAATAACTTAATCCTATCTCTCTCGCGTAACGCTCCCGTAAGCGCTGCACCAGAGAGACAGTATGTAAGTAGTTGTTTTATTTCTCTCTCACATCATCGTTAAAATAGCGACCACTTCTTCATATTACATACTGCCTCTATGTATATATGCTTGAAGCGCATACCTAAAAGATACATGGTTCCGAAGAACCAGAAATTCATAGAAAAAGGTGGTAAATATTTTGATTACAATAATATTTAAAATTCACTGAAAAGTAAATTAACTTTTGAATATTGAATTCAAATATACGTTATTGTATATGTAAACAAGTATTCAAGAAAAACTCAAGTTTATTACACATACAATATAAGGCTTCGATTAAATATGTCATGTATGGAATGTCATCTAGTTCTGTTCGATTACATATACATAATTAACTTCACCAATTTTCAATAAAGAGCAAATATATGTAGTTTAATATTTGAAATAAAAGTAGCTAAACTAAAACAAAAAATAAATTTCAAACATAAATTTACTTTATACTAAAAATCAGTAAAACTAAACAATATAAAGTAATGGAATAGAACCAGGAACATTGAAAAAAAATAGAAAACTTAAGCTTTGTTTCCAAGAATATTTTACTTTAAATAGTATATTTTTCACCTAGGGAAAAAAGTAAAGAATGTCCTAAATCGTATGTAAATTGTAAGGTACAATTCACAAAAGTAGAAAATTAAGCTTGCCTTCATAGGTAACCGTGAGTATCACGTATAATTTCGAACTTGAGTATCGTTTGGATATTTAATTTAGTAAACATAAGATAACAAAATTTTTAAAACGTGTAACAAGTTACGTGTAGCGTGTAATATCATTAACGGGATGTCAGAGTTGTTAGAATCGATTTTTGCTTTTTTTATCTGATTGATATTCTCTTTAAATTGACTATTTAGACAAATATAATGACTTCTCCACGCTAAAGCTACATTAATTCAATTATTTTTGTTGAAAAAAATCACTTAAACTTGTTATTTTTTCATGAACTTTAAAAGATAATTGGATATCAAGCTCGATAAACCTAACCTCAAAATACTATACATTGAAAGTTTGTTTTTAACTTTTTATGTGTAATATTTTAACAAATTTCTTGAGTTGTCCGCATTCAGGATTAATCTTATAAATATTTTTTCTGTAGTGAAAGAATATGATTTCACGCACCGTTTACTCATGAACTTTATGTAAAAATATTATTAGGAGGGCTCTAATGTTTAGATTCTTGACCTTAATATATGATTATGAATTGGGACGATAAAATTGAAAATAATCTTTTCACGTGAAACATACTTAAAAACAAATTTCGTGTTTATTTCTAATTATAATATCTTCACATATGTATTTTATACATACGAAATACTGAATTTAAATACACAATTATAAGATTAAAATAAAATATTTTAGTTATTTTGAAATTTGAATATTTCAAAATAACAAATCGACTATTTGCAATTACCCAACAATTCTATTTACATCATATGTAAATTCTTTATGAAACATAAACATTACGAAATATCACAAGTAAGGTTATATTATATTAAATTTTATATTTGTTTTTTTTTATTTTCATATCATTGATATTATAATTTATGAATGAGTTCTTTATATTAAAAAGAATTATTATTTAAATAATTTAAATATTTTTTATTGTTGACAAGTAACTTTTTAATACAGTTATGTTTGTATTAAAACACAACTGAAAATGTTAATCGAATAACATTTCCATCAAAATAAATTTTAACGCTATGATTATAAAAATAAAAATTTTTATTTAACTATAATCCTTTGTAATTATTATTTGTGTAACATATATGTAAGAATAATATATTTAATGAATAATCATTTCATTTGATGAACAGTTAAATAAATTTATATATTTATTATTGTATAACATAATTTATTCAGTTTAAATTTTATTTAGTTATTATTCTAAGAATAAAGTACTTGAAATAATTTCATGAAAATAGATTAGTATTGAAAACTTGTAAACAATTCTTCATAAATAACATTTATGTAATCTTAATTACATATTCATATGTACGTGTGTTCGTATTCATATGAATTGCCATTTACGTAAAAATTGTTAAGAATTGAATATATTAATAACAATTTCATTAAAGCAATAATATTTTTGTTAAGAGAAACATATTAATTTTCTCTCCGTCTGTAAATAGTTAAACACGTCTGATTTTTCTATTATTTGTGTTTTTGTTCTGGTGCTGCATTTTTGTGCCCTCGGGTGTTTTTGTTACAGATTCTTGCTCACTAAAATTGCAAGGCACCGTTTCAGCTATAAAACATCATTTTTGATAGCGGTCCTTGCTTTTTATATTAAGATTTCTACCAAGGTGCTGAATTTTGAGGTTAGGACGTCTGCTATTTTGAGGTTAGTTCGAGAGGCAATTTTTATCGACAAGCAGAGATCCTGGTGGCGCTGAACGTAATCCTTAAATTACTCTTTGACCAATAAAGTGAAAATCTGTATTACCATGTAAGCTTTTGGAGCGTATACACAAGTGAGGTCAAAGTAATGGACAGCTGTGCGATCTGTAAACTTGCTACCAATGATAAATGGGGCATGGCAAAGCTCCATTTGTGTGTCACGTGCCGGCAGCGTTGTCATGCAAAATGCATGACACGTTCTAAAATGGATAATGGCACAAAATATGAGTGCAAGAAGTGCCTCGAAACACACAAAAACAGTCACATGTCATCTGCGTCACTGGCCGGCGGAAGCACAAAGGTTAATGAAGTTACGCCAAACATGATCGCGCGCAAAGCTGTTCCAAAACAGCCCATCAGTGCCTCTACACCAACACGTACCGACTCGAAAGTAACACCGGTCATCACATCTCAGGGGCAGCCAGCACGAGTGAAGACTACTACTATCGCGGCGCAAATTGGGACCAACAAAAATGGCGTCGCGGCGGATGGAGGGAGAAATAGATTAAGTATTAATTTATCTAATAAGTATTTGGGAGGTGGCGCTGCGCACGTTGCCCCGAATAATAATAATAACAATAATAATAATAAGATAAGCAATTTTGACGGGGTCCAAGGATGTTCAGATTCTTCCTCAATGAGGGCAGCTGTGTCTGCTCTAGAGGGCGCACTGTCCGGCAGGCTTGACTCAATTCAAAATAGTATTGAGGCTTTTCAGAGCCACGTTACGAATACTGACAATGGTCTGCGGGACATTGTGTCCAAAATGGAAGTACAAAGTGAAATTATTAAAAAATTAGTAAATGAGCAGATGCAGTTGTTAGAGGAGAATCGAAAACTTGAAGGAATTATACTAAACTTCAAAAGAGATTTCCTGTCCACTCTAAACAACAAAATTGAAACTATAATTACAACTATTAATAATAAACTTAATAATGTGCAAACATTTCTCAATAATGAATTTAGTGAAGTGGACAGGGGCATCTTGGACCTTACGTCCGGGGTGGCTGGCGTGGCGCAGGCCGTTACCGATCTCGCGACTGAGCAAACAACTC
Organism: Anastatus disparis; assembly: GCA_017163975.1. Lineage (NCBI taxonomy): Eukaryota > Metazoa > Arthropoda > Insecta > Hymenoptera > Eupelmidae > Anastatus > Anastatus disparis. The sequence continues at coordinate 2,129,411 of JAFFSR010000393.1, forward strand.
ACACATCTAGATTTATTGACATAACAGAAACACAAACACCACATGCGCACACAGTAATTAATGATGAGGCACCCCGTCAGATTGAGACGGAGTGTGGTTCCGGGGATGGTATGTTGGTGATCTCTGGCGGGCTAGATTGCTCAGCAGTCAATGTTGGGCTGGAGGATTATGCGTGTGCCGTTCTTGGTGCTATACTCCCAACAATCAAACGTGCGAATATAATTTCAGTTAGGGAAATCACTAAAAATGATGATAGGAACGGGGTGTCTGCAGAACGTGGGATCGGTGGCGGTCCGAGGGGTGCGTTCTCATTGCTGGTGAGACTCTCCGAGGGGGACCTGGCGCAGAAGGTATTTGAGGCTAAACGACAATTTACGGGTTTTTCATCTGCAGATCTTGATCCCTCCTTCCTCAGTGGATTGTCCACTTTTAAACATCATAATTTGATATTCATAAATGAATTTATGCCTAAAGATAAATATGTAAATTTTAAAAAATTAAAAAAGTATGCCAAGGAAAAAGGCTTTAAATTTGTTTGGCATAGACGTGGCAAATTTCTGGTGAGGAGAGAGAGAGGGGAGAGGGCACACAGTTTTAGCAACGAAAATGACTTAGATAAATTGATTAATAATAAAGAATCTAATGATGTAAATTTAAATGTAAATGAGAAAAACTCAGAAACTCTATCGATTAACATATGTAGCAAAGCTTTCGAGCAACAAAATGTAGAGACTGTTGGGAATAGAGGTTTTGTGTTCCGGGATCGGAAAGGAAAACACTTTTCTTTATAATATTAAACTGGTTGATATATATTCTAATTATCTTTAAGTACAGTAATTATTAATCTAATACGTTACAAATGGCTAAGCTTTACTTTACATATGCTATTGTAAAGAGCTTGTCTTTATCGCTACATGGCGCTTGCTAGACTCTGTTCAACAGACTGCTTGAGCTCGACTAGAGCCTCTCTTTCTCAGCTGATTTGCTGATTCATATGTATGGTCGAGTACGCATTCACCGACGGAAGGTGATACGCTTACAAATATAAGACGCAACATTTACATATTACAACACGCCTCCTTAAATTTGCGGCTTTTATTTCTTTTGTTTTACATTAAATTTCGCTTTTACATGTTTTTAAATTAATCTTAATTCTTTTCTGTTTTTAATAAATTTTTCTTTACATAGATCTTTGGTTAATATATCAGCTATATTTTTATCAGTTTCAATTTTTAAAATATCTATTACACCATTTTCATAATTTTCATTAATATAATGATATTGCACTTCAATGTGCTTCGAATTTTTTGTTAGATTACCAAATTTAGCTATAGCTATCGCACCAGAATTATCTTCATAAATTTTAATTGGTCTATCTATATTAAATTTAAATGCATCATTTAACAAATCTTTTATAAATAATATTTCTGTCACTGCTTCTGACATAGCAATATATTCAGCGAAAGTTGAATTTTTTGTTACAGTTTTCTGTTTATGTGTTTTCCAATAAACTACATTACCATATACTCTAATTACAAATCCTGTTGTGGATTTCCTATCAATATGATCACCTGCGTAATCTGAATCGACCATACAATCTAATTTTTCTTTCTTTATGTTATTATAATAAGTTAATTTTAAATCTTTAGTTTTATATAAATATTTTAACACTCTTCAAGCATACTTAAAATGTATTTCGTTGTAACAACTTTGGTATCTACTTAAATAATTAACACTATATGATATATCAGGTCTTGTCCCTGTACTAATGTATAAAAGTTCGCCTATTAAATTCCTATAACTAATTCTTTCATCTATTTCAGTTGCTTGTTCAAGTTTTAAACTTGTCTCTATCGGAGTTTCATAGAGCTTTGCATTTTCTAAATGATATTTCACAGCCAATGATTCAATATATTTTTGTTGACTTATAGTCATTACACCTTTTTCTTTATCATGATTAATATAAATTCCAATATATCCTGTTATTTTACCTAAATCTTTCATTGCAAATCTTTGCATTAATTTTGTTTTTATTTCCTTGATCTTATTTTTATCTTTACAGCAAATTAAAATATCATCTACAAATACTAACATATATATAGGATCATTGCTTGTGTTATTTACATATAAACAATAGTCATGATTGCTTCTAACAAAATTTAATTTTTCAACATAGTTATTAAATGTTTCATACCATGCTCGTGGACTTTCTCTAAGACCATAGAGTGCCTTTTGGAGTTTACATACTTTATTTTCTCTAGTTTCATAGCCTTTTGGTTCATAAATATAAACTTCTGATTTTACCGTACCATTGAGAAATGCTGTCTCAACGTCCATTTGTTCTATATCTAAATTATTTACACAACAATAGCTTAACAAAATTTTTAAAGTTTGCATCTTTCCTACTGGAGAGTATACATTTTCTAAATATTCTTTTTGCTGAAAGCCTTTTACTACTAATCTAGCTTTATAAGAATTATCTCCTTTTCTTTTAAATATCCATTTAACATCAATTACTTTCTTATTTTTTGGTTTATCTACAATAATCCATGTTTTATTTTTATTTAAACTATTAATTTCAGAATCCATAGTTTTTTGCCATTCTTTACTTTCTGTGCAGTTTATCACCTCCTCGAATGTATTCGGTACATTAGCGTTTACATAATTTACATATATATAATGTGTTATTGGGTCACCATATCTTTCTATAGGACTTTTCTTTCTCGTTGAGGTTCTTTCGACTTCTAAATTATCTTTTCGTTTTTTAAATCTTTTATTTACATTACCAGAATCGTTATTTATTTTATTATTAGAATTTGAATTATCATCATCATAATTTTCATTATCATTTATTTCATTATCATTTTTATTTTCAGAATCAATTTTACTTTGACTATTATTATTTTCTAAATTTAATTCAATGTTATTTTCATCATTTTATTCAGTACAAATTAATTCTGTATCTTCTTCAACTACTTTAACATGTCTGGCATTTATAACTTTATTATCAATTAAAACTCTATAAACATTATGTGTGTATCCTACTAGTATACCTAATTTAGCTTTATCGTCCCATTTACTTTTTCTTAATACTTCTGGTACCCTTACGAAAACTTTGCTTCCATATATTTTCAAATGTTTTACATCAGGTTTTGATTTTAAAAGTATTTCATATGGAGTTTTATTTTCATGTGTGTTGGCTATTGTACGGTTTTTTAAATAAGAAACTGTTTTCATTACTTCTGGCCAATACCTTATAGGTATCTTGGCTTCTTTTACTAAACATCTGCCTATATCCATTGCTGATCTATTAAATCTTTCCGCTACTCCATTTAATTCATGGACGTAGGGTGGACAAGGTAATAATTCAATTCCTTTGTATTTAATAAATTTATAAATTTCTTGATTTAAATACTCTTTACCATTATCACATTGTAACTTTTTTACTCTTTTATTAAATTGATTTTCAACTTAATTTACATATTCTATAAAACATCCTGCTGTTTCAGATTTACTTTTAATACAATAAACTCTACTGCATTTACTATAATCGTCTATAAACGTTAAAAAATATCTTTCTCCACCATAACCAGCTGTGCTGTGTGGACCATTTAAATCTGTATGAATTAATTTTAAAGTCTCAGTAGATCTAGTTTTCTTATTTTCAAACGGTACATTAGCCATTTTACTTTGAATACAGTTTGCACATTTCATATTATTATTTTCTAATTTATCTGGTAAACCATTCAATAATTTTTCATTAACTAATTTATTTAAATGTTGAAAATTTACATGACCTAATGCTCTGTGCCATTTTTCTTTTTCTGTTAATTTTACCGTATTTGCATAAATATTTTTACCTTTATAGTCATCAATAAAACTTTTCATTAAATACAAATTATTTATTTTTTCTGCTACAGCTACTAATTCTCTATTTTTATTATAAATTTTTGCTGTTTGATTTCTCGATACAATTGTGTTATTTACAGTTATTTTAGAAAAACTTAACAAATTTCTACTTAATTCTTTTACATAATAGACATTTTTAAGATCAACTTTCTTTTCATAATAATAAGTTTTGAAATACGTTATAATGTTACCTATTTTAGTAGCTTTTAATATTTTTCCATCTGGCAATTTTACATTAACCGCTTCTTCTAATACAATAAATTTTTCAAAATAACTATCATTGTTAACTATATGGTCAGTACAACCACTATCTAAAAGCCAGTTTATTTCATTTTTACTTTCATTAATTTCTGTTTCTTTTACCTCATTATGGTTTACCATCGTTACCCATGATTCTGCATTGCGGTTGTCGTTACGTTGACTAGAAGATTCTTCTCTTGGCTGACTTGTTCTGTTCTGTCCATAGCCTTGTTGTGAATACCCCCTTGAATTTGATCGTGGAAACCCTCGTTGAAATCCTCGTTGACCATGACCTCTGTTGTAATAGGCTCCTCTACCTTGATTGGTATGCGTTCCTCTACCTTGGCTGAATTGTGGTGCTCTCCAACAATCTTTCTTGTTGTGGCCTTCTTTCCCACAATTAAAACATTGTCCTTTTGTTTTTATGCTGAAAGTGCTGACATTTCTTTTACTTTCACTTTCAGATCTTGTCATATTTTTCTCTTGAATTTTGGACTTTACATATTCTACTGTCCTTTGCTCTTCTGGTATGACATCTATGAAGTCACCAATAAAGCTGTAACTGGGTGGCAGTGCTTTTATTATATATCTTATCTTTTCTTGCTCGTTCAAAGTTCCACCAGCTGCTTTAAACTTATTATAGGCTTGTTCAAAATCTACAAAAAAATCTTCAACTTTGTCATAATTCTTCAATTTTACATCTTCTAATTTACTTCTACATATTATCTGTAGAGCTGTAGATTTTGTTAAGTACATGCTGTCTAGCTTTCTCATCATTTCATATGTTGTTTTACATTCTTTAATGTACTCTAACTGCTTATCTGATATTGAGCTTATCAGCATATTTTTAGCTTTTAAATCTGCTTTCTCCCAAACATCTTGGTTATCTGCTTCAGTTAATACTCTTATTGCTTGCTTTTTACATTCTTTATATTCTACAATATTCAGTAATCTGAATTCCCAGCTTGAATAATTGCATCCATCAAAAATGGGAATATAAACATCATCAATTTTTACTTGCTTAGCCATTTCTCTCTCTTTTTCTAATTTTATATTTTTATCAATTTCTTTTACTGCACTTAACACTTTTTTCAGTTCTTTGAGGAAAACTTTTCTTAAACGATTTCTTTCTTCTTTAATGAGCACTATATTTTCAGCTTTTGTCTGTTTCATTAAACTTTCTTTTAATTATCTTATTAAATTCACTTATTAATTTCCTTAGTGAATTCACGTTTTTAATCTTTTTTATTTTGTCACCTTTTTTAATTTTCTCGTACAGTCTATTTTTTCAAAATTATTATTCACTTTCTGCTTCTCATTATTTATTATTTTTCACCTTTTATTCACTTGATTTCTTTTTCTTTCCTTTTATCTTTCAGACACGTGCTCTGTTTTAACCTCAAAATAATTTTCTTCTAACCTGACTTTTTGCGACCACGTTGCTTTAATTTTTAATCCGCTTGCATCGAACTTATTTTCTGCTTAATTTTCTTCTTTTTTCTCTCTCTTGATTTATAATAATTTTTTCTTTTCACTTTTCTATATATTTTTCATTTTACTTTTGCCTTTTATTTATCTTTTTGATTTAAATAATCTACCACGTTTTTGCTTCAATAACCACGTTTTTTCTATTTTATCAACCACGTTTTCTTGTTTTAACTTAACCACGTTTTTTTTTTATTTTTTCTTGTAAACCACGTTTTCTTAATTTTTCTTTTCAACCACGTTATCTTATTTTTTCTTTTTAACTACGTTATCTTATTTGCATACCTTCAACCACGCTCTGCTACCATGTTGGGAATAGAGGTTTTGTGTTCCGGGATCAGAAAGGAAAACACTTTTTTTTATAATATTAAACTGGTTGATATATATTCTAATTATCTTTAAGTACAGTAATTATTAATCTAATACGTTACAAATGGCTGAGCTTTACTTACTACAACAGACTGCTTGAGCTCGACTAGAGCCTCTCTTTCTCAGCTGATTTGCTGATTCATATGTATGGTCGAGTACGCATTTACCGACGGAAGGTGATACGCTTACAAATATAAGACGCAACATTTACATATTACAACAGAGACAAACCTAGTTTTAGTTAAAGACGGAGTAACATCGAATGTGGCATCTCACCAATGACTGTGCCGGGCCTCCCTTGGGGGTCGTACAGGAAGGATGGGTGAGCTGCGAGCATGCTTTCTGAATGTGACTTCGTTAAGAGCTCACATTGGACAGGTGCGTGAGTTCCTAAGTGGTAGTCCTTCTTACGACATATTTGGGGTTGCTGAGACCTGGCTGGGTCCGTCTGTTTCAGATGACGTCATTCGGGTCAAGGGGTATAAAGTATTCAGACAGGACAGAAACCTGCGCGGTGGAGGAGTAGCCTTGTATATTAAAAACAACTTAAAATGCACTATTTTGGCTACTTCGGATACTCAAACTATTCAGTTAGTGAGGGTAAACCGGAGGTGCCTGAATATATTTTCTGTTCTGTGCAAATGGGAAACTCCGAACCCGTGTTGGTTTCTGTTATTTATCGGCCTCCTGCTGTTTCGTTTATTAAAAACACAAACTTTTTAGATGTTTTGAGAAATTATGCCTCTGAATACTCTCATAAAATTATAATGGGAGACCTGAATGCCGATCTCCTGCGTGAGAGCAGTGATGCCAAACTTCTTAACAAGTTATTTGCTGAGCTTTCGTTGCAGTTGGTCCGGCACGGTGCCACGCATCACACTCCGACGTCTCACACTTGGATTGACCTGATTCTTGTTGACGATAATGACACAGTACTTGACGCACGAAACTTACCGGCGAATTTTCACAGTTGGCATAACTTAATTGATGTATGTATTTTCTGTAGTCATGTCATAACAGATAAAAAAGCAATTGAGTAAAGAAACTTTAAAGATATTTGTCCGACGTTATTAGTACAGAGTCTGGCCGGCTGTGAAGTTTCCGTGGATAGACAAAGGATTGTCACAGATGCAGTGCAAGAGAGATGCCACGTATCGAAGATACAAACGGACGAAAGATGAGAGATATCTCTCTGAATTTCTGCAACTACGTAAAACGATTGACGAGCAGACTGAACAAGCTAGGACTACTTACTATCATAACAGACTGTTCGAAGCTCTTGCCAAAGGTAATGTCTGGAAGGAGTTAAAAGACCTAGGACTCTTGTCCGGACCTCAAGGGGACTTAAATGGATTTACTCCGGATGAGCTTAATGCGCACTTTGCGGGGGTGTCAGTCTCGCCGCACAATGATAATGAGGAATGTAAGAGAATTCTTTCCCAGTGTTGTAAAAGTGGCTTTGCCTTTAAACCAATTAATGTTACTGATGTGGTCCTTGCAATTTCGCATTTTTCATCATAGGCTTGTGGCGAGGATGGCATTCCGCAGAGCGTGATACTCAAGGCTTTACCGTTTATCGGAGAACATCTTGTGACTCTGTTCAATTCCTCTTTTGCACGGGGGGTCTTCCCTTGCCTTTGGAAGCGTGCACGCATTGTGCCATTTAAAAAGTGTCCTGCACCAACAATGCCTAAAGATTTTAGGCCCATAGCAATCTTATGTTTTATTTCAAAGGTCCTGGAGAAGATTGCCCATGACCAATCGCAAGAGTATATTACGACACATCGGATACTTGACTCTATGCAGACTGGTTTTAGAAAGCATCACTCAACGCAGACTGCCATACTTAAACTTACTGACGACATAATATCAGGTCTAGATAAGAAACTTGTCACGCTACTACTTCTGTTTGACTTTGGTAAGGCATTCGACACGATCTCGCACTCCAAATTACTTGCAAGGCTGAGATCGATGGGGTTTTTCAGGGTTGCACTCGAGTGGATTCGCTTCTATTTATCAGGTAGGAAACAAATGGTTTCCACGCATTTGAAAGAGGAATCGAATTGGCTAACAACCAATTTAGGAGTTCCGCAGGGTTCAGTGCTGGGACCTCTGTTGTTTTGCCTTTACATTAATAACATACGTGACACCCTTGACCCTGGTTGTGTCGAGCACCTATTATATGCAGATGACCTGCAAATTTATACGCAGATCTCTTATGAGGATGTGAATGAAGGTATTCGTATTCTACAGAGGGCGGCCAAGGCGGTGTCGGAGTGGGCTGTTGATGCTTCTCTCACACTAAATGCAAACAAAAGTAAGGCGATCGTTTTTGGCAATGGTCGATTTATTAATGACTTTTATGCTGGTGAGCCAAGGACGATTGAGCTTGAGGATGGTGTCGGCATATCTTTCTCTGATATCGTTACGAGCCTTGGTGTTGTGCTTGACTCTAAGCTATCATGGGAGCCACATATTAATATGCTGACTAAGAAGTTTAATAGAACTATGTATGGCTTACGGTTTTTTCGTCGGTATACCACTGAGGCTCTGCGCAAACAACTCGCAACCGCCCTGCTGTTTTCAAATCCCGATTACTGCTCAGAAGTTCTGCTCGATGCCTCACAGGAGTTGAAAAGACGATTACAAAGACTACAAAATTCATGTGTGAGATATGTATTAGGCGTGAGAATGGGCGATCATGTCTCTTCTCATAGAGCTGCGCTGGGTTGGCTGCGTACTGATGCAAGGAGACAGTATTTTATGGCTGTACTTATGTACAAAATCGTGCGCATGAATACTCCCGAGTATCTAGTGGGTCATTTTACTAGATATGTACCTTGGGGTATCCACTTTGGGTAGCCACTAGGGGAGAGATTAAGGATTTCGCGGTGCCCTTCATGCGTACTGAGACTGGAAGGAATTCCTTTCAAGTTCAGGGTGCGCATTTTTGGAACTCCCTGCCTGCTGATATAAAAAATCTTCCATCGCTCAGCAGGTTTAAGTCGGCTCTGAGGAGGTACTTGCTCGACCTCTAATAAACTAAATTTCATTTTTTATTTATATATTAATTTATTATAATGTGACGTCCCGTATATATACTCTTTTACTTAAGGTGTGATTGTATTTATTGGCTGAATGGTTAGTGAGTGAATGCTTTACTTGTTTTTATTATTTTGACTGCGTTTTTGTGCTACTGCATACGCTTTATTATTTTATTGCATTATTTATTATTTTTCATTTTGTATTTTAAATAAAAAATTTTTATATACTATGACTGATAGATATTGTATGACTGACTTTTAATTTATAGGATTGCGTGTATTTTACTATTTTTTTTTGTATCTGTGATATCACTTCTTTTGTTGTGACTTACTTATTCAGTATTATTAGGTTTAGTAACTGACTGTGATATCAATTGCAATATTTTGTATTTATACATTGTTTTATGTGCAATATTTCATATTTATACATTGTTTTATGTGCAATATTTTTACATTTATTCATTGTTTGTGTGCAATATTTATTATTATATTTATGAATTGTATAACACGCCCTTTGTATAATGATATGATATACAATAAATAGTATCTATCTATCTATCTAATTTTTAGAATAGATCTAATGACCTGATTTGAAAAATTATCATAACATATTATAAAAATATTCTTTTTAGTATCTTTCTAACATACATTTTATAAAATACAATCTTATGAAGTTTTTTTTTATATTAAATATTCTTTAATATTTAATTATAAATATAGGAAAATATATGAAATATGGACTAATTTTTCTGATTATGTCTATAATTATGAATTCATATTTATGATCTGTCTAGACGGAAGTAAAGTTTTTCATAAAAAAGTAAACATTTCAAAGAAAATTTACTTATGATTTGCAAGAAATTTATTAAGAATGCGGGAAATAAATAATATTCTTTAACAGGAGGTCACGTATCTCTGTCCTTTTCTAATGAAAGAAATTATTTTTTTACAAAAACTAATAACTTTAGCAAAAAATGAAGAGAAAGCCGCATCTTGTATCAAAAAAAGCAATATTTTCTTTGATCAGGAAAAATTAATTTTATTGCTTCATTCTCAAGAAAACCTTGAAAAACCAAATTGTTCAACCTAACCTCTATGATTTAAGTTTTTCAAGGTTTTCTTGAAAACGAAGCAATAAAATTAATTTTTTCTAATCAAAGAAAATATTACTTTTTTTGATACAAGATGCGGCTTTCTCTTCATTTTTTGCTAAAGTTATTAGTTTTTGTAAAAAACTCAATGCTTTGATTAGAAAAGGACAGAGATACGTGACCTCCTCTTAATATCACTCTAAAATTTATATTAAATATAATGATTGAAAATTACAATTATTCTATTAGATTGAATTTATTGTCGAAGTTACATTATATTTCACTCTAAATAATCTATACTTATATAGTTTACATAATATTTTATATAAGATATAAAAATGATGATCACATATTTAATATTATTTTTAACTATTAAGAGTAGGACGGACTAGTTTTGATTACCGACCAAGAAGTGAAAATGTTATTTTATCATAAATAAAATAATTATACTGTTTTCAAAAGAAATTGTTATCAAACGCAATTTTTTATACATACACGATAGTATAATAGATGTTTTTTCATAAAATTCACCATATTTTAAACGAAAAGTGAGTAACCGTACTTAGAGTTTAATAAACAGCTGTAGTATAAAGTTTATTTTTTTAAATTTTCTTCAATTATTTTTGGCGAACGTAATAGAGAAATAAATTTCGTGAATATGTTTAAAATTTTAATGCATTCCATTACGTATAGTAAGAGAAAATTAAACAACGGATTCTCGAATGTTGGTCGGTATCGAATCTGCTTAATAAAAAGTTTACATAATTATTATAATTAATAACTTATAAATTGCTATATTCTTTTATAAAATACTATTTCAACTCAAATAATTAGCTTTATGTTAAAACTTAATTTTATTAGTATTCAATTCCATGAGTTGATATACATATGTATATATAATATATATATATATATATATATATATATATATATATATATATATATATATATATATACATACATATATTATTAACATAAATACATATATTGAATATAAAACTTTGATACGTGAATAATTTTTAAAAATCTCAACCGATACTTTAAATTCTTTCGTGTAGTCGAAAACTTGGTTTTCTAAATTTTGGTATTTGCCACAAACTTTCTCAGCCAAATTTCAACCAATCGACCTCAAAATTTCCAGAGATTTCTAGCTTATGTATCTTCACAAAATAACAGTTATAGTTTAAAAAAAAAAAAATTTTTTGGGTTCAGTTTAAAAAGTTGATAAAAATACATATTTTTGTAAATGTTATACAAGTAATTTAATTTAACATTTACTTCAACTTATCTTATCAAAATTTCAGAACTGTTATTTCGTGAAGATATATATATACTTAAGATCTCTAGAAATTTTGAAGTTAATTAATTAAGAATTGGCTGAGAAAGTCTACGGCAAGTACCTAAATTTTCAAAAATCAAGTTTTCGACAACTCAAACGAATTTAAAACATCGGATGAGGTTTTTTCAAAATTATTAATGGATTAAAGTCGTATATTCTATATATATTTAAGGTGAAAAGGAGTTTTATCAATTAATATCATTAGAAAAAAAATGACTACATTTGAATTTTTTTCAGTCCTAAACTCAGTCCTGACACCTTCAATAGTTTTCAAATGTAAACCCTACTGAAAAAAATCAGATGAGATCTCACTTGATTTCTCATCTGGGACCCCGTGCCAAAATTGCAGCTGAGATCTCATCTGATTTCTTATCTGATTTCTTATCTGCCGTATCAGAGGAAAAAAACTAAGTTCAACAAAGCGGAAATTTTCTAAGTATTGGTTGAAAAAAAGTCAATTTCAAAAAATCTATTTTCGCATTTTGAACCATTTTACATCGATTAGAACATTTTTTTGGAGTCATCAATTTTTTATTTATAATGTATCTGACTGCGTGAAAACAAAGTCTTCTCAGCTGAAAATTTTTAAGTGTTGGTTAAAATAAAGTCTATTCTGAAAAATTTATTTCTCCATTTTCGACCATTATAGATTAATCTAAATATTATTTTAGGGTCATAGATTTTTAAAATTTTTTAATGTATCTGATTGCCTGGAAACTAAGTCTTATGACCTGAAAATTTTTGAAGTGTTTGTTAAAAATAAAGTATTATCAAGAAAACGTATTTTTCTATTTATCATTATACATTAAAATATTTTCTTTAGGTCATATGATTTTTTTACTTTTTAATTTTTTCAACTACCCAAAATAAATATTCTGTGAAGTTTTAGTAGTCAATCCAGCCCCTCTCCTGAAATATTCTAAGATTTTTTCTCGTAAGTTCGTTGGCCAAACTTAATTTTTGTACCAAAACAAAAAAAATATAAAAATTAAGTATGGTTCTAAGTATGAGTATGTACATTTAAAAAAAGGCACACTACATTTTAAAAAATAAACATTCGATCAATAAGAGCTTATTTACTTCATACTTATTAGCTGATTATTTAAATTCTATTGTACGCGACTTGTATATATCATCAAATAATAGTCCACTTTTTTTCAAAACTGTATTCAATTCCATCTGATTTCCTAAAATATATTTTCCTTTTATACTCTTAACCTGGAAATCATAAAAAATTATCACAAAGTATTAATTCTCATTATTCAAGTTGTTAATTCTCAACCTTAAAAACATATTATTTATCTGATAATAAAAAGTGGCAATACTTTTGCTCCTGGCGTATAACAATGCAGAATATTTCCACTTACTGTAATTTTTTACTTAACAAATTTAAACAAATTGAGAAACAAAAATTTTAATTTTAAATACATACATATTTTTGATCAAAAGATTATCAATTAATAACCTTCATCCTTCGTATCCTTAAAGAGAATATGAAAAAAATTTGCACGAACTAATTATTTTTTGATATTTGTTAACTATAAAAAAAATTCATTCAAATTTCAACAGATTCATTAAACTATGCTTTAGATAAGAGTTTAAGGTTATTTTTGCATAAAAATAAAAATAGAAAGAGAATTTAGAGTGATAATATTTATTTAAGTGTAAAATTTCTACTTATCTGATATAAATCTACATGCACTCTTCGTTCTTCTAATTACAGATGAAATTTTGTCACTTTAGTAATTCAATATTACGTTTTCATTTTTAAATTAAAAACATCTTTAATCTTCATAACATAGAAATAATTTTAAATTGTTAGTTGATTTTTACTAAAACTGTTATTGATTTTTACTAAAAAGTTATATGAATCAATAACAGCTGTTTACTGATGATATAGATAAACAAATACGTTCAAGTTATTTGCATGCTATAAAGATTCAAGATTTTTTTAATTCAAAAGTGGAAGAGTCATTTTAAATTACTAAAGTGACGAAATTACATTTGTAATTAGAAGAATGAATAGTGCATAAATATTTATATCAGATAAGTAAAAATTTTACACATAGTTAAATAAAAATTATAGCTTTTTTCATTTTTATTTTTATACAAAAATAACTTTAAATTCTTATCTGAATAAATGCTCTTTTTATTTTCAACAAATATCCAAGAATTATTATTTTGTGTAAAATTTTTTTTTTTCAGCTTTTCTTTAGGGGATAAAAAGGACGGAGGTAATTGTTTGGTAACTTTGGAAAAACGATAAAATTTTTAATTTTTCTCTATTTATTTAATTTTTTTAAGTAAAAGATTATAATCAATGGAAATTTGTAAGTGGAAATATACTGCATCGTAAAGCTCTAGGAGCAAAAGCACTGCCACTTTTTATTATTAGATAGGTAATGTTTCCTAAGGTTAAGAATTAATCACCTAAGAAATGAGAACTGAATATTTTGTAATAATCTACTCGTGATTTCCAGGTTAAGAGTATGAAAGGAAAATATATACTTTATTTTCAACCAATATTTTGAAAAATTCGTCAGCTTAGATTTAGTTTCCAGACAAATACATTAAAAAATATAAAAAATTTATAACCCTAAAGTGATATTGTTATCAATGTATAATGGTCGAAATTAGAAAAATACATTTTTCAGAATAGACTTTATTTTAACCAACACTTGGAATTTTTTTTGCTCTGGGGACTTATTTTTTACGAGTTCAAATATATAAAAAAATTAAAAAATCTGATGACTCCAAAAGAATATTTTAATAAATGTATAATGGTCCAAAAAAAAAATATAATTTCTGGACTTGCCTTTTTTTCAGCTAATGTTTAGAAAATTTCCAAGTCTAGTAAATTAGTTTGTACGTGCTTAGATACCCTATTAAAAATAATGGCATCTTTTTAAGACGTATTTGAAAGACGTTTTTGAAGACGTCTTTGGTCGTGTCTTAGATTGGAACAATTATGACGTCATTTTTTCAATGTTTAGGAAAGATAATAAACGAATAACGTCTTTTATAAAATTTAATAATTTGAAAGACGTATTATTTTAATAAAAATTCATAGTTAAAGACGTCATTTTTACAAAATTTGTTAATGTTCTTAAACAAATGAGGTTATATTCCTTGAATTAAAAAATTCAATTAATACGTCTTTCTGCTACAACGCCCTGTTGAAAATAATGACGATTATTTAAAACGTCTCTGAATGACGTCTTCAAAGACGTCTTAAACGTGTTTCGCATTAGAACGATAAGACGTCATTTTCTAAAAATTTTTTATAAACAAATAACGTTTCCCTTCCTAAATTATGTCATCAAAAGACGGTTATTGCTACAGATATTAAAAAAGGTCTTTTAGATGTCATTTTCTCTAAATTAACGCAATCGACCATTAATTTGACTGTAAGTCACTAGGTGGCATTTTTTTAAGATTTGCGATTCCTCATACAAATTTCAAAGACGCAGATATATAAGGCTAGAATTCTCTCAGTTTAAACGCAAATGCTTTTCGTTTTTCGAAGAGTTTAAACTACGAGGTTTACCTCGGTTTTGTTTTTTCCTTTGAATGGGAAATGAATATCGTGTAAAGACATTTTCAAATGACATAATTCATGAAAATGACGTTATTTTTTCTAAATTTGGAGAAAATGACACCTAAAAGACCTTTTTCAATACGTGTATCACCGTAGCAATACATCTTTTGATGGCATAATTCAGGAAGAGAGACGTTATTTGATCATAACAAATTTTTAGAAAATGACGTCTTATCGTTCTAATGCGAAACACGTTTAAGACGTCTTTGAAGACGTCATTCAGAGACGTTTTGAATAATCGTCATTATTTTCAACAGAGCGTTGTAGCAGAAAAACGCATTAATAAAATTTTTAAATTCAAGGAATATAACCTCATTTGTTTAAAAACATTAACAAATTTTGTAAAAATGACGTCTTCAACTATGAATTATTATTAAAATAATACGTCTTTCGAATTATTAAATTCTACAAAAGACGTCATTTGTTTATCATCTTTCCTAAACATTGAAAAAATGACTTCATAGTTTGTTGGAATCTAAGACACGATCAAAGACGTCTTCAAAGAAGTTTTTCAAAGACGTGTTAAAAAGACATCATTATTTTCAACAGGGTGTATTAGAGAATAAAAAAATTTGATGACCCCAGAAGAATATTTCAATCAATGTAAAATGGTTCAAAATGCGAAAATAGATTTTTTTAAATTGACTTTTTTCAACCACTACTTACAAAATTTTCGCTTTGGTAAACTTAGTTTTTTTCCGCTGGAACATCAGATGAGAAATCAGATGAGATCTCAGCTGCGATTTTGTCACGGGACCTCAGATAAGAAATAAAGTTAGATCTCATCTGACTTTTTTCAGTAGGAAATACTGTAAATATTTGTGAATAACTATGAATGATTGTAAATAACTGAAAATGATTATATTTATGTTCTATTTACAACAAACTTTTCTGAATAATTAGATATATATATATATATATATTTAATAACTTTGTACTTAAAATAGAAATAAAATAAATGTTTTGTTGAGAGCACAAAACACCTTTTCCCCCTGCTAGTAAAAAAAGATATGTATTAATAAGATTTAATTAAATTCTTTGTAAATGAAAATAATATTTGAAAGTAGACTAAAATACCTTTATTTTAAGCTTTTATAAGCTTATTTTGCTTTAGCTGTAGTCCTATAATCATTCGATGAATTCTTGTTCTTATAATGGCTCCACCGTAAGATTTGAGCTGAACCGCTGGATGGATCTGACTTTTCCAAACTGATTTAACTTCAGTATTAGAATCATTCTTGCGTGAATGAGGAAATTCCTGAAACGCAAAAAATTTTTTACTTTTCAACAAAAAATATTAATTTATTAAATAAATTTTTATTTTTTTACCTTATTTTTGGATTTTTTTACAACATCTTGTCATTCGATTTCAAAACCCTTCATTCACGCGAGAATGATGCTGATACTGAAGTTAAATCAGTTTGGAAAAGTCAAATCCTTCCAGCGGTTCAGTTCAAATCTTACGGGGCAGCACCTAAAATTTTAAAAATTCAATATTTGAAAAAAACAGCTTTAAAGTTTTTAATTATTATACCTTAAAATTATCAATGCTATACTTATCTTTCATAAAATAATTCTTTTCTGGTATTTCTTATTTATATTAGCTAACAATATAAAAAAGAGATACTAGACAAGAGAACCTTGTTATCGACTGGATAAAGCTGAAATGCAAAAAGATATGTTATTAAAATAATCAATAAAAATAATCTTTCTTATTATAAGATATTTTGTCAGTACTCACCCTTATTCGCCAATGAAACTATAAGAATCAACAAATACATAGTTACTTGTTACTCTAATGGTCGTTAGAATCACTCGTACAAACCTTGAATCAGCTGGAAACTAAGAAATAATATTTAATATGGAGTAATCATTTTATATTTTATAATTTAAATTCAAAATTAAGAAATAAAATCTAGATTTAAAATTTATATTTTGATTAATATTAATATTTATAAATAGAATTTATATCTAAATATGTAATAATAATTAGAATTATACACTTACATGAATTTAATATGCACCCGGTGTATAGAAATCCATCACACCTATTCGTACTTTTCTTTTTAGAGTATGTGCTTCTTTCGAATGAGACTAACTTGATCACTCTACATTCAATTATCTTCTATCATTCAAAGTCCTGACCCACTCGACAGATACATTTCCAAGTTCGATGTTAAATTTCTCCAACATCTTGAGAAAGTTATATCAAGATCAGCACTATTTGGGGAAGTCGATTCAAGTTATTTTTTAACAGCTTTAGATGTAGAACCTTTTGCCACTTGTTCGTATACTTTTGTTATTTAACAACTTATAGCACTGAACTCTGACTGGGCAACTGGCTTTGATAAATCTATTAAACTACAAAAACTAGACAAACTTGCAAGTCCATGACCAAGTACACGAACAGCAAGAACATTATATCTGTTAACTTTATACGTATTGTCCATAGCACTTTCTTTCTTGTTAAAGTTTACAATTGCTTATTCATCACAAAAATCACAAATCATATTAATTTTGAATCCTTATCCTCCAAAAGAGGTTTCAATAAATTTCATCTTATGATGGCACACACTGCAACACAATTTTTCCAACATAGAAGACAGAACGTTGGTATCAACATTTCTATCATTTGCCCTGGAACTTGAAAATTCTATTCTTTTCAGTTTAGAAAAAGAAGTAGAGGGTCTACTTCTTTTAGTTACAGAAGAATTTTTTTCACTTTTACAAGGAAATTTCCTTGGCCTCTTTTTAGATCTTCCTGTAGATCATTTTCCATCTTGATGTTGGTTATGAAATCTGCCTGTGGTATCTCTTTCATTATCTTACATTTTTGAGGTTCGTATTCTTAATGTCAATTTAAACTTTTTACACTTCAAATACACTTTCTATTTAGATAAAAGTAGAATTTCAGGCGCACATAAAAAAAATTGAAATAACTCGCGAACGTGTAATTTATTAAAAATTAATAATTTTACGTAAATTAAACCACAAAACCTACTAATAATTTTTTAAATGCACTTTAAGTAAACAAACTCACTGCAAACTGACCAAACAAATAGCTGAGACTGACTGTCATGTAGCGAAATGATACGAGCAGAAAGCGCGAACGCGCGAAATTCAAATTGATAAAAAATTACGCTAATAACTATGTTCCACTCGTTTCCTTACAAAATCAAAACGGAATAAAATATGAATGTAAAACTTTTCAGAACTTAAATCAAGATGAATATTTTGTTAAAATTAAAAAAATAAACTCTTTTTTTTCAATTTAACCTAAAAAAAATCAATAAAAATTAAAAAAATTCAATTTAAAATAATTCTTAACATTTTTTTAATTTGTAAAAATTATATCATTATAGACTTAATAAATAAAAATAAAATTAAATCACTTAAAAAAAACTTTTTGGAGATTAATTAATAATTTATGAATCATTGAATCAAGTAATAAAAAAATAAGTTCTCATAGTGTTTTAATAAGATTAGCTAAAAATTTGAAAAAAATCTTAAAATAGCAAAATTAACAAAAAAATCAATTAAAAGTTTATTTTACTAATTTCTTCATAAAAACGAAACTAAATGAGATAGAGTCAAAAAACTTGTTGGAGCTTATTCTACAGTAAATTTCCTATAAAACAAAGCAATAAACCCAAATTCGATGGTGGGACCGAAAAAAGGTGATTTGTGCCCTTAAATTGCTTTTAAAAACTATAATATATAAATCTGTATTTAATTATTCAGGAAAATTTGTTGTAAATAGAACATAGATATTATTATTTTTCGTTATTTCTAATGATTGCATTATTTACAATTATTTGTAGTTATACTGTAACGGTATTCTATCGTGTTTGAATCCTGCGCGCTTAGGTATTAAAATAGGATAAACGCTCGGTCATATATCTCGTCTAAGACGAAGAAAGAAGTGCGTATCTTGACGACCGGCACGCGAGAGAGATGCTCGCCGGCCGCGAGGCGCTTCAGAGAGTTTTCGGCTACCGTTGCGTTAACACGAAACCTAAGCCGCGCTGTGATCATTAGAGAAATTCGCCACGGGATCGTATAATACATTAGACTAACTAGGAGAGGGTCTGACTTCCGGATCACGGATTTTGCTCAAACTTTGGAATAAGTTTTTTGATGTCAAAATATGGATAAAAACAAAATATTAGACCCTAATGCTCAATATTTCCCTAGTTACAGGTAATTAGAGAAAATCACTGGAAAATTTACTAGACTTTCAAACGCTAATAGTTCTTTAGCATCAATAGCTAGAAGCTTGAACTTTTTTTCAAATGAAAGCTGAGCTCAAATCCTTTCAAAATATCACCTACAGCATATCAAAATATTATTTTTTTCCAAGGTTACAGCCTTATTAAAATTTGACCTAAATTTCACTTTAAAAACATTAATCAATAACAAATGCTGAAATGTAGTATAATTTTAAAAATGATGTAACTATGGGAAAAAATAATATTTTCATATGCTGTAGGTAATATTTTGAAAGGATGTAAGCTCAGCTTTCATTTAAAAAAGGTTCAAGCTTCCAGCTATTGATGCTGAAGAACTATTAGCGTTTGAAAATCTAGTAACTTTTCCAGTGATTTTCTCTAATTACCTGTAACTAGAGAAATATTGAGAAATATAAAGGGTCTAATATTTTGTTTTTTTCCATATTTTGACACCTAAAAATTTATCCCAAAGTTTGAGCAAAATTCGTGATCCGGAAGTCAAACCCTCTCCTAGTAAGTTCACATTTGATAGCGCGAGACATTGTCTTAATTAAAAGTCGTTAGTTTATATCGACTAGCGTATTATAATATCTTTGCTACTTGCAACTCTCAGAAATTCTTTCTGTAGAGTTTTGCTTGACCGCTTTTCGCGCGTCTTAGCGGTCAGCCATTAAGTGCTAGTGAATACGTTGATCAGCGTGTATAGGATTCCACCGATCTACGACAAGACAACCACGTTGGCAGAGCTCAACAACGATCGGGAAGAGACGTATTCCACCGATCTAGTCCAGAGTATCTACGCATTGGTTACGTACAGCGGGGAAGCCACGATAACGGGCGCGCGTCGTCTACGTGCACGTAGGTAATTAGTGTAAGCTGGCCAGTGCGTTATTGTAAGTATAATTATACAGTGCGATATCCAAATGTCTCTTCCTCGAGAGATACTTGTTCGGGTATATTATATCATCGGTTGTATAACCAATCAGCGTCATAAGCGAGTTCTATTTAGTTCGTGACGCGCCCTCCCTTTGCTCACTCTCTCATAGACGTGTATATTATATTTTATACATTATATTATTCCATTCCTGTTCAATTCATATTTTATCTTTATATTCTTATTTGTCTTATAATAAATCCATTCCGTTTTTCTATTAAAACGTGCTTCCAATTTATTTATATAGCCTGACTTTTTGTAACATATATATATTTCCCGTTGCTTACTCCGACGACTCCGCCGTCCTTGTGAGCAGTTATAAATTATTTAGTTACATAATATCATATATTTTAATATGACGTATTTTGGAACCTGCCTCACGAAGGCAAATTGCGCTACCGGCCACGCGTCTCTCGATCAGGTAAAAGAGAAAGAGAGACGCACTGAGGGCAGCAAGCGACAAGTATATCACGTAAAACTTTGTCGCTCATCAATAGCTTTACTAGCTAGCACTATCGGAGTTTGGTTTATAATATTTAGTAAATTTCTTACACTTTTCAGTGACTCCGCATATAGTAAAATTCATAGATTTAGCTAAAAATAATATTTAATCAAAAGCTTATTCTTTTTTGTAACGGGCATAAAATAATCGTTACAAAATGGCGCCCAACGAATAGATGCGTCAACGGGATCAGGCTCTTTCGCGTCGTCCAATAAATCGAAATTCGCAAATGGCATCGAGCGTGTAGCTGGCGTCGACGCAAACAGACTTAGCGTTGTTCATAAAGCATATAGCTATAGTTGAAATCTAATATTTAAGATAGCACGCGTCAAGAAATTTTTTTTCTTTTGAAAATTGAATTATCTTTACACGAAGACAAATAAACTTTAGAATTGACGTTAAATTTTTTTTCACGTTTCGTAAAATAAAATTAATAATAAATTTCCTTTTTTTCGAAAAATAAAATAGTGTAGTTAGTAAATAAAATATCTATTAAAATTTTTTGTCGGTTAGCTGTTACAAATTTGTGTCCCCACGTGTCCCAGCAAAAATTTCTTTGCTTAACGCGCAGACATTCTCGCATTTTAATAGAATAGTGACAGAGATAAAAGATATAGCTCTGTATGCCTTATAGTTCGCTTCATGTGAAAAAGCGAAAAGGCAGTCGAGATTTTCTAAGAATTAGAATAGTCCGTCGTTGTGTGTCACCCTCTTACTGATCAGGTCGTTAATAGTAAATTATAAAATTTAACGGTGAGAGAGAATTATTGATTTCAGCTAACGAGGAAGTTGAAATTAAATCAGTTGAAAAATAACCCGTTAATATAGGATAATTGAGTATTATTAACATAAAAATTTTTTTGTATTTTGATATAATATTTAATTGAATCAAAATTAAAATTTTTTATACATATTAAAGACCCAGAAATTTTTTTTCTTGTATAATAAGTAAAATTTTTCAATTTCAAATTTTTATTTTTACACATAGTGAAAATTTTTATTTTCTCTTTCTCTCTCATCAACGACTGTTAGCTCGTAGCACGGCAACCGACTGGCGCTGTGTGTGTTGTGGAGAAAATTTAGAATTTTCTCGAAGACTTTGAATTAAAATTGGTTTCTACACTACACGTTAAATACACATGTAAAATAAATAAATTGTCCCTACACAATTAGGTGTGCATTTTTAACAAAAGTTTAAGAACGCACAGATTTTTGGATTTAGTTAGATATATCAATATTTTGTATTTTAAATTGACTAATATTACAAAATTTTGTTTAGTAATATATTGCATTCTTAATTTGATGAATAAATTATAATTACTGGAAATTCTAATATAAATCCAAAAATCAAAACAGTTAATTTTTAATATATATACATATTTAATAAATTTCAACTGTTACGTATGTACATGGTTCTATTATACCATATACAAACGATCAGTAATATAATTTTCTTTATAAAATAAACGTGCGTACACACACACAGCGAGCGTTAGTGAAACAGCGTGTGACTAGTATAAATAGAAAATATATCAAGAAAGAAAATATTTATCAAGATGGCGATACAACAGAAAATGATCGACGGAAATCACAAAGCTGCCGCTATAAAGGTCTATAAATGGGCAACATGCTTGTCAGAAGATAACTTAGTAGATTCGCTTAAACGTTAGAATTGAAGCAAGAAGGGTTACCTTTCGAACAGTCACACCGATTGGTGCGATGGTTGTTAGGTAATTATACAGTGATAAACTTCTAACAGTCTAACCCTAAAGAAAACGAAATAGCGACGCGACAACGCCGCCTTTTGGTCAGGAAAGAATTCATCGAAAGAACTATATTTGAAAAGACAGGATCTACGATCTATGATGATAAAGTGGATCCAAATGAAGAACATCTGCTCACTGTATTGCGTAATGACGAAACGGTAGTGAGGAATCTAAACGCTACGTTAAGCAATATTACGCAAAGCGAAATGCGTAACGATCAGGTGGTACTTAATATTCCCAACGTGCAACAAAGAAGTGAAATAGCACTAGATGTCTCTAACGTACCAAAAGAACTGATAAACTATCTTACCGCCATGCACAACCAGATGAAAGATATGACAAAACACGTGCATGAGGTGTCTTCTAAGATGGAAGGAATGTCGACTACAGTGAATTCTTTATCACAAAAGGTTGAAGTACTTTCGACACCAAGATCCTCAAGCACACATCTGTTCGATCAAGCCGTAGGTGGGGAAACACCTAATCAAAAAAACCACCAAGCAAATAAAAGTAAAGAACAGTACGTTGCTTTTCGTGATACATTTAGTATTCATTACAATAACAGTTGTAGCCCATTAAATAGCCAAGCGAATAATAATGCAGGTACAGATCAGCAAAACTACAGAAACCGTAGTAATTTGCCAACTGGTTCGGCAGGGGCACGTACAGTCGAGGAAGGAGGGACCCCTCACACTGCAAACAGTGCGACGGATAACGCTAATATGACCAGGCAGAGTGACCGTCCAGCAAATGCAAATAAAAATACAGATGTAGGTCACATAGTGCGATACTGGAATGTTACATTTTCTGGCGAGCGAGGCCAAAGTATAAACCTCTTTTTAACTAGAGTTGAAGAGTGTTGAGCGCTGGCAAAACTGAGTGAGAACGATTTATTATCCTCTCTCTCTGAACTGCTCACAGAGGTTGCTGCGACCTGGTATCGAAATAACAGACATTCGTGGCAAACCTGAGCTAAATTTAAAAGAGCTGCATTACGTTGGTATGGATATAGCAGACGTTTTCAACAGAGATTGTTAGCAGAAGCTAATGCACGTACACAAGGCAAAGATGAGCCTGTACGAGATTATATTATATGCTCACAATCTATAATTTTAAAACAAGTTCCGTTACCTGATATTAATCAGCAGCTTGATTTATTGCACTGTAACCTCTTACCAGAAATTCAACGTATGGTTAGAAGAGATGAAGTTACGAACATTGAATCTTTGTTAGAAAAAGCTGTAGAAGCTGAATTGATATTCGAGGCGGAGAGAGTCTATAGACCACCTCCTCCGCCCGAACAGTCATTGTTACCTGACGTAGCTTATAGGCCAACAAATAAAGTCAAAGACAATGAAGTACAAATAGCAGCAATACAGGAAGAACAAGCTGCAAATGATCAGGTTAACATAGTCAAAATGATGACTGCAATAACGACTAAGTTGACTAAGCTTACTGAGGCGTTTGCAAAGCAGCAGAAGTTTAACGAAAACAACGTACAAGGACCTGCACTGCCTAAATTGCCTTGAAGGTAGTCTGCTAAACGTCGACGGAATTTTAAGAAGCAATCTCGGAAACTTTCTCAAGATGATAATTCGGAACGACAGAGCCAACAGCAAAACCAGATCAAGAAAACCAGAAAGGTTCAAAAAATCCAAAATCTCCTGGTAGTGATCGGAGATTACCGAATAAGGGCTCTGTATGATCCAGGTGCATCACGCACGGTCATGATCTCGCTAGGGTTACAGCTAGCAGTAGCTCGTAATGTACCTTCAATACCAGCTACAGGTAGATTGGTTAAAGTAGCAGATGGTAGACCATGCTTACTAGTTGGTTTTGTTGACCTTCCTTTCACCGTAGGCGGGATTACCAGAACGATTCGCTGTGCGATCATTCCTAGCTTAAATAAAGAATGCTATCTAGGAGGCAACTTCGTACGAGCATTTAGAGCTATTTTCGATTTTTGTGAAAATAAACTTTCTTTTAAAGGTACTAAAGTAAAGGTAAATTTAGAAGTTGCTCCTCTTAAACAACTGTACATTGGAAAATTAGAAACAGTTCGTTTAGCTAATGTTTCAGCAGCTGATCAGGCTTGTGTAAAAAGCTTGGTTGCAGGTGGAGCAAAAGCAACTCATAAAATAGATGATGACCAAAATTTGTTGGTCCATATGTCGTTACAGCTAAATATGGATTAAATACACATAGTCTCTTTATTTTTTGGGCTACATATTATTTTGGGCCTTATATTTTCTTGCACCCTATATTTTTTTGGGCCCAATATTTTTTTTTAATTTATATTTTCTTAGGTTCTATAATTTTTTTGGGTCCTATATTTTATTTAGTGCTATATTTTTCTGGGCCTTATATTTTTTTGAGCCTAATATGTTTCTAGGCCCAATATTATTTTGGTCTCTATATTTTTTTAGACTATATTTTTTGAGCCTTATATTTTTTTGGGCATAATATCTTTTTTGACTTCATATTTTCTTGGGCTCTATATTTTTTGGGCATAATATTTTTTTGATTCTTGTATATTATTGGGCTCTATATTTTTTTAGAACCAAAATTTTTTTGGGCCCCATATTTTTTCGAAATTAATATTTTCTTAGGTTTTATAATTTTTTTGGGCCTTATAAATATTGGACCCAAAAAAATATAGGGTGCAAGAAAATATATTTTTTTGGGCCCAATATTTTTTTTTATTTTATATTTTCTTGGGTTCTATAATTTTTTTCGGTCCTATATTTTATTTAGCTCTATATTTTTCTGGGCCTCATATTTTTTTGAGCCTAATATTTTTCTGGGCCCAATATTATTTTGGTCTCTATATTTTTTTAGACTATATTTTTCGGGCCTTATATTTTTTTGGGCATAATATCTTTTTTGACTTCATATTTTCTTGGGCTCTTTATTTTTTGGGCCCAATATTTTTTTAATTCTTGTATATTATTGGGCTCTATATTTTTTTAGAACCAAAATTTTTTTGAGCCCAATATTTTTTCAAAATTAATATTTTCTTGGGTTTTATAATTTTTTTGGGCCATAAAAATATTGAACCCAAAAAAATATAGGGTGCAAGAAAATATATTTTTTTGGGCCCAATATTTTTTTTATTTTATATTTTCTTGGGTTCTATAATTTTTTTGGGTCCTATATTTTATTTAGCTCTATATTTTTCTGCGCCTTATATTTTTTTGGGCCTAAAATTTTTCTGGGCCCAATATTTTTTTGGTCTCTATATTTTTTTAGACTATATTTTTTGGGTCTTATATTTTTTTGGACCCAATATCTTTTTTGACTTTATATTTTCTTGAACTCTATATTTTTTGGGCCCAATATTTTTTCGATTCTTGTATATTATTGGGCTCTATATTTTTTTAGGACCAAAATTTTTTTGGGCCCAATATTTTTTCTATATTAATATTTTCTTATGTTTTATAATTTTTTTGGGCCTTATATTTTCTTGCGTCCTATATTTTTTTGAGCCCCATATTTTTTTTCTAATTTATATTTTCTTAGGTTCTATAATTTTTTTGGGTCCTATATTTCATTTAGCTCTATAATCTTTTGGACCTCATATTTTTTTAGGCCCAATATTTTTTTGGTCTATAGTTTTTCAGGCTTTATATTTTCTGGGCCTTATGTTTTTTTAGGTCCTATATTTTTTTTTTGACTTTATATTTTCTTGATCTCTATATTTTTTGGGCCCAATATTTTTTCGATTCTTATATATTATTGGGCTCTATATTTTTTTAGGACCAATATTTTTTCGGGGCTAATTTTTTTTCGAAATCAATATTTCCTTGGGTTTTATAATTTTTTTAGGTGCTATATTTTATTTAGTTCTATTTTTCTGAACCTTATATTTTTCAGGCCCTACATTTTTTTGAGTCCTATTTTTATTGGGCCTCATATTCTTTTTGGGCCTTAAATTTTCTTGGGCTCTATATTTTTTTGGGCCTAATATTTTTCGATTCTCATGCATTCTTGGGCTCTATATTTTTTGGCCTAATATTTATTCAATTCTTATATATTCCTGTGCTCTATATTTTTGGGCCCAATATTTTTTTGAAATTCATATTTTCTTGGATTCTATGATTTTTTTGGGTCCTATATTTTATTTAGTTCTATATTTTGCTGGGCCTTATCCTTTTCGGGCGCTACTTATATTTGAATGCTATTTTATTTGGGCCTTATATTGTCTTGGGTTCTAATTTTTTCGCGCCAAATATTTTCTTGATTCTTATATATTCTCGGGCTCTATAATATTTTTAAATTCATATTTTCATGGGTTCTATAATTTTTTTGGGTCCTATATTTTATTTAGCTCTATTTTCTTCTGGGCCTTATATGTTTTAGGCTCTACATTTTCATGAGTCTTTTTTTTTTTGGGTCTCATTATTTTCGGCCTCTTATTTCTTGATTTCCATATCTTTTTTGGTCCTATATTTCTCTAGGCCTTATATTTTTTGGACCTACTTTTTTTCGAGTCCTATTTTCCTTGGGCCGCATTTTGTTGGGCCTCTGATTTTTTTGTGCCATTTATTTTTCTGAGCCTTATTGTTTTTTAACTTTTTTTTGGGTTTTTATTTTTTTAAATCTTATATTTTTTGGGCGCAATATTTTTTTTATTTTATATTTTTTTGGTCTCTATATTTTTTGGGCCTGATGTTTGTCTGATTCTTTTATTTTTTCATCCCAATATTTTTTTTATTCTTATTTTACTTGAGCTCTATATATTTTTTAATCTTATTATTTTTTGAGCTCTATATTTTTTCGGCCCAATGTTCCTTTAAATCTTGTTTTTTTTTCATTCGTATGTATTCTTGGCTCTATATTTTTTTGAGCCCAATATTTTTTAGATTCTTATATTTACTTTGGCTCTATATTTTAAGATCTACATTCTGCCATCATAAACTAAATTAAACTTAATTTTCAATAATGTTCATACGGCTTCCATGTCGTACAATTGGTAATGTTTGCCTGAAATCTCCTGATGCAATTACAGTTTTACCACCAAAAGGTTGGTTCATATCGCATAAATCTTAAAAAAGACGATCAACTGCTTCAAAAGCAAATTTTGAAGTCATGGATATTTTATCCCAAATAATTATTTGTGTTCCCTTTGTTTGCTTTCTGCAGAATTAGGCTTAACATTACAAGTTGTACAATCTGTTATATTTAAGAGGACGTTGTATCTTTCTATCCTTTTCTAATCGAAAAATGTAGGTTTTTGGATTATTACTGGAAATCAATAGTTGTCCGCAACTCGTACAGTAAAAAACAATATTTTTTCTACTGAGAACAAATTGATTCTCTAGCCTTACTCATGATTTTGTAAGTATATCAAACTTTTTTTGAAAACGAAGCATCAAAATTGATTTCATTATTATTTAATTTATTTATTTATTCCAGCGGCCTCTTAACGGTAGTTTAAATGTTGTATGCACGGTTTTTCCATCGACTAATGAATTTGCTGCTATAGCTGTCCAAGCTACACATGAATAATGTATAATATGATATTTAAAATCAACTATTGAAATGTTAAGTAAATAACTTCTTCCACCTGGTCCATCTATAAAAATATATTTTTCTTTACTTTGGTTGTTTAAACTTTTTATATAAGAGTTGAATATTTGCCTTTGTTTATCATTTAAAAAAATTATTTTCATTTTTGGTTCATTAAGAATATAATTATTATAATTTAAAATTGTTTGATTATTATCTTCTTCTATAAATGTGCTTATCTTAGGTAAATTAAAATCATTTAAAGAAAATCCATAGACTTGTAAATTATTTTTAATAACATTAAATGCAAGATTTTCATGTATATTTTTTTCGTATTTAGGATAGTATAACTTTATATTTTTCACATAAATCTTGTGAATTTATAGGATTATGAAAAACGCAAATGAAAGCAAATAATTCATAAAGAATCATTCATAAATATCTATCCCATTCTTCATCTTCATAAATTAATTGTTTTGCCTTAGCTGCCTCATAAAACGAATGGTACATCTCATCATCAACAGTACGCAAAGCTTCAAAAGATGTGGCTTTTTTAACATGTAATAGTAATAACCTAATTAAATAACATTTTCTATCTTTCGGACTTACTAAGTACATTCTACTAAGTATTGGTTTTCTTTTTTTTTCTTTTATTCCACTTTTTCAGTTTTTCATCAAATGTATAAAAATTTGATATCTCTGAATACAAGTGACTTCGTGCTTCAAAATCTTCTCTATTTAATTCAAAAGATGTTGTTAAAAGATGTTGCTCCCACATTTTTTTGCATGATCATTTATTCTTTTTCTTCTTTAAAAAATACGTTTTGTTGATTTTCTTCATGAACTCTTAGACGTTTTATAGTATGTGAAATAACATGTAAAGGATATTCTCATAACCTGTGCATTACTTGAGGTGGACATAAATATCGTGTATTAATGTATTGTTGGGTTTCGTCATATTCATATTCAACATTTCCACGATTGACATTTTAAAAAGTGTCTTTATTTTCTGATTGAAAATCCACATTTACTTGATGTATTTTAATGTATGCACAATCATGACCTTTAGTATTTGAATAAATATTTAATGCAGTGTACAGTGGAACAAACTTCTACGTGTATGTGTGCATTGAGATTCAATAATAAGTAAGGATTATAAGGAACAACAAATCCATTATCTGCAATTCTTTCTGTAAATTTATTTTTGAAAATTATTTTGACGCTATCATTTTTACGTTTGTATAGTAAATATCCATTGGATTTAAATGTTGTTGTATTATTAAATTTTCTTGGAAAATTTTCAGTACATTGTTTCGTATTTTCATCCATACACGGACAATTTATATTTTGCATACCACAGGGACCGCGTATCATGAATTGTTTAACAATACTATATATTTATGGATAAATATCTCTATTTGAGATTTCTGCACTTATTATTATATCAACTTTTTCTGGAATATCAAATTCATTATTTTTATCCAAGAGTAAGTTGTAACTAACATTAGCATATGCGGTCATCCTCGTTTTTGAAATTTAATCTCATAACTATATGCAATACATTTTCCTAAGATTCTCATTCTTATTACTAAATTTTTGAGTTCTTCTACTTTTTGATAAAATACTTTTGTTATAATATCTGGTCTATCTATTGCATTTTCATAAATTTTCAAGTTTTTAGTTATTTTTTTTCAATGTGGGTTACAGGTCATAGTTACAAAAAGGTCAGGTTTACCACGATAATTTACAAGTATCATTGAGTCAATGTAATTTTGTTTTAAAAATCGTGGACTTCCTGTAAAGTTTGACGGTAATATTACCATTCTTCCAATTTTTGAAGAATCTAATTTTTTTTTGTCATGTAAATAGTCCATAACACCTTTGTAACAATCACTTCTTAATACGTTTTGGTTTTTTTCGTATGAAATATAATCTGGAAGTTTCAACTTTTTAAACGCATCAACAATTAACTGTTGAGATAATTTTCCTAAATTAAGGAATGGATTAAATTCATTTTTAACACTAAATCTATAATTATAGAATTTCAAATTTGAAATATTAGATTTTCAAATTTGAAATATTAGATTTTCCAAATTTACTTTTCATATTTGGCATCCATCCAAAACCACTATTAGGATGAATAAGCGGATATGTCATAGGATCTGTAAGTTTGCTAATTGTCGATGTACTAATTGGTTTATCATACTTAGAGTAAATGACAATATCACGTTCAATAGGAGGAAGATCTTCTTCTCCAACATATACTATTGCAACTTCATTACATATAGGTAGATAATATCTATTTTTATTCAAATTATTATTGCGGACAATAAAATAATAGACATAGTAACAGTTCTTGGAGGACAATAGATTTTTGCACATCATTGTAGTTCTTCTTCTTCTACTTTAAGCATTATTTTATAGGCTTCGGCATAAGGATTAATGTCTCTTATCAAAATATCTGATTTTTTTAATAATGTTAAATGTATATTAAACTTATCCCGCTCAATCATTGCCATTTTATTATCTTAGATATATAATTGTCCATATTTACGTGCTTCGTCTTTATTAGGATGTAACGCATATCTATAATGGTAAATTTGTCCACATATTCTAACAACTTGTGGTCCTTTACTTGGCAATGTATCAAAATTGGTGACATTTTTCCAAATTTTTGGGAAATAATAACTGTATAAATTCTTCATCAATCGGTACTGATTTAATATGTTGTGGTCTTTGAATTATTAAAGTCAATTGCATGTTGAATGAGGTGTACCAGTTTGAAATATTATTAAATTCTAATATATGAATATCAGTTAACATGAAAGCAATTCCACTATACAATCTCTGTCCTTTAACAATCAATTTATCTTTCTCAGATAGAACCATTATTGAAAATTAAAATTCTTTTAAGAATTTTAATTCATTTTTAATGAACTTTTTCCAAAGATATTCACAAAATAATTGCTTTTATATTAACTAATTTAATTTACTGCGCTTTTACTTTAAAAGCTGAAAAATAAAAGAAATTATGAAAAATGCTATAAATTAATTGTTATATGATAAATAAATAATAATAAAATTTGTAAAAATAATACAACGATAAAAAATGGTTGTTTTCAGCTATTATACATTTATATAAATATATATATATATATATATATATATATATATATGTTGCATATTACAAGAAAATTTACACATCAAAACTAATTCTCTGATGTAAAGAATAAAAAATTAAATTAATAGAATTTTGAAATTTTGATATGGGAATACTTTTTATAAATAACTTTTTAATGACTTTGAAAAATGATAAATTTTTTAAATAACTTGTGGTATTGAATGCTAATTAAATTTCGTATTAACATAAAAATAATTATTCAAGTTGGAAATGTATTTAATGAAATAATATAACTATTTATAAGTTATCACTTAAGGAGGTACCTTCGTATACCACTCGAGTCAAATTTTCAATATGCTTATTTGATTAAAAGTTACTAGATATCTCTTCTCCCCAAGAATATATGTTTTGTATGGTGATTTTCACATACTCGATAGAATTAGCATTAATATAAAAAAAAAAGAAATTATTTTTATTCAAAACTCAAAAATTAAAATTAATTAAAGAGCTAAGATCATCATCTTCACTGTCCAAATCATTCACATGCTCTTTTTACAAAATTTGAAAATTTGAGGTTACGGTGTGTTTTTGCCACCATCCGCTATGTACGATAAAAGTAACTAGATTCGTACATAAATGAATAATTTATTCATTTATATTTCCGTGTTAAGTCCTGGCTTTACACCAGAACGGAGTTAATGATTGATTATGTTGTTAATATGAGGAAAATATATTTTATTATAATATCAAATAAAAGAACAAAGTTTAATTTTAAAATATTTAATTTGAAGGCTAAGTCTAGTGATAGAAAAGCTCTACCAATTTTAATTGTTATGAATCGTTCTCACGATTAAATATACTTGAATTGAAATAATGTAGATCAAAATATAATTGTAAAAATCTTACCTTGATTCGGCTAAGTAGATACAGGCAGACAGTAAATAAGTACACTTGATTTAATATTTTAATAATAGTGATTTTATTTGTTACTTTTATAATCAACTGAATATAGTGCGCGAATATTTGAATAATTTTATAGTGCGAGGAATATAGTTATAATAATTGTATCTTTGAAGTGCTTGTAGAAATTCTTTGATAAAGTGCTTTGAAA
This sequence comes from Anastatus disparis, assembly GCA_017163975.1. Classification (NCBI taxonomy): domain Eukaryota; kingdom Metazoa; phylum Arthropoda; class Insecta; order Hymenoptera; family Eupelmidae; genus Anastatus; species Anastatus disparis. The sequence goes on from JAFFSR010000393.1 coordinate 2,161,657, forward strand.
AAGTGTCTGCTTTAAAGTGCTTATTGAAGTGCTTCCATATATGATTTCCCGTTCGTATTTATAGTAATTATTCATATTTATTATTTATGAATAATTGTTTTATAATTTCTTTAAAGTTGATAAACAAAATTGATTATTAAGCATTTTTATGAAGTTTTATAATTTGAATTCTGAATTGATGTCAATCGATGAAGCAATGCTTATTATGCATTTTGATTCTTATTGAATGATATGGTTAACGTGGTAAATCTGGTTCGTGTAGTCTTCGTAATTGTTCTTATTTTGTTGATTCTGTAAATCGCATTGCACTTCGTTTCTTAACAAATGACTTACTTTTACAATATGCTCGCTAAGGTTAATCAGTTGATTGATCAATAACTGTATATTTTTGGAATGATAAATTTTTAAATAAAAGATACGTCGTGACGTAACATCCGTGTAAAAGTAATGAAAGTTTCTGAAAATTATTTTATACGTTGCCAGTAATATTATGTTTATCCTCAAAAAATTTCACTTTATTCTGTTTTTTTATTTCAAGATCAACTACAATATTAACGTTTCCCCATAAGGACCAATGTTATATAATTATTCTAATTTCTTATTAACGAGATAACGAATCTTCATGAAATTTTATATGTGCATTTTAGACATAAAAACAAACAATTTTGCATAGTTTCGACTAAATCTGTTTTGTCATACTAAAGCGAAGGTACCACCTTAATAATAATTTTTTAAACTTATTATTCATAGTTTAAAATAATATTAAATATATAATTATCATTTTAATAGTTTTTATAAAATATTATGTAAATTTTATAAGTATATATATTATCTAAGGAGATGTAAAATAGACAGTACACTTTCGCCGATAAATATTGACTATATTTCCATTGTATTTCAAAATTTTGAATAAAGAGATGCATTAATATATAATATGTATCACGAAGATTATTCAGTTAAATTTTTAAAATAATCTATTGATTAGTTATTGAGGAGTTTAGGTTCCAATATTATTCACTAATATTTTTCTATCTGGAATCAGAAATCTAAATATCTTGAAAACTAATGATTAGAATAATTTGAAAATTCAAATAAATAATCATCATGGTATCTACTACACTTTGAAAAATTTTCTGGTAACTATACCAGTTTTCTGTAAATAATTACATGTTTTAGCGACGTGAAGTTACATTTTTATGTAACTTTACATCGCTGAGCGTAGGTCCTACTATGATCGCGGTATTTTCCCCGTGCTTAACAGTGTAATGTTACAGTCAATATCAACATGGCTGTCCGGTAAAAATACATGACATACGTGAACTTCCGCGACAATATAAACACATTTCAAACACAATAAGAAATATTTTATCCTTATTAATTGATGTTCAACATAAAGTTATTAAATAATCTTTTCAAATTTCATAGTGTCATGAGTAATAAACGTTCAACGTATATTTTTTATTAAATTATATCGAATGTAGGTTAGAAACGATGGATTATGTAATTTTACCGGTTTTAATGTGTATTTAACACGCTCAGCAAGGGTCCCGATACTTACCATGCTCAGCGATGTAAAGTTCTGAAAAATTTTTTTCTGTGTACGAGTTAATACAAACGAATATAGACGCTTATAGAGAAGTACTTATGGGTTAACTTTGGCGGCCCAGCTTTTGGAGGACACTTTAACATTACGTGTATATCTATATATATGAAAACATCAGTATATATAGATATAGAAATACATGTCATTTTAGTAGCGTTACCACGTGGCTGGAGGACATAAGCTTTAGATTTCGAACCCCTGTCCGCTCATTTAAAGTACGCTTCTATTAGCGTCTATCTTCGTTGTTAATACATTCCTTTTATGGAAATTCAGAAATAGAATGGAAAGACATCAGTTAAATATGACAGTTAATCTTTATATCTTCTCATGGTGAAATATAATCAAACTTTGGCAACAGATTCAACACGATAAAATAATTGTACTTTCAATGATCATATTTAATACAAATTTTAGAGTGATATTACAGAATATTAGTTTTTTCCGCATTTATAATAAGTGTTTCGCAAATAATAAGTAAATTTTCTTTTGAAATGTTTACTTTTTTAGGGGAAATTTCACTTCTATCTAGACAATTCATAAATATAAATTCATAATTATAGACATAATAAGAAAAAATTATTCATATTTCATATATTTTCCTATCTTTATAATTGACTATTAAAAAAAATTTAATATCAAATAAATAGTTTTTTAAAAATGTATTTCATAAAAATTATGTTCAAACGATATTAAAAAAAATATTTTTATATCACGTAATGATAATTTTTCAAATGAGGTTATTTGATGTATTTTAAAAATTAATATGTTTCTCTTATTAAAAATATTATTGCTTTAATGAAATAGATTTTAATATATTTAATTGTTAACAATTTTTATATAAATGACAAATTATTTAAATACTAACACGTGTACAAATGAAAATGTAATTAAGGTTAAATGTATGTTATTTATAAAAAATTGTTAACAAGTAATTTTTTGAATAATATATTTTCATGAAAACTAATTTAAATACTTTATTCTCTGAATGATAACTGAATAAAATTTTAATTTAATAAATTTAATCATACAATTATAAATATATAATATTTATATAACTGTTCATCAAATAAAATTATTTTTTTAATATATATATATTAAAATAATTATTACAATAGATTGTAGTTAAATAAAAATGTTTATTTTAATAATTATAGCGTTGAAATTTACTTTAATGAAAATGTTATATGATTGGCATTTACAGTATTATTTTAACTATATTTGAAAGGTTACTTGTCATCAATGAAAAAATATTTAATTATTTAACTTAAGAGCATGACGAAGCTGTCCGCCTTCTAATAATATTTCCAATCTTAACTTATGAATAAACGATGCGTTTAATCGAGTTTCTTTGCTACAAAGAAAAAATTTGTAAGATTAAACTCTAGTGCGGACAACTCAAGAAATCCACCAAAATATTATACATACAAAGTTATAATAAGAACTTTCAATATGTCGTATTTTAAGGTTAGGTTTGTCGAGTTTGATATCTAATTTCCAATCCAAGCTCATAAAAAAATAACAAGTCCAAATGATTTTTTATTTTAACAAACACTATTGTATAAATATAGCTTTAGTGCGGACAAGTCATTATATCTGTTTAATTTAAGAATTTAAAAAGATATTGATAAAATAAAAAAAGCCAAACTTGATTGCTGCAGCTCCGACATGCCGTTAAAAATTTGAAATTTTTTGTAATTTCAAGATTTTAAGTATGTGTAGAAAAAAGTTTATATATCGTAAAAAAATGTGTACATAACATTTTGAAAGGGCATCACAAAAGCTTTCAAATGAGATGTATAAAAGTCTTTTATGACATATAGTTCCTGAAATATACAACTTTAAAAATTTTAATATTTTTCATTAGGTGAGCTTAAATTTTGAGCGGCAGTGTATATTAATTTAGTACTGACTGCTGAAGAAGTATTGTTTTCCGGAAATTTTGAAAAAGGTCACTGGATTTGTATGTATCATAATAATAAAATAATTCATATATATGTTAGTTCAAATCTTAAATATCTATAAGATGAGCATAAGATCTATATAAATAGATAATTTGTAAACAAATTAAAATTGAGCATATTTTCCGAAACAGTACAACCACAAACAAATAATTATGATTGCAGCCTTTTTGCAATTGCTTTTGCTATAGCAATACTTTATAATTTATGTCCATGTTGTTTAAGATATGATATTTCTAAAATGCGATTACATTTATTAGGAATTTTTTTAAACGCAATAAATAAGAATGTTTCTACTTTTACATAATTATAACAATAGAAATATTAATTACGATGATCCCCCGGACATGATAAGAAGAAGTATTTGTCATGAACTATGTTTCGTGTGACCTCACTTAAATATAATATAAAGAAAAAAAAAATAATTTGAGAAAGATTAAGCTAGAAAAAAAGAACAGAATAAAAGATAATTAGCAATGAACTTATCATCTCTTGAATTCGAATCATTGCGTAAAAGTACAGACCGTTGAATTAAAATAATGTCTATCTCTATCTTGTGCGTCGGCGCGGCGTAGCAATTAGAAGTTATACTCGCACGCAAGATGGAAATTAATAAGAATATATGTACGTGCATGGATGTGCGTCGATACACGCCTGTAAAGTAACGTACGCTAGCACACATCCAAGCGCACCTGTAATAGTATCATGTAGAATATATAAAGGTATCTCTTCTACTTAGCAGTAGGAGAGAACTGCGGCCGCGGTGGCTCGATCGACGCTTAAGCGGATCGAAGCCGAATCATTCTACGGCACTCTTTGGCCTGCTCTCTTCAAATAAAGTTTAACTTAAAATTAATAAGTCGTAATGTAGTGTTTCTTATTTCGTTTGTTCCTGCAGGTCCGCGAAGAGTTGGATTAACACCAACTCCGTACCGGTAGCAGTAACAACGAATAAAACTTATTTAAATTAGCTTTAATCTCTTAACATAAAGTAACAATTAAATTGAATTATTACATTCACTTGTATTTTATTTAGTAAATGTTGTGTAAAATACTTTTAATTAAAATTCAATATCAATGTCATAAAGATAGAATCTATAATGATTTACCGTTTCTTGTTGAATATTTGCATGTGAAATAGTGTTAAATAGTTAATGATTTGTTTTAAAAAAATAAGTAATTACATCTGAAAGAGTATGCTCCTGATAAGACAATTAGTCTTGGGAGTTTTGGCCTATAAGAGGTCGGTTATTTTACTAACAACTAACACAAAATATAAAAACCCCGGACTAGTCACAGCATGATGTATGTGCTAAAAACGGGTCTAATGTAAAATACCTTCCTTATTCCTTATCCTCATTTATGTGCACAAAGTGCAATCCTTAATAAATAGTTAATAGGTAGAAGGGAGGAGGTTACATTCAATAAAATACGATAAATTTAAATATCGTGCGGTGCTTCCGAGGAAGTTCAATTAAAAATTCAATGTAACTTTAAAATTTCATCTGAGAATGATTTCTAGGCCCATTACATAATTTAGACATCATTTTTTAAATCGTTTTACACGACCGATTTGTAGAAAAATAGGTAAGAATGAAAAAAAAAATTCAAAACCAAATTTATTTAAACAATTTTATTTTATTTATAAAAAAAATGCTTTAATGTGTTTGGAATGTAGGTATAATAGTAAAAATATAATAAAATTGAAGAATATCTGCCTCATGTTATGGAGCTATTGAGCTCAAATATTAAAATTAATGTTGAAAAATAGTTCTATAGCTATTTACGTATAGATACATAGTATTCAAAGAATGTAAATATTTGCATCGATGACATCTGTTAATATACACTTTAAGTAGTAATTTCAAACTTGCACAACTAATCAGGTTTCTACACCTCTAGGAAACAGATTTGGCTGATACTGCAAGTTATTATTCTTCGATGAAAAGAATGAATCCTTGCTGTTTCTTTTCCTTCAATAAGCCCTAAGACAAAGATAAGGTTATTTTTTTTTAAATAGAATAACAAAAATGGCTCATAAGAACTTTAATAACCAAAAAACTAAAACTCTTACAAAAAAGTGCATGGAAGATAAAAAGTACAAGTTGAAGACTTTACTTTAAACCTTATTGTGTTAGAAAAGTTTTTGTGGTTCAGAAGTTATGCTAAATTAAATATTATTACATATTTTCTTAAAATTTTTAGCATGTAACACATGATAAATTTTCACATAATTCAATTAGCATATTTTGATCACCTCTCACACAGCATGGAATATTTATGGAAGCTCCCTGAAATATTTGCACGGAAGATTTAAAATATTTGAGGAATATTCCTGTAATATTTGTATGCACTTGATCCTTCTTACATTAGAATATTCCATGAAATATTGTAGGAAGATTCAAGAATATTTTATTGGAAGATTTGGGTCATCTCATATCTTTCATTGAAACATTTCATGAACCTTTTATGGAATATGCACGGAAGATTTGTAGAATATTAGCACCGAAGATTTGAAATATTTCAGAAATCTATAAAATATTTCTCTAACATTCGTATGTCCTTGATTTTTCTTACATTGGGATATTCCATGGAATATTTTTGAAATATTTCAAGAATATTTCAATGAAAGGTTTGGGTAATCTCTCCTCTTTCATGAAATTTTCTTGGAAGATTTTTCGAAGATTTCAATAGAAGATTCAGAGTTTCAGATCTACCACGAAATATTTTATGTAAGGTTGTAAAATGCTGTAAGGTAATAGTGTATATATATCTATATATATATATATATATATATATATATATATATTATATATAATAATACATTATACTTATACATCAATACATATACACATACATAAACATTGATATTCAGTTATAAAATCGCATTTGCATGTTTGTTTCAACTGTACACAATAAAGCGTCAACCCTTCCGCTTATATGGTCAGTGAGGTATCTTCCTAACGCTTGGGGATAATATTCCCTTTTAACAAACATCCCCCTATCGGCGTCAGTGGAAATCTCCCGTAACGTTCCGCGCAATCTTCCAACAAAAACTCCATGAAATCCTTCTAGAATCTTACATTTAATATTCCACTAGAAGATTACTTAAATCTTTCTATAAAATATTACGTGGAATAGTACTGGAAGATTTATGTAATATTCCGCTGTACGATTTTAAAGTTTTTCGGAATCTTCCAGAGAAATATTTATGGAATGTTCTTAAGATCTTTCATAAAATATTCCACCGTAGGATTACTTAAATCTTTCTGTGAAATATTTAGTGAAACATTTCTGCAAGATTTATGTATTATTCCGCTGTACGCTCTTAAAGTTTTTTGTAATTTTCCAGCGAAATATTTATGGAATCTTCCTGAAATCATTCATAAAATATTCCAGTGGAAGATTACTTAAATCTTTCTATGAAATATTCTGTGGAATATTTCACTGGAAGATAATTTAAAACTTTCAGTAAAATATTGGGACCACTATTTTTATAATTACATTGCGAATTGCAAGTAAATTATGCTTTAAAAGTTGGGGAGTATCTCCTACTCTCCAAGGCAGCGTTATCATGACTCTCACCCCTCTACTCCCCTACTAAGAGTTAGATTCACGCCGACAGGGAGTGAGTGTGACTCGCAAAGTCTTTCAGTGCACCGTGTCGAAACCAGAGGGACGCGGTTGGATGTCACTCACTAGCGAATCAGCTTTCAAGAAATACATTCTAAATATTCATAATAGCGATAATCTTTGTCTCCTACGCTCACTAGTCGCTGCTCGCGTATATTAGTCTGGGAGTCAGCGGTCGATTGAGGTCGATGATTTCCTTTCGGCTGAAACCTTGTGAACTGATTAAGAAAATTGTACCCTGTAGCCTAGTGAACTTCAGCTGGCGCACCATGAGTGTGTTGGACCACGGCAGCTTCCCAAACACGTAAAAAAAAAATTATTTTGTTATTTCCTCCCGATAGAAATTTTGTCAAATGATAGTTAAAACTGTACTTTGATAGAAAATAAACGTCAGCTGGGTGTAACATAGTGGATTATACGTCAGCTGGGCACATGAACATGTAAAAAAAAAATTTATTTTTAGTGATTTCCCCTCACTTGAAAATTTATCAGATGATAATTTACATGATACTTTAAATAAATAAAAAAGTCAGCTGGCTGTATGACGGGGGAAAGATCGTCAGCTGATGCAGTGAATGGTGTATCGCAGGAATCAGACGTAAGCGTCGATTGGCTATTTAAATACACTAATGGACGAGTTTTCTATCAGCATATTATTAGCTGATTGTTTTTACTACTTTATCTATTGTGTTAATAATTATCTGACAAATTTTCAATCGAGAGAAAATAACCCAATTAGCCAAATCATCAGAAGAAAATTTTTTTTCAATTCAGGAATAGCCGCTCTAAATGTAATTACTCATAAAATGTCAATTGTTTTAAAAATAATGGTTTAATTATATAATTAACTGTAATAGCCAAAAATTATTGTATTGTATTGCTATTTTATTTAAAAATTTTGAGTGCATAACTGATGAGTAAGTACAAAAGCTGTAAAATAAGAAATATTAAATTTATTAAAACTGGTAAAAATATTGCTATAAAAATGTTTATTATGAAAATTTTAGCCTTTCTTAATGAATTTGTATAAAAACTTAATTTTTATGATAATTAATTCAAAATGTTTTTTTATTAAAGAATGTTAAAGAATAATTAATCTTTAAAAATTGATGTATATAAAGATAAAAATGACTTTATATAGAAACGTCAAAATTTTATTAAACAATAAAATCATACCATTCTTTGAATGCTTTTCTATAATTTTAAATTAAATAAGTGAGTAAATAAAATAATTTTTTTTTTAATTCACGAATGTTGACAGTAAGGTTAAATTATTATAATTGAAAAAGTGTTAATTAAATTTTAAAAAAATACATAAATTAAGTCAATCAATTTAAGCCATCTATGTTGTGTTATAACATCTTTTCAAAATTTAATAATTTATTTAAAACATCAGTGATTTGTATTAGCTTTTAAAGAAAAATTTATTTTATTTATTTCTTTGAGAATGTACGTTTAAATTCATTTAAAATTTTTTTGGCGAGAAGTATATTAAAAATTTAAATGCATAAAATAAAAAAGCTGTGTATTCATGAAAAAATGCATCATCGATGAGCTGCCAATTCAATTTTCGTCGTTAATTATTATGTTTATTTAATCAAGGACCTAGCATAAAATTATTTCAATGTTTGTATTTCAAAGAACTTTATAATTAGTTTATTTCATTCTCTTGCTTTTTATTATTTTGTAAAAAAAACTACCTTCAGTCGTTCAAAAAATTTAATATGAAATTCAATAACTTTATTATATTTTCAACAATATTATTGTTTTATAAATATTTTACTGGTATACTTACCGTTATTAAGTTTATAAATTTTTCAAATGTAATTAAAAATAATTTAATCTTTACAAAAAACTTCCATTTAAAATATTGTTTTAAAAATAAGACTACACTTTTTTAAGAACATGAGAAGGATTGAAAAAGTATTTACAAACCATTCTTTTTAAAATAATCATTAAAGTCGAAAAGTATTCATAAAGTTGACGGTAATACTTGCAAAATAGTTATTTTCTATTATATCATTTAAAAAAATGTTTAAATATTATAAATATTTAAGTTTTAAATTACGTACAATTTGTTTCTCAATTTTATTATTGGAAAATAAATTTTTAATTTAATGAATTTAAAATTAAATATTTTTAAATTATAACTATTTACAAGTTTTTGAAAAATTCACATTGACAATTAAAAGTTTTGTGAGTGCCTTCATACATAAAGTCATGCTTTTATATCAAGTCAAGTATTTTATATAAATTGAATTAACCCTCCTTGGGTAACCTGGATCATTAATAGCACAAGCCAAATTTTCAGATCAAATATCTCTAAAAAAAAAATTATAATAAACGATTTTGTTTACTATGAATTATTAAATAAACTGTTGGACTACAAAGTAGATGCAAAAATGAGTATTCCAGAATTTTGTCAGATATTTTTACCGGAATTTTCATAGAGAAATCATCAACAAGACATTAACGACCCAGGTTACCCTCCGTATCCCTAAAGGGTACCCCCCGTTAAGATGGTCGAAAATGCCTAAACACCAAAAATGATTCTATCTTTAACTGCTATATTTCTAATATTAAAAAAAGAGTTTTCATCATATTTTGACCCCCCTCTCCCCTCCTTCCTCCCCATACCTTGAAAAACTCGTTTTTTCGCATTTTATTTTTTTTTCTCGGATTCTAGTCGGTCAATCTACCTGAAAAAAATCATGAAAGTCGTAAATTGATTCACAAATCATGTAAATTTTTTTCAATTATTCGATACCAAGTCAGCAAAAAAAAATATTTTTTCTTTCAAATCTTTCTTATTTTTTCCGGAGGGAGCTGCAGGGCTGAATTTCATAAATTTCGTGCATTTTATTGAAAGACACTTACCTGAATTTTTTCAGAATATTTCGATTGGTGCTACATTTCCAAAAATGCAAAAAACCGTTTTTTTTAGCAATTTTTGACATTTTTTGGGAATGTTTAGTAATAATCAGCATCGAAAATGCATGTGGGTAACGGCAATTATCTCTATTTATGCAATGAAGGATATACAAGTTCTAAACAAAGAGTATTTTAGCCCAAACAAATATATTTATTAGAGCAAAGTTGAAAAAAAGAAGGATATTCTGGTAAGTAACTAATGTTATAAAATGCAAAAGATCAGAGAGCGTGGCAGCGCTCCATGCAGCAGGGTTGCGAAGCGCTACGGTAAACTCTATTTACTTTGATGATTTTGTCAGTGAGATTTAAAATTTTAGGGTATATTTTCAATTTACAAGCTCTAAAACAATTGCCGTAATTTATTTTCACAATAAAGTGTCCCAAAATGATGTATTTTTCAAACCATAATTTAAAATGAAGCAAATACCCATTGTTTAAATTCTGTACTATTAAGAGATATTTAACAGAAATAGTACATTACATAACGGGTATGAAAAGACTTTATTTACGAAACGAGAAGTTTACGGCACGAGCCGAAGGTGAGGGTCGTAACGAGTTTCGTAAAAAAGCCTTTCCATACCAGTTGCGAACTGTATTTTTCGCTATAAGAGCCAAAAGAGCAAGGAAGTTGCGATTTTAGGGTTAGAATGGCGAAAAAATTATTTTCTCATGTTTTTATAATTATCTTTGACAAAATTAGATATTACAATAAGATATATTTTTTCTCATGCTCTTGCAGAAAGTTTATGTCAAGTACGTTCTTTTGAATAGAGGTGCATACTTCCTAAGAATGTATATACTTTTAAAATAAAAGTACATATCAAAGTGTTTTGGAAAAATATATATTTTTTAAAAGAAATACGTATTGTTTAAAAAATTTTGTGTCAAAATATTCTCAAAAAGTACAACTAAAATGTTTCAAAAAAGTACTACTTTAGTTAAAGTATATACTTGAAGCATGTACTCGAAGTACCAACTTCAAGTACGTACTTATTTTCAACAGAGAACAAAGTTGTGCGCATGCGCCCTAAGCCACTACTCAAGACCGTGTGCAGATCCTTACAAAGAATGTTTTGCTACAATAATATCTATACGCATGTTACACTTTGTGTATCATATTCTACTTAGCTATAAATCGATGTTTGAACAAACGTAATGTATATACTTATTTGTAGTTTATTGTGACAGTGAATTTTTATTGACATTATTTCAACGTAATATATCTCCATAATTATATTTTAAAGGTGCAAAATTTCAGAATTTTAGTTTCTAATGAAAGCATAGAGCTGTTTAGCAGAAGAGCTATTTTTTAATGTGTTTTTATTTCTTTTATTACAGAGAAAGTTTATTTAGTATACTATTTCATCGCAGTTATATAAAATCTGTTTATAATTACTGTAAACATTCTTGATACATTATTAAAATTATAGGCCTTTGCACTTGGTCGGGATCAATTAGTAACTAAGTAAGTTTTTTTTAAATAATCTAACGTAAACAATTTGAAAACAATTTTAAAGTGTGTTATTTATTACATAAACATCGTTTTTTAATAATAAAAATCCATAGAATAATACTATATTGCTAAGAGTATTTATTTAATCATTATTAAACAGTAAAGATACAAAATTAAAATATTCTGTTTATATAGGTAGTGTTGCAAAATATGTAAAACAAAATCTAGTTCAAACAAAGCATTAAAATTTATAAAATCAAATAGTTAATGTTACATTAATTGGTTTGAATTAAAAAATGATAAGTTTTGGTGCATTCAATAGTATACGCCAGTATTCACAGATACAAAAAAAATTTTAAACCTAGATTTACTTTTGTATAAACTCTTTACATTATTATAAAATATAAAGAAAACTAAATTGAAAATATCTGATGTGTATTTTTTTGTAAAATTGTACGTAATTTAAAACTTAATTAAATATTTATAATATTTAAACATTTTTTTAAATGATATAATATAAAATAACTATTTTTCAAATATCACCGTTAACTTTATGAATACTTTTCGATTCTAATGTTTGTATTAAAAACAATGGTTTGAATATACTTTTTTAATCTATCTTACGTTCATATAAAAATAAAGAAAAGAGTTATTCTTAAAATCAAATTTTTAATAAAAGTAATTTTTAAAGATTTTATAAACACTTTCTCAAATATAATGATTTAACTTTAATGCAAACATTCATAAACTAAAAATAAATTATTTTATTTACACATTTATTCTTTGAAACAATAAAAAAGCGTTCGAAAAATGGAATGATTTTATTGTTTGATAGAATTTTGATGTTTCTATATAAAGTCATTTTTATTTTTTTTATTCATAAATTTTTAAAGATCATTTATTTTATAACATTCTTTCATAGTAAATTTTTTTATTCGTTATCATGAAAAAATTAAGTTTTCTTATAAATTCATTAAGAAAGATTAAAATTTTCATAATAAACATTTTTATAGCAACATTTTTACCAATTTTAATAAATTTAATATTTCTTATTTCACGGCTTTTGTGCTTACTTACCAGTTATGCACTCAAAATTTTTAAATAAAATAGCGATATAGGACAATAATTCTTGGCTTTAACAATTAATTATATAAGTAAACCATCATTTTTAAAACAAAATTTTGAACAAGAGTATTTTATTGACATTTTGTGAGTAATTACATGAGTAATTATGTGATACACCCTTCACTGCATGAGCTGATGATCTTACTTCTATCATACACTCAGCTGACATTTATTTGCTATCAAAGTACAGTTGTAACTATCATCTAACAAAATTTCAATTAGGAGAAAATAACAAAATGATTTTTTTTACGTATTTGGGAGGCTGCTGTAGTTCAACCCACCCATCGTGCGCGAGTTGACGTTCGCTAAGCTACAGAGTACGATTTTCTTAACCAGTTCACAAGATTTCAGTCAAAAGGAAATTTGTCACCGAAATCGGTCGCTGGCTCCTGGACTATATGCTATACGTGGTCAGATGTGCAATCGTATTTACCATGACAGGTGGAATATGGTAAGACATTGCACAGGACAATATCAAAAGTTGAAATTGGTTAAAGATGCTAGAGTTGCGATACCCGAGACAGGTTGTGGTATCGAGGAAATAAAATTATTTCAAGAATATTATGCGCTTTTCGGAGTAGCAATAGTCATTTATTTTTTTCAAAACGTTGCTCGAGGCTGTAAACTACTTTACAATGGCGCATGTTTTGTACATGATGTTGGTAATATATGGATAGATATACCTTAAATATAATGTATTATGAAAATTCTAATCATTACCAGCCAATTTTAAACTTACTCACAGCAGCTGGGAGCCGTGGCTACTGCATACCTTGCAATAAAAAATTTAGTCATCAGAAAAATCATAAATGTCCACAAAAATGTTTTCAGAGCCCTCCTTGCGATATGAATCAGGAAGAAATAAAATCTATTCCATGCACTAGAGTTTTCTACGGCAACGTCTATCTGGAAAATCATAAAGCCTTAAAATATTCCCATAATAATTCTCGGTCGGTATGCGAGAATATACAAATTTGTCGTTTGTGCAGTAAAACAGTTCGAATGAGTGATAAAGATCCACATAATTGTAATACTATATTTTATACAATATGTAATGGTAAAAGACCAATAGAACATTTTTGCTACATACAATCTTTTATCAGCAAAAAAGCATTCGCAATTAATAAAAAGAATATTCTTCACTTATATTATGATTTTGAGACTCAACAATCGGAAAATATCTCGGGTACTGATAGCAAAAAAATAAGTTTGAAGTACCAAATTTGTGTGTTGTGCAACAAGTGTGTAATTATTGCTTGGACGATGAAAATCTAGCAAATTCTTGTAAAATATGTGGTATGCGTGATTGCGTGTTTGAAATCGATCCGATAAAGCTGCTAGTCGATTTGGCTTTGGCAACAAAAAAAAGGTTTCAAGCAGATTATTTGTATAATCCACAATGCATAAGGTTTTAATGCATAATTTATCATGAAACACTTGACAGAACGTAAAGATCTTAGAAATAAACTAGGTGTAATTTTAAACGGGTCAAAAATAATCATAATGGAGATTTTAACTGTTAAATTCATAGACAGCTTAAATTACTTGCAAATGAGTTTGACTGCACTACCAAAAGCTTACGGTCCTACTAATATAGAAAAAGGTACGTTTCCTCACCTGCTTAACACACCAGAGAATGTAAATTACGTGGGTGAAATACTGCTTGTGTGGACTTTTTCATCAGATTCGATAAGAGTCGATAAGTGATGCGAATTTTAGCAATGGTATAATAAAAAATTAAATGAAAATGACATATTTTATTTTAGAAATAAAATTATATAATATTGTAAGCAAGACATAAAGATTTAACGATTAGCATGTTTGACCTCTTGCAAAACTTTCATAGGATGTGGTAATACAGATCCCTTTGCAAAGTGCGCCACCATCGCATCATCTTGTATGCGGGTATAAAGAAAAATTTTTTCACAAAAATCCACGATAGGTATCATACTTTAGGGTGGTTATAGACAAGCAAACATGCAATCTCTAAAAACGATGCGAAAGTTATGTTGGATGTAAAATGTGTTGAATCATCAAATCCGGTGTACTGTTTGAGCACGAGAAAAGAGACTTTCTGAAGGCCCTCTAGTGGATAGATACTGTGTCCTTGAAAACGGAATGAAAATTGAGTTTTTTAGACTTTTTTCGGCTTTTACGAGCGTAGAATATAAGCTGGTTCTCCATACGAGAACACCGCTTTTTATGCCCAGGTTACACCAGGCGCAATGTGTCTGATGAGGAAAAAATGGAGAAAAAATTGATGCCTCTTTCACTCCGTAGGCAATTAAGTTAACTTAAGAAAATTTACAAATTCAGTTATATCCACGGCTGGATTAGTGTTTGAGGGAGAATGGGAGAACGTTGTTGACTTGGATGATGTAGACCCTTAATACCTCGGTGGCGCAATTAGTAGTGCAACTGCCCGGTATGCGGGAGGTTATGGATTCAAATTCCATCTGGGGCATCAATTTTTTTCTATTTTTTCCTCATCAGACACATTGCGCCCGGGGTAATCCGGGCATAAAAAGCGGTGTTCTCGTATGGGGAACCAGCTTATATTCTACGCTCGTGAAAGCCGAAAAAAGTCTAAAAAACTTAATTGCTTACCGAGTGAAAGAAAATTTACAAATTCGGAATGAAAATTGTTTTACAATTCCACGGTTGTTATTGGCACGGCCGTGTCTGGTGTTATACAGTGAACCTAACTCACGTCTTGTTTACAGTGAAAACATGAATAAACGTTTCGAGAGAACCGCATGAATATCCAAAAAAAGAAGCCACGGTTATAATCTGATCGAAAAATGGGAATGTGAGTTTGCGACGCTGCTATTTTAGCTGGATATCCAGCTAGTCCCGAAAAGGAATGCGCAAATTATTTATAATAGAAAATTCCTTAAACGAATCTGCAGAAGGAATTCGTCGTGGGATTATGACTCTCGATCGCGATGCAAGAGCCTAAGAGTTGGGTGTATATATATAAAAACAAATGATTTGATACCAGGCATTAATTAATTAAATAAAAGAACTACTTTTTTTTTAAACCCGTAACACAAATTATTTAATTTCAATTCAAATAACAAATTTTAATCACTTCGGTGCTAACATAATTACACATTCAATCTAATCAATTTTTAAATTTTCTCTTAACACGATTTCACTCTCTTACTCTGACTCTATATAAATCTATGTAGATATATATATATAAATCTATATATATATATATATATATATATATATATATATATATATATATATATATATATATATCTTCCTATATTATATAGACGTAAGCCTCAAAAAATAGCATTCTTGCGTCCTCCCCCCTCCTCCCCCAGCCTCACATTTTAAAATTTTTTTAACGTAAATATAGGTTTTTTTTCAGCCTTTGTGAGATGCCTCCCCCTCCTCCCCAGCCTCCCCCATCCTCGACCAGCCTCTGACATGGCTACAACGTTTGTCGCCTCATATTACCTCATAGGTCTCCTCAAAGACTCCTCAGAGACGCCTCAGTGCTTCCTCATCTCCTCCTCTTACAACGCCTCAGGGTACGCCTCAGCGATGAGGCATTTTTTTTGTATGCCTCTTGTCCCGCCTTATACATCGCCTTAGAGACGCCTCAATGTTTCCTCATCCCCTCCTCTTACAACGCCTCAGGGTACGCCTCAGAGATGAGGCATTTATACGTATGTATACACAAGAATAAGTACATCACAAATTGGGGGGCTGGCGAGCAGGGCGAGCAGGGGGTACCCCCCCCCCCTAGTATATTTATATATATATTATAGCGTTTCAGAGAAATCGAACATAGTCGTGCCTAACCGCGTGGCCGTTGAATTTCCGCAAATAGAGCCTCTGTTACAAAGCAAAAAGGGGGAGGAAAGCCAGGGACGTTATAACATAGAAGAAGCGCTGCGCCACGAGTTGACAATTAAATTTGAGAGTCGTGCGATCTTCTTAGTAGCGCCGGTAGTGAGTGAAAAAGAGGGAGTGAGATATATATATATATATATATATATACATATTTAGAGGGAGTGAGATACATATATATATATATATATATCTCACTCCCTCAAATTTGATTGTCAACTCGTGGCGTGGCACTTCTTCTATGTTATAACGTCCCTGGCTTTCCTCCCCCTTTTTGCTTTGTAACAGAGGCTCTCTTCGTGGAAATTCAACGGCCGCGCGGTTAGGTGCAACTATGTTCGATTTTTCTGAAACGCACAAATCTCACACAACGCTTTCACACAATTTTTATCTAATTTTATATATTAAAACCACTCAAATCCTTACACATTAAAATATGGACTTTTCTCTTTTTTAAATATTGAAAAAAAATAATTATTTCAGCTAAAAACAATGGCTAATATTTATAGATAATCTCATGCATTCACACTCAAAAGAAAAGAAAACTAATCGCAAGCACACGTAGTTTTAAGACTTGATGCTTTTACAGAAAGTTTTACCTTTTTCTTAAAGCTCTCTCTCTCTCTTTCTTTCTCTCTCTCTTGTATATCTAATTTCTCTCGCGTTTCCTCGGCGATCTGGTGCTCGATGTTCTTGTTGAGAGAGCGTGAATAGGCTGGATCGGTGCGAATAACACAAAAAAAGAGGCGCCACTAAAATATAATTGTTGGCGCAACTACACTCTTTTGTTTCACGGAAACGTACTAAAAATTTTGAAACAATTCACGACTTTCAAAGCTAATGGAAATTTTTAATTCCAAGCTTTAATTAACACAAAAAAATTGAATTTTCACGTGTATCAATCGGCACAAAATAAAAAAAAAACAATCACGAATTATTATACCCTCTTTTACCCGCTCAAAAATTTGATAATGACACGACAATTAATATTTAAGAAAACTGAAATTACTCTAATATCAACACGCTAAAGAAACTCGAAATAAAGAAATCTTCTAAAATGACGCTACCCTTTTTTCTTCCACAAAGAGTATTTTGTTTAACGCTACTCGACGACACATGTCCTTTCTCGATCACGTCTCTCTCTGCACTGTCGTTAGGCCCGTTGATTCTTGAACTTAATCGTGTGAGAAAATTCGGCAGGCCAATCACGATACTCGTTTCATTTACACATTAACATTTCCGGGCGCAAATTAATATTCATTTATATAAACACTTATTAAACAATAAATAAATTGTTGCCAAAAATAATAAAAAAATTAAGAAATTATTCTTTATAGATTTGAGGCGTAAAAGAAGTTGAAACCCTCTGTTTTCAAATAATCCACGCGCGCGCTTAGCCACTGCGGAGTCACTACATATCGTCTCTCTCATTCTCTATCTCTTTCTACCACGTTAACAATTTCTTTACTTTTTCGGCGCTCACAACTCACAACATACTCGCTCACGTTAAATAAAAATCAAGCATAATTTTACAATTGATTTACAATTTTTACACGCATAATTATCATTTTGAAATAATTAAAATGTTTAATAATTATTATTTTCAATAATCTTTTCTTTCTCTCTTCTGGATATCACCACTGCAGTTCTTCTTCATGTCTAATTCATTCTATCTTTTCGAGCGGGAAGAATAAGCAATTTAAAATTCTTTCCAATTCAAATTCACATGAAAAATAAAAGGAATATTTTCCCATAAGAAACTTGAAAAATTGATCAGATTTTTACACTTAGCGTCATCAGATCTTGTAATAAAAAAAATTATTGAATACATGATATAATAAAATAAATTAATATACACAGAAAAAAATTTCTCTTATTGGGGCGCGAAAACCGCGTCACAAGTTTGATTGTGAATACTCAGAGAACGAAAATATGAAGATATATATTAATAATAAGACACAAAATTGGTATGAACCGCTGAATCCTCTAGAAGCATTTTTTGGCGGACGTACGGATAATACGGTTAAAATTTACGATACAAAATAGGGTGAGAAAATAAAGTACGTGGATGTGTGATCATTATATCTACATATCTATAAATACGGACGATACCTCATTGGTCATCCAACTCTTTATGTAGGTGAAGATGAGTTTCGCACTCTGGTAGGCTAAATAAATAACATAAGTCACGTTGAAGGTCTTATTAAATGCGAAGTATTACCACTAAGAATTTTATATTATGCTGTACTACCCGTTAAAATGCACAATAAGCTTTTATTCCCACTGTGTCGAACATGCGCTGAAATGATGTATAGCACAGATTATGATCATGAAAATGCTGGTGATCGGGTTTTCACCGGCACGTGGGTAGCTGACGAGTAAAAAAAGCTGTTCAGTTGGGTCACATCATCAGAAAAATATTTGAAATATGATCTTATGAAATTACACAGTACAACAAAGCTACGGGTCAGGGTGGTCTATTTCCAACTTATATCGATAAATTTTCCGCTAAGAAAACTTACGCGTCGGGTTATCCAGTGGAATGCGCTGACGTGATGAAAGCGCGATTGCTTGCTACATTGGAGAATTCGACCAGCAAGAGGTCATTAAATTAGATAAAAATCGAACAAAATATAATGCTGGTCTGAGCTCTGTAGCAAAACTCTGTTTAAATTTTTTGTGAGGTAAATTTGATCAACGAGAAGATATGCCAAAAACCGCAGTAGTAGAAGATCCGCAAAGATTATTTAAATTGCTAAATAGTGTCAAGACCAAAGTCGACTCAAATTTACCGATCGATGATACGACAATATATGTAAGTTGGCATAACAAAGAAGCGACTGTTGAACTATCACCATTATGTAACGTTGTAAAAGTCGCTTATACCACAGCCTTGGCGCGTCTAAAACTTTAGGAGGATTTGCAGTCACTGGGTGAATGCGTATTATATTACAATACTGATTATATTGTATATATTAGTCGCGTGGGTGAGTACGATGCGGAAACAGGACTGATTTTCAGACTTCATTTGTCGGTGTGTCAGAAAATGAATTTTGATTCCATAGGAAAACTTATTACCGGTGAAATACCACCGCCAACGAAGATAGATCCTAATAGAAGCGCAGAACCCCAAGGCGCTTTGAAGCTAGAAATATGTAGTTGGTGCCCTGACCAGACGCGGCGTTAACGTCGCTTTCAGTAGGTAAATGATAACGACCGGTCGGTAAATGAACGGCAGTTATCATTGCTATTTATTCAGATTATATTTGATAACTATAATAAAGTTAAAAAAATATAATGGAACCCCATGTAATTATAAAAAAATAAAATTAAGAGATTGAAATAATGAAAAACAATTTAAGTGAAACTTAAACTGTTATTCTTAAACCCCAAAAGGCGAACAATTTATATACTACATTCTTGTATCTGAATTTATAATCAGCTGTGGCGTAGTGGCTAAGTCGTTCGCTCGGCAATCTTTTTGATGTCGATTCAATTCCCGATCAGGTTCTTTTTTTTTCTTTTTTTTTCTTCTGCAATTTGTATTAATAAAAGCAAGTGTATGAAAAATTAAAATTTTTGTAAAATTAAATTTTTTTTAATATTTAATTTTGATAAAAATTAAATTCTTTTTATTAATAATTTTAATAAAATTAAATTTTTTTAATTTTTAATTTTAATAAAACTTAAATTGTTTTAATATTTAATTTTATTAATAAACTATGATTTTTATTTTTTTTTAATGCATACAATTTAAAAAATGAATAAAATAAATCTGGAAGTGAGTAAAATCAAATATGTTTTTTTGTTTTGAAAATAAGAAAAATATTCTTTTGAAAAAAAATTATGAAAAATTTGTATTTCACTCACTTCCAGATTTATTTTATTCATTTTTTAAATTGTATGCATTAAAAAAACAATAAAAATCACAGTTTATTAATAAAATTAAATATTAACAAAATTTAATTTTACTGAAATTAAATATTAAAACAATTTAATTTTATCTAAATTAAAAATTAAAAAAATTTAATTTTATCAAAATTATTAATAAAAAGAATTTAATTTTTATCAAAATTAAATATTAAAAAAATTTAATTTTACAAAAATTTTAATTTTTCATACACTTGCTTTTATTAATACAAATTGCAAAAGAAAAAAAAAGAAAAAAAAAAAAAGAACCTGATCGGGAATTGAATCGACATCAAAAAGATTGTCGAGCGAACGACTTAGCCACTACGCCACAGCTGAATATAAATTCAGATACAAGAATGTAGTATATAAATTGTTCGCCTTTTGGGGTTTAAGAATAACAGTTTAAGTTTTACTTAAATTGTTTTTCATTATTTTAATCTCTTAATTTTATTTTTTTATAATTACATGGGGTTCCATTATATTTTTTTAACTTTATTATAGTTATCAAATATAATCTGAATAAATAGCAATGATAACTGCCGTTCATTTACCGACCGGTCGTTATCATTTACCTACTGAAAGCGACGTTAACGCCGCGTCTGGTCGGGGTACCAACTACATATTTCTAGCTTCAAAGCGCCTTGGGGTTCTGCGCTTCTATTAGGATCTATCTTCGTTGCCACCACTTTTTGCTAATTGATCTGAATGTAAAATATGCGAGCCCGTGTATTCAAAGAGACGATTTGTTAATAACGAATTTAGCTATCCATGCGGTTATAAATGTAATTAAAATAGTATATTTCGACACGAATTGTATTTTTTGACACGACGTGTAAAAAACTCGATTTTCGCACGTGTCATTTTGTGAATCGTGTGCGAAATCGAGCTTCGCACACGGAGTATCAAAAAATAAATAATTGTAAATTTATTATTACCAAAGTGAAAAATATGATATAGGACATAGAATCAAAATAAACTATTTTAAAATAAGTTTTTATATTTATTAAAAATGTAGAAAGAAACAATAAATTTATTTTCTATGAATTGAGTGGTCACTAATTTTTTCCAAAAGCACTGGTTCTAGAATAATCCTCATTCTTTCTACCCTCATTTTAAATCTTTCTCTATCACGAGCTTGCTTCCACTCTCCACGTTGTGCTGCACAACTCGCATAGTCCTATACGCGCATTACAGGATTTCTAGTTTACCCTCTTTGAAATTCACTTGTTATGTTTGATTCATTGTTCACTGCACTTTTTGTTCACTTTCTCTTCTAAAAAATTATCGAGAATCAAAATTCAACTCCGATTAATTCTTTGATGAAAATTTATTACCTTTTTCCTTCAGTTTCTTGACTATTGCTCACAATAGCAGAACTTATTAAAGACTAACTATCACCAACCGTTTACTAACACTTTTACTTTTATACTAGAAATGGTGATGATAAAGAGCGCCTGCGCACAACTAATATGCTATGCAGGTATATAGCTGAAAAGCAAAATAATGTTGGCGTCAGCCAGCTATATGGCTAATTAGTCAGCTATAAGGTTAATTAGTCAGCTATATGGCTAATCAGCTATATAACTGATTGGCGATAGCGCAGTTCCGCTCGCACACGTGCGCGCTACCGCCGCCCTGCTTCTCTTGCTCATTACTACTTGGGGTCATATATCTTCAAGGTCGTGATGTGGTCAGTAGTTGCAACAGTAGCAGCAACAGAATCATGGACGTTTGTAAATGGGTACATCCGTGGACTTTGATGATTTGCAGTTCCAGCTCGTGTAGTAAAACTGTATTTGTCAAAAATTTTTTGCAGCACATTTATCGCATAAGTGATATGAAATTTCAACGTATACTTTTATACTATACAAAATGGCAGTCAGTTTACAAGAAATTGGGCAAGGGAATCAAATTTTACGAGGGTTTACCAAAGAGTGAAGTGATCGTTATGGGTCGTTATGCCAACAATCCACGAGCGAAACTTTTGATTCTCGACGATCTGATGAGAGAATCATCCAGCCGAGATGTAGTCAGGCGAAAATGCGATGATAATTAAACTCGATGTGTAAATTAATTAAGTGGAACTCCGGGCAAGGAACAACAACATCGTAGGTCTTATTATATAATTATTTATTGACCGCAACGTTTCGAGGTCGAATCACCACCTCTTCAGGCTAGAAAAAATATAATTGTTCTTTACATATTGCTACATTCATAATTTGACGAATAAATATCAGTAAAACTGATGAGTCAAAATTTATACAATAAAGTTGTAATTTTTTTTTTTTGTTTATTTAAGCATTTGAAGACTTTGCAGTCTTATATCTGCTACAAATAGGTTTAGTACATAATTACATTATATCGAAATTTTGCATATATACATTATAATGATATGTTACATAAATCAAGGAAACGAAGGATTCTTTTACATAACTTTGAGTGAGGCGTACAAAATATACTATCTACGTGTTGAGGTAACAATACATAATTTTTACATAGGTTATTGATAAGAGAGGCCCTGTGATTATCGAATCTCGGGCATTGCCACAATATGTGGTTGAGATCCTCATCGTATTCTTTGCATGTTGAGCACTTGGAGTCTTTGACTATATTTACCCTTGCCAGAGAGGATGCTAAATTATAATGATCAGCTCTGATTCGGTTAATTGCAACAATGTCTTTACGTGTTTTCTTAGAATTGTAAAACCAGGGTTTGGTGTTTTCGTTAAAATAAAGTTTGAAAAATTTTGTGCCTTTTATTATACTTTGGTCTAAACAGAGATGAGATGTATTAAGGAATGAGTTAGTTTTGAATTGGTGATGAAAGTCTGAAAAAGGTATCTGAAGTGAACTAATATGTTTTTTATTTGAGAAATTTTTGGCTAGAATGTCGACAGCCTCATTACCTACGATTCCCATGTGTGATGGGACCCATACAATGTTAATAAATTTGGGTGAGCAACTAGCCATTATATTTAAGATTATTTCTTTAATATAGTAGATGTAGAAATTAGTATTAGAATGGAGTTTATTAGAATTTAATGACTGAAGTGCACTGAGTGAGTCTGTAAAAATAGAAAAATTAGAAAAAGGACTACTTTTTATAAGTTGTAAGGCTTTATAAATTGCAACACATTCAGCTGTGAAGATAGAGGCGTTAGAATCAAGAGTAACCCCAGAATTGATTTTAGCTGCGGGGAAGTGCCAGGCAGCTCCCACCGAGCCTTCAGGACTCTTACTACCGTCAGTATAAATAGCGGCTGTATTTGTTTGACTTAAAAACTTATTTATAAGATCGTTTGGGTGTGAGCTTGTTTTGAGTTTTTCGCCTAGTTCGTAGTTGAACTTAATATGAGTAGTGGATATTTTGTAGTCATAAAGGTAAAGCGGGAAATTTTTGAAAGTTTTCAATTTAAGGTTACTAACATTAGCGATGCAGTAATATAATAATCGTGTATCTGTGAGATCTAAGCCTTTATCAGTAATATCGGAACGTACAGAGTTTATAATGTTTGTAACTAGAAGGTTAGAATTTGATAAGACCTTAACAAGGTAACGCTGGCATAGGAATTTCGTTCGCTCAATAATGGATTGAAGTTTAGACTCAGATAATAGTATGTTGGTGGGTGTTGTTTTCCGGTAACCCATGATGGATCTAATACAATTAAATTGAATTTTCTCTAAGGTGTCTACTAAGGTTTTCTTTTTAGGAAAAAATATGAAGCTACCATAATCCAGTATTGAGCGGACAAAACTCTTATATAAGATGGATAGAGTGTCGGGGTGGGAACCCCACTTCACCCCACTTAGAAATTTCACAATGTTTGCTCTGGTGTTACATATCTGCTTTAGTCTATTTACATGTGGCACAAAGGTGCATTTATAATCAAAAGTAACACCCAAAAAGTGTGTAGATTCACTAGATTTAATATTATAATTTTGTATTGTAATTTCTGTATCGCCAGGCCCTATGCCTTTATTATTGAAATGTATGAATATACTTTTATCAGGTTTCAGAGATAGACCTAACTTAGCTAAATTAGCATCTAAAGTAAAAATAGCCCTCTCAAGGATAGATTTAGCCTTTATAGCGTCACCATAACTACAAAACGCATTAATATCATCGGCATACTGGGTTACGACGACACTCTTGGGAATACCAACGTTGATGTCCTTTACATAAATGAGATAAAGAAGCGGGCTAAGCACCCCGCCCTGAGGAACTCCCTTAAAACTGTATCGAAAATCGTTAAAAATGTAATCATTATGGATGGTTCTTTTGTGAGTAATAAATTTAATAAAACGGATTGTAGAATCTGAACAGCCTATTGAAGCTAATTTTTCTAAAAGGACATCAATGTTGACATTATCATAGGCCGACTCAACGTCAAGGAAAGCAGCCAAGAGGTCTTTATTTGATGAGAAAGATTTTTCTATATTTAAAGTAAGTACAGCTAGGTTATCGTAGCATGATCTGCCTTTTCTGAAACCTGATTGATTGTTTGGTAGTACATTAAAATGTTCGCAAAACCATTGAAGTCGGTTTTTGATCAAGGATTCAAAAAGCTTGCCGAGACTTGAAGTAAGAGATATAGGTCTTACTCCCTTGTTATTTGGTTTATCGATAAATAAGACATAAGATTGACGCCAAGACTTAGGGTAGCGATCATGAAGATACATTTCGTTAAAAATGTCAAGCATAAGTAGCTTAAATTTAATTGGCATATTTTTTATCACTTCATAATCGATGCCGTCAAGTCCGGCGGCTGACCTGTTTTTTTTTGAGTCAATAACCACGTTTAATTCCGTGAAGTCGAAAGGAGCATTAAAGAATTGATTATATTTATCATTACAAACCGGCATAAAGTCAGGGTCTGATTCGCACCATGGAGGACAAATTTTGTTCAACGCATCTTTTATTTTTTCAGAATTTTGTAAGTTATTGTTGACGTTAATTGGTTGAACTTTAGTCCACTTATTTTTTAAGACCTTGCAGGTGTTCCAAACAAATTTACTGCTAGTGTTAAAATTGACAGTCTCGGCAAACTCTTTAAATTTCTCTTTTTTTTTATTTTTAAAAGTTTTGGTGGCTAAACAATTTATTCTATTATACGCTATTCGGTCTGCCGTCGATTTGCTATAATTCCATTTTTTAAAGGCAGCTTTTTTTAACCGTTGGATTTTGTAACATTCTTCATCCCACCAAGGCACAGGATTTTTTATTTTATTGGGAACAATAGGTTTTTTTTTGGAGTGCTATTCACCAAAGCGCTAGAGACAACCTCAAGAAACATATCGTATTTTTCATCTGCCTGAGCAGAATAGTAAGCATCTGATAAAAAGACCGAGAATTTCGATTCCAGCTTTTCAGCGAAACGACACCAATTGGTTCTTTTTGTTTTAATTTTAAATCATTTTTTTTTGTAAGTGTTCTTATCTAAGTCAATGAAACAGTATATAGGGTAGTGATCTGAGCCACGAGTATCCTCTCCCACTTCCGTTATGATTCTGTCAGCGAGGTTTATTGTAGAAAAGACTAAATCTAAATTGGAGTGATTGCAGTTTGCCGGATTGATATGTGTTAGTGAGTCTGAATTATGTAAAAATAAAGAGCAATTTTCTATACTGTCCGCTAACCTTTCCCCATTGATATCATTTTTGGGACAATTCCAAATAACATTATTAGCATTGAAGTCGCCTATTAGTAAACTAGGTTTATTACTATCAACAATTAAGACAATAGAATCATAGCTTTTTTGTGAGAGGATACCCGGAGCTCGGTAACAAACTATAATGTCTATTGATGGGTTAGTGTTTGTCAAAGTTATCTTGCACAGTTCGACACTAAGATCGGGAGAAGTTATTCGGGCTTCTTGAAAAGCGATGTTATTCTTCACTAATATAAGTATCCCTCCTCCTCTTGAATAAGTACGGTTCTTTTGAAGTTGAATAAAGCCTGGTGCGAATGTAGATTGGAAACTGGCTAAATTGTTTACATCTTGAAGCCATGATTCGACGCAAAGGAAAACATCAATATCCTTGAGTAGAACAGGCAATAATAGTTTACGCTTGTTAATGCTTCTCGCATTCCAAAACAAAACCCGAAGCGATTTAAAATTATTATTTATCTTGACTGCCATACTAAATGAATTTTAATAAAGGTTTGAAGAACCATATTATATAACGTCGTGTTCACTTTCCGTATCACTACTTTGACTTATATTGGTAGCAACTGGCTCTGTATCTTGTGGAAGAAGTTTTTTTTTGATCCTAGTCAATTTAGACTTGACTGATCTTACGTTTATAAAAGGATAAATAATGTCTATACAATTAATCAGATCATTTTTGTCTGTTGTTATTTTTTCAGTTTCTTCAATAATATTCGGGTTGTTATACGTGTTTGTAATAAATTTAGAGAAGAGATCGAAACTCAGCTGAGCCTTATGTTGAGGATCCTCAAGAATATCTTTACATGGTGCTAATGCTTCTTCAATTTGTTTTAATCTATCTTCTAGAGTCATTTCTACTCTTCTTCTCTTGTGGTTTAAAGTTTTCTTTTGTTTAATTACGTTAGCCGTCTGTGATTGGCGCGTGATTATTGACGAAGCTGATTCTAAAGAGGTTGCGGTATCCAGAGACGAAAGAGGGTGTTTAAACACATTACCATTATCTTGTTTAGAGGCTTGGTTGATGTTCTCTGTGTTAACAACTTCCTGATTGCTAGATGAAATTACCTTATTAAGAGTATTGGTAGTAGCCTCGTCATCCATACCACGAGGGCAATTCCTGGCTATATGACCCTCTTGTTTACAATTGAAGCACTTCAATATATCTAGGCCGGCATATATAAAATAATTTATATCCCCATGTTTAAGTTTGAACACGTTAGGCACCTTGTTAACATCTTCGGCTTTAACGTAAACTTGCCTTCTGGCACTGAGAACATGTTTATATCTTTCGTCATCGATGCTAGCCTTGATATATGTTACCTGTGAGTTCCGACCGATATTCAATTTATCCAAAATTCCTTCTAAAACGATTCCTGGTATTGTAGGCGAAACGTTCGAAAAGATTATTCTTTTAAACTTTGAAACTAATGGCCTAATGTAAATAACTTTGTCCTTGATATTAATAGACTCAGCATTATCGGTGAGGTTATCAACGAGCGTCTTACTTGCCAAATATAACACGACGCGGTTTTTTGACGCTTTTGTCGAATATAGAACATTCGTCGGGCCGATCATTTCAC
Organism: Anastatus disparis; assembly: GCA_017163975.1. Taxonomy (NCBI): domain Eukaryota; kingdom Metazoa; phylum Arthropoda; class Insecta; order Hymenoptera; family Eupelmidae; genus Anastatus; species Anastatus disparis. Next base: position 2,189,388 of record JAFFSR010000393.1, read on the forward strand.
CTATAGCACACGTATAGTCTGTCAAGGTGAGGTCTTCGACGCACATCAAAACTTATCAATGAAAATATACATTTTTAAGAATAAATGTAAAATAAATTTAAATGAGAACAATTAGCATTTTGCATGAAAAAATGTATTATATCCGTCAGATAGAATACAAAAAAATAAAAGACCCGTATTTTTTTGTTTTTCAAAATATGATGAATTGCAAAAGTTACAGCCGATATAAGTTATTACAATTTTGATATATATATATATAGATATAGCGCTATGATAAATGACGTCACGATTGCTATTGGCAAAATGACAATCGTGACGTCACGCCAATTTCAACTACCTCTATCTCTTTAAGTTTTCATTTTCATGGAAAAAGAAAAAAATACGTGTCCTTTATTTTTTCATTTTCTTAATAACGGATGTAATGGATTTTAAAAAAAATTTCATGCAACATCCCAATTATTATATATTATAATTTATTACCAGTTTTTAAGTGCTAACACATAACAAAATTTCATATTAAATATAATGTTCCATACCTACACTTACAGTATGATTCGATAAAAGGAAACTTATTTTATATACATATAGATAGTATCATTTTATCAGTGATGAACAAATGATTGTTAAATTTAGTACAACGAACAATATATCTATGATTTCAATTTTTAAAGTTGGAGAAAAATTAAATTCATATTTTATATTGGAATACTATCTTATATTGACAATGAAATCAGCAAATTTATATATAATAATATAATATATGAAAATGCAATCAAGCGACGTTACGAGTAAGGTAAATTTTGCTAGTAGAATATTAAATTTTCACTATTCGTTCATTGTTTAATCTATAAGTATATTGTTAGTGTTTGCAAAAACCTTGAAAATGAGCCATCGGTAAAATTTTTTGGTCAATTAAAACAAAAGTTATAGAAATTTTAATTTTAAAAATATGTTCAAAAAGAAAAAATGAATAATCATTTATTTAGTTTGTATTTTGGATCTGCGAATGAAATTCAGTTTTAAAGTAGTTAGTGCATGTCGCCGCTAGGTAGCAAAGTCGCTTTCCAAGCGTATTCATTAGCAATATAGCGCATCACAGTACATAAGAAGAGATCGAATTGAAAAACAAATCGTTTAACTTTCATCTTTTTTCGCTTTATTAAAAGATTCTGAGTTAATTATAATGGCATCATCACTGGCCAAGATAAAGTCTATAAAAAGCTTGAAAATTATAATAGCCATTCTTTGGACAGGAAAGTTGTGTTAGATTAGATTAGATATTATTTATTTCGTATTATATTTACAAAAAGAGCGTGTAATGCAATAAAATTACAAATAAAATGAAAATACATAAAATACTTGAAATAGCTTTGCATATATAACTTTGGCTGCTCAAGTGCAGCACACTTTTTTAATGGTATAATAGATGCTTGCAGCCAATGGAAAAGAAAGACCCCCCATGCAAAAAAGGAATTGAACAGAGTCACAAGATGTTCACCAATAAATGGTAAAGCTTTAAATATCACGCTTTGCGGAATGCCATCCTCGCCACGAGCCTGTAAGAAAAAATGTGAAATTGCAAGAACAACTTCATTAAAACTAATTGGTTTCAAGGTAAACCCACTTTCATTGCATTGAGAAAGAATTCTTAGTCGCTTTTCACTATCTTCTTGCGGCAAGACTGACACCCCAACAAAGTGCGCATTAAGCTCATCCGGAGTGAATCCATTCAAATCCCCTCGAGGTTCGGATAGCAATCTACGCAACCGCAGAAACTTAAGGAGATACATCTCGTCCTCTGTCCGTTTGTATCTACGGTATGTAGCATCTCTCTTACGCCGCATCTGTGACAATTCTTCATTTATCCATAGAAACTTATTCTTATTAGGCTTGAACGCTTTCAACAGCGCCAAATTCTCTATTGCAGTAGTGAGATTGTCACAGAGGCAACCAAGTGCAGATTTAGGGTCAAATGTGTCAGTCATAAGCGGCGGCCAATCACAGCCGGCAAGTTTCTCTTCCAATGCAGTTGAACAAATATTTTCACAGTTTCTATACATGATAGGTCTTTGATTTAAAGTTAAAATGTTGCAAGGCAAACATACATCAATTAAATTATGCCGGCTGTGAAAACTCGCCGATAGGTTCCGTGCATCGAGCACCACGTCGTCGTCATCGACAAAGATCAGGTCAATCTATGTTTAAAACGTCGGAGTATGATGCGTAGCACCGTGCTGGACCAACTGTAACGAAAGCTCAGCTGACAGCTTAGACTAAGATACTTGGCATCACTGCTCTCTTTAAGGAAATCGACATTCAAAGTCCCCCATTATAATTTTATGGGAATAGTCCGAACAAAAATTTCTTAAGAGCAGGCCGTGTTCCCTGTCCTTATCTAATTAAGATTTTCATTATTTATTCAAGTATTAATCGGTGTATCTGCAAATTGAAGGTTAAGCGCAATAGATATTATTATTAGAAATATATATGCACAAGAAAAAAAAATCTACCGATTTGTTTTTGAGAAAAGTAAGGAACGCGAAAATATTATAAACATAAACTTTTACTTTGGCGTTCCTTACTTTTCTCGAAAAAATATCGGTAGAATTGTTTTTTCTTGTGAATAGATGTTCATAATAATAATATTTATTGCGCTCAACCTTTAATTTGAAGAGACACCGATTAATACTTAAGTAAATAACAAAAAACTCAATTGTTAATCGGTCGGTGTCCGATTCTACTCCGTCCTGGTCTGAAATCATTCAACAAGTTAGAGTTCCTAATAAACTAAACAGCAGGAGTACGATAAATAACAGAAACTAGCACGGGCTCGAAGCCACCAACTTGCACAGAACAGAAAATATATTCAGGCACCTTCGGCTTACTGCTACTATTACTAGTTTGCGTCTCTGAAGTGGCCAAAATAGTGCATTTTAGATTATCCTTAATATACAAGGCAACTCCTTCACCACACAAGTTTCTGTCCTGTTCAAACACTTTGTACCACCTGACCTGAATGACGTCATCCAATACAGACGGACCCAGCCAGGTCTCAGCAACTCCAAATATGTCGTGAGAATGATAACCACTTAGAAGTTTACGCACTTGCCCAACATGAGCCCTCAAAGAGGTCACATTCAGGAAGCACGCTCGCAGTTCATCACTACTCCCTGTTCGACTCTTCGAAGAGGACCGGCGCAGTCATTGGGGAGAAGCTTTATCTAAGGATATTGCATGATTTTCAATTGATTCATGATTTGAGCTCATCCCACTATTTTGAAGTTTAAATTTATCATCATCAATAGAACCATTATTTATTAGAACTTCATAGTGTTTCTCAATATCAGTTACGTTAACATTAATCTGTTCATTACATTTAGATTTAACTAACATTAAATTTCAATCATGTTTACTCTCAAATTTGTGTACTCTCTCCCCTCTCTCCCTTGTCATCATTAATGTACCACTTCTATGCCAATCAAACTTGTAACCTTTTCCTTTAGCATACTTTCAAAGATTTTTAAATTTAATATATTTATCTTTTTCATGATACTCATTTATATATATTTGAGAATGGTGCTTGGTGGCAGAAAAACTGCCGAGGAGGGAGGGATCCAGATCCGCTATCGAAAAATCCGTTAATTTACGCCTAGCTATAAACATCTTCTACGCCAAGTCATCTTCAGAAAAAATTCGAAGTTAAAAAAAGTGTTAAAAGTCGCAGAGCATTATTTAAACGATGATTTTAATTGCTCTCGACAAAGTGCAAATAAAAATGATATAATATGTCGATAGTCGTGGGGAAGAAGATGTCATTTCATTTTTGGTTGTAGAGAGGTGTCATTTCGATTTTGGTTGAAGAAAGGTGTCATTTCATTTTAGGTTAAAAAGAGGCTTATGATTTTAATTTATATATTCAATTCATTTATTTAATTTATTATAATTTTGTAATAAATGAATTTCTTTTGGGGTCTGCTACATGATTAAATAAAAAAAATTTTTTTTGACATGGCACTTTTCATTAAATTAAAATGAAACGAAAGTCCTTTTTTAACTTAAAATAAAATGACACCTTTCTTTAACCAAAATTGAAATGACACCTCTCTACAACCAAAAATGAAATGACACCTTCTTCCCCGCGACCGTCGATGTGTGAAAGGAAATAGTATCGAAACTGAAAAAGTTAAGCGCTTTGTTATGCGAAGCATGAAACAAATGTTTGAATTATTCGAAGAAGGTAATTCTCAAATGAAAAAGAAAATCGGCAAATCAATATTCCATGCCTTTAGACCGAATTGGGTTACACCCCATCCACCCAATGATACATATCTTTGTAATTATTGCGAAAATTTGGAACTTATGCTGGTAGTATTAAAAAATTATAATACAAACAATAAACATGAAATTTCAAAAATTAAATCAAATATATTTTCCTCTTCATTTTGCTCTAAGGATGATATGAAATGTGTACTGGGAGACTGTGAAAAGTACCCGATTCGTGATAATATTGATTTGGGAGTGATTTCCTTGACGAAAGAAGATTTTTATGAAGAATTAACTAATGATATTCGGGAACAATCAGATTTTCTTAATAAAACTAGTACCATTGAAGGCTTCTTGATACAACTCATATGAAAATAATTTTTGTGAGAAATTGTGAATAACTGTTAATAATTGTAATAAACTACCGCAATTGAGACATTAATAAGAATTAATAACAGTAAAAAACAGTTAATAACAATTAATATTAGTTAATGATAGTTATGAACGCTAAATAACAATTATTAACTGAAAGTCATTATTATTAATCATTATTTATTCACATTTCTACACATTTATACACATTTATTAACAGTTACTCACATTTTCCAAAATTTTTAAATTCGTGAATAATTTATTATTATTTATACTTATTTATAATTATTTATATTTATTTGCAATTAGTTACAGTGAATTATAGTTATTAACACTTTCTTACAGATATTTACAGTTTTTCACATTTATTAACAATTATTAACAGTTTTTCACATTTACAAAATTTTTCGCCTATATATAAAAAAAACGATTATACGTGTGAAAATTTTTGAAAGTGTAAAGAAGTGTTAATAACTGTTAATAAATGTAAATAAATGTGAAAAATTACAAATATTTGTAAATAACTTGTAATGGTTATTTTGCCGGTTACAAAAAAATAGCTATTAATTTAATATTAAATTTTGCTAAGTCTAGAAATTTCATCATAGATAGAGTTGCCGACAACTCGTAAGAAAGTAATCATATATATATTACGCGGTAAACTCTATTGGTGCTAGTTAGTCAAACGTATATTGACTAGCGACAAGACTTCATACTATATACTCGTCGCTGAGCGTCTCTCTCTCTCTTACCTGATCGAGAGACGCGATGCCGGCAGCACAGCTTTCCTTATTTTACACAAAAATATATATATATATATATATTCTATGATATTAAAAATAAGGACCGCGGAGGCGTCGGGGTAAGCGAATTGATACAGGTCTTTGAACTTAATGTAAATTTATTAAATATGCAAAGAAAGAAATACAATAAAATGAATTTAGGTAAAAAATAAGAACAAGAGTTAATAATGATAATTCTAAGGGGGGACGCGACGCGAACTAAATTATCCTAAAATATGACAATGAACGCATGCACTCTCTACGCTAAGATTTCCTCGAGGAAAGAAATTTTAGCCAAGCAGATAAACTAAGATAAACTTACAAATACGCGTAGAAGCTTCTATGATAACCAAAATACATACGCTGAGATATATCGCCGCTGGCCAACGAAAGAAATGGTACGCCGCGACCTGGTCGCTGAGGCTCGTAAAGGACAGCCGATATGAGCCGGACACTGGGGAATGTTGATTCCTACGGGGAGCACTCCAATAGAATCCGGGATTTCCTTGTGTCCGTTGTCTCCTCCAAACGTCGTAACAGATCTCCATCATCACGCTTGCAATCAACTATAAAAGATAAGGCAAGTAACCACTATGATGCGTGTACCTCGAGCATCAGAAAATGTCTGCCGCAGAGGTAATCCTTTACCCGCATATCTGCCGTGTTGGAAATCAAGAAGGCGATGAGGTCTTCCATTCCCTTTTGGCGTTGTGGATCCATCTGTTAGTAAGAAGGAAGGGGCATTGGTTAGTGTTCTCAGGTGGTTACTTTTTATTTGCTCGGGTTCGCGTTCTAATTTTTCTCGGCGAAGAATTAATTACATTTTCGATACGGTGTACATTTGTAGAACCTTTTGGTCTACCGCGCTGTTCGGAGTGATCTGTTCGGACTCAGCTTGACGCATACGCTTTACTGTTCGGGTTACAACGATCGCTGTTTTACGCAGACGACCACGTTTCCTATTCGGTTTATCGAATTTGGGAGTATCACCGCTCGCAGGCGGTCGCACACTGTCTGAGCCCGAACCTCCGTTGGCACACGGAGTCAAAAGAGACGGGTCGCTCATCGTCTCATTCGCGCGTGTTTGGTCCAACGGTGGTTGAGATGGTGCTTCGTCTTCTTGTCTTGCTATGTATGGTTTATATTGCTCTACGTGAACAGGGCCGTAAACATTACTATCTCGATCTATCAGTCTGTATGTGTTAGAGACACATTTCGCTGTGATCACATACGGGCCTACATACTTAGGTGCGAGCTTACTTGCAATACCCTGAGCAGCCAAAGAAAGTATTTTATTCCTTTTCCATACTAGATCTCCAATGTCATATTCTACCTCTCCTCGACGAATATGATATGCATCAGCCTGCTTTTGTTGCGCAGACTGTGCACGATCTACCATCTGTTCGTGTAGCAAAGGTAATTTGCTTACACGCCTTTGCCAGTTTGTTACTTCTTGTAACCTTTGGTTTTCTCGAACAGCCATGTCTTCTTTCCTTTTCAGTGAGCGCGGAGGAATTGGTTGTCTACCATAATTTAACATTGCAGGACTTGTACTAGTCGTACTCTGTTTTGCAGTATTATATGCAAACATAATCTCTGGTAGCTTTTCATCCCATGAGCGATAATTTTCGTTAATAAATTCTGTAATCATGGTTTTGACTGTCCGGTTTATCCTTTCGACCAGGTTTGCCTGCGGGTGGTACGTTGGAGTAGTGTTATGACAAATACCTATTTCATTTAGATATTTGTCTATCATGTGATTCCTGAACTCTGATCCATTATCAGATAAGAAAATCCCAGGCGCACCAAACCTTAGAATAATTCTTTCTCTTAGTGCTTTTAAGATCGTGGGTGCATTTGCCTTTCTAATAGGTATGCACTCCACCCATTTTGTAAATACGTCCTCAAAAATTAAGGCATATTCATAACCTTGTTTACTCCTTGGAAAAGGACCTGTTACGTCACTCGCAACGACCTTCCATGGGCCTGTAATTTCTCTTTTACCCATTAAGCCTACAGGTAATTTTTGCTCTATCATGCATTGTTGGCAGATCTCGCAACTCTTAACGTACTGTGCCACTGTTTTCTCTATATATGGCCAGTAATAATATAGTTTTACGCGAGCTGTTGTTTTATCACGACCTAAGTGGCCAGCTGTCGGCTCGTCGTGACATTTATGCAATACTTTTGCTCGGTTTTCACTGAGAACGACGAGTTTCCATGCGTCATCATCTACCATTGTTGCTTCAGTGAACCTGTCCGGTACATAGCGGTACAATTGACCTCCAACTATTTTCCATCTTGGATAGTCATCTGGGTTACTCATAACCTGTTGAAGCAGAGACTTATACTACACATCATTGGTTTAGATGCCCAACTTAGTGCACTGAAATGAGTGTCGCAGTCCATTGAATCTTCATGCATGCGTGATAATGCATCAGGCACATAATTCAATGCACCTTTTCTGTGCTCAACAGTGTAAGAGTAACCCTGCTGCTCCAGCGCCCATCGCGCTAGCCTGCCCGTTGGATTATGTAAATTACATAACCAACGTAAACTACTATGATCGGTTATGACTTTAAAGTCATAACCTTCAATGTAGCAGCGAAACTTTTTGACAGCCCATATAACGGCTAGACATTCTCCTTCTGTTACGCACTGAGAAAAAAATATAGTTGGCTTTACTACGTTAAGACCGATCAGCTTAACCAATGTACTGTTTCTCTCGTTTACTACGGTAACATAGTAAATACAACTAGATTCTCTGGTCGACATTCAGTAGCACATGATGAATAGATCTTAACCTCAAAATCTATATAATAAATTATACTATTAATTTGCATATTGTTATAATATACAAACGAAAGTAGATGAAATAAGAATATTTAATTATAATAAAAGCCTAGAAGACTCAAAACGAGACTTTAAAGTCTTAAAACTTCGGTTAGTATATCTAAAAAAAAGTAAATAAAATACTTATAAAGACTGTAGAAATTCCTACTACGTTCAATCTAGTAAATGCTACTAATATAAACGGTTAATTTGACTATACATTGAATACTAGAGTAACATGGTTATCGTTACTAGAGAACGCAATAAAGCCAACTATGTTTTTTTCTCAGTGCGCTGTAGTTTCGCTCTGCACTGGACATTGTACGATTAGCAAATTCCAATACTCGCTCTTCCTCGTTGACTACTTGTAGAAGTACTGCTCCTAGGCCTGAGTCACTAGCATCTGTCTGTATAACGAATTGCAAACTGAACTGTGGTCGATGCAGTAACGGAGCTGATGCGATTAAAGCTTTTATTTGATCGAAAGCGATTTCCTGATCGCTTGACCATACGTATTTACAGTCTTTTCTAGTAAGCCTCGTCAATTGCTCTGCTAACGTGGCGAAATTTTTTAAGAATTCCCTGTACCACGAGGCCATACCCATGAAACGCCTCAGCTGTTTCAAATTCTTAGGAGCTGGGTATTCAATAATGGGTTTTATCTTTTCTGGGTCTGGCTTAAATCCATCTCTATTCACCAGAACACCCAGATATTTGACCTCTTTTCTGCAGAATATGCTTTTTTCGTGGCTGATCGTGAGACCTGCTGCTTTTATGCGCAGTAATACCTTCTTTAACCATTTTATATGTTCAGCAAAAGTCTCAGTTACTACGATTATATCATCCAGGTATGAGAATGCATATGGCTTGAGTTCTGGGCCTAAAAACCTGTCGATCAATCGCTGAAAGGTGGCGCCAGCGTGGCTCAGGCCGTACGGCATACGTTTAAACTGGAAAAGGCCCGTGCCAGGCACTGTAAATGCCGTTTGAGCACGTGAATTTTCTTTCATCCTAATTTGGTGGTACGCACTGCTCAAATCCATTTTAGAGATGTATCTTGCTTTCTGCAATTTACGCAGGATATCCATTCTTGGCAATGAATACGCATCAGGTTTTGTAACTGCATTAACTTTCCTAAAGTCAATACAAAATCTGAACTTGCTATTTGGTTTCTTAACACGAACCACCGGGCTTGACCAACCGCTCACTGAAGGTTCAATAATGTCTGCAGCTAGCATCTCATTAACCTGCTCGTGCATCTACTCTTCGACCTTTTTAGAAACAGGATAATATTTCTGTTCAATAGGTCGTGCAGAGCCTGTATCGATCTCATGTTCGATCCAGTCTGTACAACCTATAGGAGTATCGTTTTCTCCTAATATTTCTGTAACTAGTCTTTTTTCTTGAGCACGATCGGCTGCTGATACATCAGCCAAACCGACTGAGCCTAATTTAGCAACATACAATTGCCTGAGCGCAGCGATTTCTAAATTCACTTTCACATTTGTACCTTTGAAGGAAAGTTTATTTTCGCACGGATCGAAGATAGCCTTAAATGCTCGTATAAATTTGCCATCTAGATAACATTCTTCGTCTAGGCTAGGCATGATTGCGGAACGGATCGTTTTTGTGACTCCGCCTACAGTAAACGGTAAGTCAACATAACCTACTAGTGAACATGATCTATTATCTGCTACTTTAGCGAATCTGCCCGTAGCTGGTATCAAAGGCACGTTACATGCAGCTGTTAACTGCAAACCTATAGAGTTCATAACTGTACATGATGCACCTGGGCCATATAAGGCCCTTATACGGTAATCTCCGATCACTACCGTGAGCCACCATCAAGCTTCATTATCGATATCTGATTGCAGGTGCTCTTCCTGTTCACTTGTCTCTGCCTGACAAGTGCGAGACTCGCTCTGCTCTGCTACTAGGGTTCCCGGTAACTTTTTGTCTACCATCCTTGTAATAGAGAATTCTGAGGTCTCGTAATCCTCGTTGGGAACAGTAGGTACCTCGTCTACTTGTTCCCTTGCCCTTTTCCCATACATTGTGGGCAAGACCATTGTGTGTAGCCAGGTAGCCCACAGTGGTAACAACTGAGGTTAGGATTTCGGTTTTTAGTACCTCTTTGCTTTCCTCCAATGGCTTTGTCATTATCTGAGTTTTCAATTTCATTCTCTTTTTGGCTTTGACTTTGTTGCTCGGAGTTACCATGCCCTAAATTGGGTTTTCGAGGTGGTCTCTTAAAATTTTGTCGTCTCTTAGGAGAATTTCCTCGCGTTAGGCAGTAGAGATTTTTGTGCGTTATCCTCATTGTGCTTTTGCTGCTTTACAAAAGTCTCCCTAAGTTCACGCATCTCTTTTGCTAATTGGGTTAGTACCTTCCCAAGATTTAACTGCTCGGCAGATACCTGCTTGTCAGACACGGCCGCTACTTGTGGCTTACTGTCTCTAGGCTTGCTTGATGGCCGGTAAGCCACATCAGGTGATAAGGACTGTTCAGGCAGAGGCGGTGGTCTGTAGACCCTTTCTGCCTCAAGCGTCAGTTCAGCTTCTGCAGTTTTTTCCAATAATGATAATAGGTTACGATGCAGTAGATCGAGCTGTTGGTTTATATCTGGCAAAGGCACTTGCTTTAAGACTATAGACTGTAGATAAGTAATATAGTCACGCACAGACTCGTGTTTGCCTTGCGTGCGTGCGTTAGCTTCTGCTAACAATCTTTGTTGAAAGCGTCTGCTATGGCCATACCAACGTAATGCTGCTTCTTTGAACTGAGCCCATGTTTGCCACGAGTGTCTATTATTCCTATACCAAGTGGCAGCAACTCTTGTTAGCAGTTCGGAGAGCGAGGATAGTAAGTCGCTCTTGCTGAGTTTAGCAAGTGTTCTGCACTCTTCTACTCTCGTTAAGAAGAGGTCTATGCTTTTGCCTCGTTCACCCGAGAATGTAACGTTCCAGTGGCGCACTCTATGACCCACGTCTGTGGTTCTATTTGCGTTTGCTGTTCGGTCACTGTGCCTGGTCTTATCAACGTTAACCGTCGCACTGTTTGCAGTGTGAGGGGTCTCTCCCCCCTCGACTGTACGTGCACCTGTAGTACCAGTTGACAAATAATTGCGGCTTCCATAGCTTAGTGCATTTGCGCTTGCATTGTTATTTTCTTGGTTATCTAATGCGCTGCTACTGTTAGCGTAATGTACGCTAAATGTATCACGAAAGTTGACGTGCTGTTCGGTACTTTTATTTCCTTGGAGGTTTTTTTTTCCATCCATGTGCTACCTCACCTGTAGCCTGATCGAACAGCTGTGTGCTCGAAGATTTCGGCTGTGATAGCCCTTCCACTTTTAGTGATAGCGAATCCATTGTAGTTGCCATTCCTTTTACCTTAGACGACACATCTTTTTCTTGGTTATGTATTGTAGTAAGTTAGTCTAGTAATTCCTTAGGTATATTCGAGACATTTACGGCTATTTCTTGTCCTTGTTGTTCTTGGCGATTTTCGAGTGGTACCTGATCGTTGCGCATTTCGCTTTGCGTAACGTTACTTAACGCAGTATTTAAATTTCTCACCACCGTTTCGTCATTACGTAATACGGTGAGTGGGTGCTCCTCGTTTGGGTCTATATTTTCGTCCAAGATCGTAGACCTTGCCTTTTCGAATATTGTATCGACCGATTTTTGTTGCGTGGCCATCTTGTAGTGGTTCTTCTTTCTTGATTATTTATATTTTTTTCCTGATCGCACGCAAATACGCTATTAAACGCTTGCAGTGTGTGTGTATTCGCGTTATGAAATAAATAATATTTCAGTTCGTATATGTGTGGTTAGAAACTAGGCCACAGACATACGATGCAAAAAAAACGATAAAATTTATGTATATAATTTAAAGAAAATTCATGTATATTATGTTTTGGCTTTTGGATTTATTCGTTAAGAAGTAATAACTATTATTATTTTAGTAACTATTACCAACAATTTTCAACACTATTGTTTTAATTTTTATTACATGAAACGAAATTTAACTAAACCTGTTATTAAAATTTTCAAAATACTTGATTAAATCCAGAAACCTGTGCGCTTTTGAACTTTAGTTAAAAGCGCACACCTAACTGTGTAAGGACAATTTATTTATTATACAATTGTATCAAACGTGTAGTGTAAGAAAATGTTGAATTTTTAAATGAAAATCTCGAGAAGAAATTTTTTGATTTTCTTTATGACACACACTGCGCTGATCAATTATGCTACGGGCTGGCAATTTTTGATGACAGAGAATTTGTAATTCGTAACCGAGATTATAAATTTTTAATTATATTAAATCATGCATACACGAAAGAAAGAGAAAAAAAATTTTCCAGACCCTTTAATATATAAATATAAAAATATATTTTAACTTTTATTTAATTTAATTTTATATTAAATATATATAAAAAAAATTACACTTTATGCTCTTATTGAGGTTAGATTCTTATTATATTAAAGGACTGTTAATAACAAATCTAATTTCAACTTCCTCGATAGTTGAAATCAATACTTCTCTCTCACCATTAAAGTCAAGCAACTATGACTAACGACCTACTCGGCAATAGGGTTATATAACTAACGCACGTTTTTATTTTAAATAAATCCTAAATGCCTGTTCGCTTTTTCTCTTAAAGCGAATAAAAGCATGCAGAGTTTTTATCTTTTGCACTCTGAGTCTAGCAAACGTCGACAATACTTGCGCGTTATCTAGAGAGAAAAAGAAAATTTTCGCTGGGACACGTGGGGACGCAATTTTATTTTTAAAGAAAATTTTGTACTATATTTCCGAAAAAATCACAAAAAGGAAAGAAAAGAAAAATTTTCTCAATTTTAAATTCAATAAATTTTTTGTAACAATAATTTCATTTACGAAAAAAAAAATTTTATTCAATACGTGTTGTACTTAATTTTTGCTGTAGGTAAACGCCATCTTTAATACAAAAATTATTAAGGGGTGTCCTTATACCGGCACAGAGATCTACCTTATCTACATTTGAATTATGCATTTTAATAAAAATTTAACTATTTTTGACTAAAATTCATAGAAGAGGCGCATTCTTAACATTCTAAAGAATTTATTGCAACGTCAAAAGACAGAATAAAAGAGAAAATGAAGACAAAAACTGCATAATACGATTATTCATAACTACATTAAAAAGTTGATCGTATTAAGCAGTTTTCGCTTTTATTTTTACCCTTATTTTGTCTTTTCACATTGCAATAAATTCTTTGGCATGTTAAGAACATTCTCTCTCTAAGCACATGCCTCTCCTACGAATTTCAGTCATGAATAGTTGATTTTTTATTAAAATTCATAATTTAAATGTAGATAAGGTAGAACTCTATGTCGGTATGAGGATTCCCCTTAAGCAACGCGAAGCCTGTTCGCTTCGACGCCATTTGCAAATTTTGGTTTATTATATAACGCGCAAAAACCTGATCCCGTTGACGCATCTATACATTGGGCGCCATTTTGTAACGGTTATTTAGCACACGTTACAAAAAAGGAATAGCTATTAATTTATTATTAAATTTTGCTAAGTCTAGAAATTTCATCATAGATAGAGTTGCCGATAACTCGTAAGAAAGTAATCATATATATATTACGCGGTAAACTCTATAGGTGCTAGTTAGTCAAACGTATATTGACTAGCGACAAGACTTCATACTATATACTCGTCGCTAAGCGTCTCTCTCTCTCTCTCTCTCTCTCTCTCTCTCTCTCTCTCTCTCTCTTACCTGATCGAGAGACGCGATGCCGGCAGCACAGCTTTTCTTATTTTACACAAATATATATATATATATATATATATATATATATATATATATATATATATATTCTATGATATTAAAAATAAGGACCGCGGAGGCGTCGGGGTAAGCGAATTGATACAGGTCTTTAAACTTAATGTGAATTTATTAAATATGCAAAGAAAGAAATACAATAAAATGAATTAAGGTAAAAAATAAGAACAAGAGTTAATAATGATAATTCTAAGGGGGGACGCGACGCGAACTAAATTATCCTAAGATATGACAATGAACGCGCGCACTCTCTACGCTAAGATTTCCTCGAGGAAAGAAATCTTAGCCAAGTAGATAAACTAAGATAAACTTACAAATACGCGTTGAAGCTTGTATGATAACCGAAATACATACGCTGAGATATATCGCCGCTGGCCAACGAAAGAAATGGTACGCCGTGACCTGGTCGCTGAGGCTCGTAAAGGACAGCCGATATAAGCCGGACACTGGGAAATGTCAATTCCTATGAAGAGAACTCCAATAAAATCCGGGATTTCCTTGTGTCCGTTGTCTCCTCCGAACGTCGTAACAGATCTCCATCATCACGCTTACAATCAACTATAAAATATAAGGCAAGTAACCACTACGATGCGTGTACCTCGAGCACCAGAAAATGTCTGCCGCGCCGCGGCTTCCTTCCTTCTCGCTCGTTTGGATTGACTCCTACCATACCAGCCTACGACGGTACTCGTGACAGCACGCCAAGCGATTTTAAGTACTAGAGCGCGCGGGATTTGAACGTGGTAATAGGAATACCGTGACAAACTATAAATAACAGTAAATTATTATTATTCACAGTTAATCATTATTATTATCTATTCGTAACAATTATTAACTGTTTCAACTGTTATTTACTGTTATTAATGTCTCAATTGCGGTAGTTTATTATAGTTATTAACAGTTATTCACATTTTTTTACATTTTTACACAGTTATTAATAGTTATTCACAGAAGTTATTTCCATATGGGAATTAAGAAAATATGCTCTATTTGAGAGGCAAAAAGTTTAGTACAAAAAAGCCAGTTTCAATTAGTCATTCACGTAGATTTTGTCGAAAATTGGACAGTCTTATTACAAAATGAAGTACAAAGTTACGACTGGAGCAATAATTAAATATCCATATTTACATCGGTATGCTATTTTGGAAATGATTCGACGGTCAGTTATGTCACAATTTGTGACAATACGAAATATGATTCTTCTCCTGCTTTAATGGCTATAAATTCAATTATAGAGAATATAAAGCAAAAATACACTTTCCAAGAATTAGAAAGAGTCATAATTATTTTGGATGGAGCCACCAGTCATTTCAAAAATAGATACCAATTTTACAAGTTTAGAAATTTAAAAGAAAAAAAAAATGGTTATTTCCTGCAATCGGTCATGAAAAAGTTAGATGTGATGGAATAGGAGGTATAGTTAAACATTATGCCACTGTGCACAATTTGTCCAAGCAAAGTGCAGAATTTATTAGAAATGCAGAGGACTTTACACTCCATCTATCAACATTCTCCTTTTAACCCATTTAGTCCTGAACGGACAAATTTTCAGTAAAGTTTTCAACGCTTATATTTTTTGTGAAAATAAGTTGAAGAATTTTTTATTCAATTTTCCGAAAAATTTAACTGTTAGATACTGTATACGCTTTTTTTCTAAAAAAAAAAAATTTTTTTAAATTTTTCAAATAGAATTTATTAGAGATTTAATGTTTGAAGTAAAGAAAACGTGTTCTGGAGACTTAAACTTTAAAATCTCATGATTTTGGTTTCGAAAAAAAATTTTTAAATACACAAAATGGCGGCCAAAACAGAAAAAACATCAAAAGCTTCTGATATTATTTACTCAAAAAAGATGGATTTTAGACAAAATTCTTACTGAAAAAAAAGTTCTTGAAAATTTGAAAAATTTTAAAAAGTTCAAAATTTTTAAAAAATTTAGAAAAAATTCCAGTATGTTCTATGATCAATTGCAATAACTTTTTCTTCAGTAAAATTTTCTTCTTAAGTCCATCGTTTTTGAGTAAATAATTCCGAAAATGTTTGAGGATCAATGTGCATCTATATACTTTCGAGTAATAGGTTCACTGTTTAATTTACTTGATGATGAAATAATCAAATTATTCTTTTGTCTTTGTCAATACATAAATCTTTCTTTCAAATTATAATATTTCTTTATGTGCTTTATGTATTTTTGTTCACTTTTATTTGCTATAAAAATCAAAGTTATAAGCTATTATTGCGTATTTTTCGGTACTATTCTATGAACGGTGAAATTTTGTACGAAAGTAGTTCGATATATTGGATTACAAATGCCAGTTTCATTGGCAAAGCGTCGTAAAAAATCTATTCACGTACAAAATATAGAAATTGAAGAGCGAGAAAATGGAAATTCTCATATATTAGTTATTCCTCAGGATGATGACTCCGACTATTCTGATTCGGATTATAAATAAGATGATTGTCAGCACTCACAAAGTGACATTCCATCGGTTAGTTATTCACAGGTTTTAAACAATTATGAAGAGAATCAATAAAAATTAGAGCCAGACTATGTTTATATATAAGTGAATAAAGAAAAAGTATGCAATTACCCTGAAAATAAAAATTTGTTGCTTGAAAAAACAAAAAAGTTTATTTGTGATTCTTCATGCGTGGATTTATTTGAACTTTTATTTTTACTGACTAGGAGAATATCACATCTCCGGATCACGGATTCTGCTCAAACTTCGAGATAAGTTTTCAGATGACAAAATATGGAAAAAGTTAAAGTTATAGTCACAAACGCTCAATATTTTCTTAGTTGTAGGCATTAAAGAGAATCACTTAAAAAGTTACTAGATTTTCAAACACTTATAGCTCTTAAGAGCATGTTAGATCCCTCTATCCTTTTTTAATTGAAAAATGTGAGTTTGTGGAAAAACTAGTAATTATTGATAGAAATTAAGAATTGTCCGCAACTTGTACAGTAAAAAACAAAATTTTTTTTATGAGGTTAAATTAATTTTGATGCTTTGTTTTCAAGAAAAATTTGACATACTTAAAGATCATATTCACTAGCCTAACTTATGATTTTTTAAGTATGTCAAACTTTTCTTGTACATTGTTTAAGTAAAAAAGGATAGAGAGATCCAGCGTCCTCTTAATCATTGATAGCTAGAAGCTTGAAACTTTTTTAAAATGAAAGCTGAACTCAAATCCTTCCGAAATAATAGTTATAGCATATCAAAATATTCTTTTTTTCCCAGAGTTATAACGTAATAAAGATTGGGCCTGAATTTTCTTTTTAAAACATTAATTAATAATAAAAGCTGAAATTCGGTTCAATCTCTATTACGCTATAACTTTAGGAAAAAATAATATTTTGATATGCTATAACTACTGTTTCCAAAGGATTTGAGCTCAGCTTTAATTTAAAAAAAAGTTTTAAGCTCCTAACTATAAATGCTAAAGAACTATATGCGTTTAAAAATCTAGTAACTTTTTTAATGATTTTCTTTAATTGACTGTAACTAAGGAAATATTGAGCGTTTGTGACTATAACTTTAGCTTTTTCCATATTTTATCATCTGAAAACTTATCCCAAAGTTCGAGCAAAATCCGTGATCCGGAGATGTGACACTCTCCTAGTGAGTTAAAGAATTATATCATTGAAAGTACTATTTGTATATTACAGAAAGACTATTGGTCTTCCAATTTATTGCTGGGATGTCCTGCAATAGCTAAAGCAATGAGTCGCGAAAAATTTCTCAAGATAAAATTTTAAGTAAAACTTTCCAAACTTGAAGATAAAAATCTTGATGATAGAGCTTGGTGAGTACGGAGAGTCCTGACAATTTTTAATAAAAATGCAATTGAGGTTCTTTTCTACTGCTTTATCTGTCGATGAAATAATGGTGAAATTTCATGGAAGAACCATCTTGTTCCAGTTCATAAAAGACAAGCTTGAGCGTTTTGGAATAAAAATGTGGGGACTTTGTAATTACGAAGGGTATCTGTTTTGCTGTGATATTTTTTGCGGCAAAGGTTCGAATATTTATTCAGATGATAAAGGAGTAAAATTATCTAAATGTGCCTTAGGAAGTCGTGTGATTTTGATAATGGTTCAAAGGCTGCTTACTTCTGTTTGCCCAAGGAAAATTGTTCAATATCATTATATTTTGATAATGTTTTTTGTAACCCTGACTTATTGATTCATTTGCAACCTATTAGCTTGAAAGCTACGGGCACCGTAAGAAGAAACAGAGTAAATATTGATAATGAATTAAATAAAAAAGCAGTAAGAGATACAATCTCTGTCAAACATGAAGAAAAAAGCGGTTTCAATTTTATTACTGTGATGGATTCGAAGCCTGTTTCTCTACTTTCAACCGCACCAGACGTTGAACCACTATCAACCGCAAAAAAATATTCAAAAGAATTAAAAAGTATAAATGATTTACCTTTCCTCACAGCATTTACACTTTACAATAAGTACATGGGTGGTGTCGATCTACATGATGGACATTGTAGTAATTTGATGCCATGCATAAGAGCCAAAAGATGGACTTGGCCAATTTTTTTTCGTTTCATTTAATCATTGATAACCAATGCACTTGTAATTTAAAATTTATCAAATGTTGGAAAAAAAATTGGATTAAAAGAGATGGCTTTAGCCATTACTGAATTTTATCTCGCCAAAAGCAGGAGAGAAAAGAATGAGTCTTATGAAAAAAAAACACTGCCAAGTGCTTTGGCGCAGTGCTTTCTCATAGAGCTCATTGAGTTGGTATTTATTTTATTTTTATTTTTTAAATGTGACTTTAATGTAAAAAAAAATTATTCATCAGCAATTTTTCCTAATATCTTTCATATATAAGCTTACGAAATTGATCATATTATCTATCATGAAATGTAAAACTGAATATAATTATTCTATGTGAACGCTAACAGTTTATTTAATTGCATTATGAATATTTTTTCATAAATTATGTCATATTTTTCTTTTCTTTTGAATGTTTAAAGTTTTTATTAAAAATTATTAATAATATAACATCAATAAAGATGTAATTAATAGATAAATTTCAATCTTGAGCAATAAAGATTGTCAATTTACAATCTTGATCTAAAAAAAAAAATTTCTTATGAAACTTACACCTATTTATTGAATAGGGATGTTGCATGAAAAATTTTGTTTAAATCCATTATATCCGTCATTTAGAAAAAGAAAAAATAAAGGACACGTATCTTTTCAAATGAAAACTTAAAGAGATAGAGGCAGTTGAAAATTGACGTGACGTCACGAGTACAGGTGAACTCGTGACGTCATATAAATTGGTGCTATATCTATATATATTAAAATTGTATTAACTTATACTAGCTATAACTTTTGCAATTCATCATATTTTTAAAAACGAAAAAATACGGGTCTTTTATTTTTTCGTATTCTATCTGACGGATATAATGCATTTTTTTGTGTAAGGTCCCAATTATAAGCATAAGAGTTTTTTATCCAGAAGAGCCTATGTTGAATTTTTAATTTGCAACAATTTTTTTTTTTAATTCACGTAAAAATAAATAACACACAACTCTAGTAAAAACATACAATGTATATCATAGCTAAATCATAGCTAATAAAAAAAAACAATAATCTAACATTAATAATGTTGTAATATAAAAATGTATCTCAATCATGACTAATAAAGATTGTCAAGTTACCATTTCGATCTCGAAGTAGCAGTCGTTATAATATTTTAATATATAATTTAAAAATCAATTAGACAATGAAAGCGGATCTGGTCTATACATAATATAAATTTTATGATATTTAATATTTCAATCCTCCATCAGTGATCATAAATATAAAGTCATATGTCAGTTTATGTTTTCTTAAGGCTCTAAAATTAAAAATAAACTAAGAAAACCAATGTTCAATAGCTCACATACTAGTCAATTGAAAAAATAAATGATATGGAAATTTGCATGCAAATCCATCGAGTACTTTTCGAGATCTAAGTAACAAAATAAATACAAACATTTTTTTTTAATTCAAAATGTTCTAAAATTAAAACTGCACCAAGTTTCTTTTAATTTGGCGATCAAAAATAATTTCCATAAAAATTTTTTAAAAAATTCATAGAGTAGTTTACGTAAAATATAAAAAAAATTAGAAATATAAAATGAAAAAAAATTTTAAATGGCTATTTTTTAAAAACTAATTTAAGTAGACCAATTTTTAATAGCTTCCGCACTAGTTAATCAAAAAAATAAATTATATGAAAAATTTGAAGCAAATTTTTTATTACTTTTCGAGATCTAATTGACTGAATAAATACAAACATTCTTTTCAAAAATTTCAAAATGCTCTAAAATTAAAACTAGGCTAAGAAAATAAATTTTTAGAAGTTTATTTTATTTCGGGGATCAAAAATTATTTTCATGCAAATTTTTAAGCAGATTCATCAGATAGTTTACGAAAAATACTAAAAGAATTATAATTCAAAATTTTTTCTTTTAATGACTGAAATTTAAACTACGCTAAGAAAACCAATTCTCAATAGCTTCCCATCAAATTAGATCAAAAAATAAATTCTATGCAAAATTTGAAGCAGATCTATTGAGTAGTTTTCGAGATCCAATTGAAACATTTTTTTCACAAATTCAAAATGTTCTAAAATTAAAACTGCGCTATGAATATCAGTTTTCAAAAGTTCTCTTTATTTAAGAAATCAAAAATAATTTCCATGAAAATTTTTAAGCAAATTCGTTGAGTAGTTTATATGAAACATCAAAAAAATGAAAAATCTAAAATTGAAAAAAAATTTTTTAATGGCTATTTTATTAAAACTACACTAAGAAAAACAATTTTCAATAGCTTACACAAAAGTTAATCAAAAAAATAAATTGCATGAAAAATTTGAAGCAAATCCATCGATTACTTTTCGAGATCAAATTGACTGAATAAATACAAACATTCTTTTCAAAAATTTCTAAATGCTCTAAAATTATAAATACGCTAAGAAGAGCAATTTTCAGGAGTTTATTTTATTTCAAGGATCAAAAATTATTTTAATGTAAATTTTAAACAAGAGAATTTTTTTTTAATAACAAAAAAAAAGCCAAAAAAAGAAAAAAAGTTTCTTTACGTGCATCGAGGGGCTATTCACTATAAGAAATCATTGACCACCTTCAGATGAAATCATTTGAAATCATTATTGAAATCATTTGAAATCATTGAAATCATTTGAAATCATTGAAATATTTTATTAAATTTTATGTGCACAATATGATTACCGAAATCAAAACTATTCAAATTGAAATCATTGAAATCATTTAAAATCATTGAAATCAATGAATATTTTTGTATTTAGTTTACAATTTAAAATATTACCAGAAATATAATACTAAATATTATTTAAATACCAGATTAATATGAGCTGCTCTGATAAATAAAATAATTTTTGATTTTTGGGGAATAGTATCGATATACACTGTCAAAAATAATATTAAATTTAATGTAAAATATGAAACTAGCTTCCAAACATTTCATTAAAATTAATAATTTTATTATAATTTTAATATAAAATTAATAATTTTATTGTAATTTTAATATAAAATTAATAATTTTATTCTAATTTTAATATAAAATTGTATATAATTTAAAGTAGAAATTGAAATTTCAATAATAGTATCGGAAGCAAACTTCATAATTTTTAACAGTGTATAATATATAAATATTTATTAGAATTTTTTTCTGGAATTGAAAAAAATAAATGATTTTAATCATAAGCAAAACGCATCGCACAAAAAATTTTTATGTAAAAAATAATTTATATCAAAACAAATAAAAAAGAATATATGTGAAAAATGAAAAAAGAAATACTAACAAAAAATTTAAATAAGATCTATAAATAAGTAAATAAGCATTATTTACTTATGTTTGAATTCTCTCTCTTTGTATCTGTCACACACGGCTGATAAGTTTTTCGATATTAGCTCTTATGTTGGTCAATTTTTTAAACTAACTTTGTGTTTAAAAATTTAATTTTATGTTATACAAACATTATAACTAAAACTAGAATTCATAGGCGACACTCAGTTTTCAAATATTATTTCATCTTACTTCCTCATCATAAAAAAATAAGAATAAAATGTCCTATTTAAGGATTGAGTGTCGATTATAAGTTCGAGCCTGAAATTCAAGCAAGGTATACAACATTCAGTTAAAAACAAAAGTTATGCTATAGTCGGTCGTCGAAAATAGATTTATATAGTGTGCATGTTGATGCGTGTTTATAATTTGTCCATACTCATTTGTTTTACAACTGTCAGTTCAGTTTAACTTTGTGTTTTCTGCTATGCATATAGCCAATATAAGTACAAATCTAGAATAATTTTATTATTATTGAACACATTGTTGGTCTTTTTATTTACTAAAGTGATAAAAAGTTTTTGTTTTAATTATGCAATTTCTTTGTTTTTTTATTTTATTTTTGTGGTGTTAAAATATAGGTATTATTTTAATTTTTATATGATTCAATAATGACGATTTAGGGATTGTAATTTAAAGTAAGCTTGATATTCATAAATATTAATTTTAATTATCTTGGAATGATTTCGGAATTATTTGAAATCATAAAAAATTTGCTTGAAATCATTTGAAATCATAGAAAATTTGCTTGAAATCATTTGAAATCATAGAATTTTTGCTTGAAATCATTTGAAATCACTGCCTACCATAGGCTGTTTTGAAAATGTTTGAAATTACAAGTATAAAAATATATTTCTGAAATCATTTGAAATCATTTTGAAATCATTTGAAATCATATGAAATCTGTAATCATTTTGACACTTTTTTTTAAGTGAATAGCCCCTCGACGTGCATTCACCTCCACGCGGTAAGAACTGGGCAACGGCAAAAATGATTAATGGCTAAAGAATGTTCGTATATCAATAAGTACAATATGCTATTATTCCAAAGTTAACTCTATTACAAATTCTCTACAAACAAACAGAAAAATCGCATATTAATCGATAAAAATTTTCGGAATCATTTACTCAAAAACGATGGACTTGAAAAAAAATTTTACTGAACAAAAAGTTCTTAGAATTGATCAAAGAACATACTGGAATTTCATATGAATTTTTTATAAACGTTTTAAATTTTTCAAAATTTTCAAATTTTAAAAATATTAAAAACGCTTTAGATATTTTTGAAAAAATTCAAGCGTGTTCTTTAATGAATTCTAAGAACTTTTTCTTCGATAAAATTTTTTTTCAAAGTCCATCTTTTTTGAGTGAATAATATCAGAAGCTTTTAATGTTTTTTCTGTGTTTCAGCCGCCATTTTGTGTATCCTAACATTTTTTTTCAAAACCGAAATCGTGAGATTTTAAAGTTTAAGTCTTGGGGTCACGTTTTCTTTACTTACAAGGAGAGTACCCGACCTTCGGGAAACTAATTTGGCTAAAACTGCAGGATATGATTTTTTGATAAAAAAAAAGAATCCGTGTTTTTTCATTTCTTTAAATAGGCCCCATAGACGGAGATATAGACATTTTTTCCAAAATATAATGAAAAGGAGCTTCTATAAGATCTTGAATAACCAAACAACTAAGACTCCCACAAAAAAATGTATGGAAAATAAAATGAAGTAAAGATTAAATTCTTTAATTTAAGCTTTGTTGCATTAAAAAAGCTTGTGTGGTTCAAAAGTTACAGGCGATTAAAATATGCTAATGAAATAGCGTAAAAAATTGATGATATGTTACACGCTAAAAATATTAATAAATATGTAATAATTTTCAATTAGGCACAACTTTTGAACCACACAAGCTTTTTTAATGCAAGAAAGTTTTAATTAAAGCATTTATTCTGTACTTTATTTTATTTTCCATACATTTTTTTGTAAGAGTCTTAGCTGTTTGGTTATTCAAGATCTTATAAATGTTCCTTTTTATTATATTTTCGAACAAATGCCTATATCTCCGTCTATGGAGCCTACTCAAAGAAAAGAAAAAACACGGTGTTATGTCCGGTCACTATTAAGTAGTTTACATGGACATGTGTTTGTTTGGGATATTTCTTGTTGGTATTGTTAATTATTTTTTATTTTTAAAAGTCTGCGGGATAGAGGAGCTTAATCACTTACCTTGTCTTAACTGCTGGCTGCGTGGCTGAAAGCAAAGAGTTTGTTATAAAAAAAACTTATGTTTGAAGAGCGTAGTGCTCCTCTCTGGTTGCCCGCTTGTTAACTGGGTTAGGTCTGGATCAATGATATTTATGTTCACAGAATTTAAAATTTTGTTTTTTTGTATTTATTTTGTAATAATGATATTTATTTAAATTTATTATGAATGTTGTACAAAAAAATCTTAACAAGTGAGCCGCGCGAGTTTACAGTGATAGATTGAAGAAACCTTGGTAGCACTTTATTTATTATTGGTTCGATTGAAAAAAGGGAATAAGTTTTTTATTTTTTATTGTTAACACACCTTTTTTTGTAAGTTATATATAATTATGATTTATGTTAAAACGACTTGTTAAATTGAGCGCGCAATTGAGTTAAGTTATTTCCCTTGTAATAGAATTTTTAAGGAAATAAAACGCGAGTTACAAGTGTTTTAATGTTATAATTCTATACTTGGTCTATGTGCAAGAGAAAAGAAGGTGTTACCTTGTGAGGTCTAGCTGCGGACTAATTGACAATAAATCTTTTTCGCTGCAAGGTAGATGCGAATTTTGAAGAAGAAAAGAGACAAAAAATATAACTTGCTAAAACTTTAAAAGAGTCCCATTGGCCAGTTCGGCCGTGAGAAACTCTTCAAAGTCTCAGATTTTTTGACAGAGGATATCTTCTTATCGCGCCTAAAAATGCTGAATAGCATTCGCGCCTCGCTAACTGACTTGGTTTTACGAATACAAAGAGACTTAAAATTATTCCTTAATATTAACTATTCAATATAAAATTAATTTTATTTAATTTTTATTAATACATGTTTAAAAAAAATAGATGTTACCGGGAGAATGAATTGCAAATATTGCATGTTGATATGCATGCATAATGTATATGTGCACATATATTTTTATATATGTACGCACATATAACAAAAGGTTAAAAAAAAAGAGTAAAAATGAATAATAAAATTTTTAATTCATACATCCGGAATCATGCGGATGTCACACCCCCACCGTGAAAACAAAGCAATAAGATTTTAATTGTTTTGCTTGGGGGTTCCCAACAGTTTGAGCTCGATGTCTCGGATAGTTCTTCTTGATGGTGGCATGGAGTTAGATCTGCTGACGCTTCTTCTTGTCTGGTTCAACGATTTCATGGATCCGTTGTCCGTATCACGTTCTGACGTTTTATCTTTTTGCGTATATTCTGTTTTGGCCAAGCTTGTGAGTAAGTGTGTTATTGAGCCGAAGATGGCTCCCAAGAGTCTTGTGCTCCATTCATATACCGTGTATAGAGTGTATCCGCGGATTATGGTGTCGAAGATTAGTTTGATTACTTGGCATATCAGGATGATCATTAATATTCCTGCCGAGATTTGGTCAAAATTTTAAAACCCGGACCACATTTTGTTAAGTGTGGATTCCATCATTGTTTCCATTTCTTTTGGCATCAACAGGCTGTTAAAATTTACAGAGCGCGTCTTTGCTTCTCTGTCGTTAAGCCGTCTCGCTATTGCTTCTAGCATCGCAGGCTTTTCGGCTGGAAAGATCGAATGTTCGCGTAGATTTTGCAGGTCTTCCGGTGTGTATATTCCATTTTCCAAGACTTCTGAAATGCTGGCGTGTTTCTAGGTCGGTTGGGCAAATGGTTTTAGAGTTTGCGGTAGGTTTACCTCCGTTGCTGTAAAGTGAATCTTAAACCATTTTTCGCTGATTTTGAAGATACTTGGTATAAGTGTGTTGCAATCTCTAGCCGTTCCTATTTGTGCTAGCACCTTGCTGATAGGTTTGGCGAAGTAAGCTTCGTCATCGCAAGTCACTGGTACTCCGTAGTAGCATTGTTCCGTTTTTCTTATTTTGCAGGATCGTGGTACACATTGAATAATGTGGGCG
This sequence comes from Anastatus disparis, assembly GCA_017163975.1. Lineage (NCBI taxonomy): Eukaryota > Metazoa > Arthropoda > Insecta > Hymenoptera > Eupelmidae > Anastatus > Anastatus disparis. The sequence goes on from JAFFSR010000393.1 coordinate 2,215,520, forward strand.
ACTTTTCTTGCTGCTATGGCTAAATAACCTTGCTTTTTTATGACTTTTATGGTAAAAAGGTCTGGGTTTGAGAACGCCAGGGGTAGAGCATTTTCTATGATTTGCTTCTCCAATATACATCGGTGCAGGACTATGTCACGATATAGTGATCCTAGTTGTTTATCGAGATGTCTTCCGAGATTTATTATTTTTGCGTTAAAATATGTAGTAAGGATGATATCTGCTACCTCCAAGCTTCTTCGGGTGGTGAATGATTTGCCTCTTGTGGTTTTTAAAATGAATAGTTCTGTTTGATCCGTTTTAATTAATTTATATCCGCATAGCATCTTTTCTCCAGTTTTGGTTAGACCAAAATTTATCTTCCCAGTTGAATTACCAAAGTAGATAACGGGAGCGTTCGAATTGTTATCAGCCATACGTGTCCCTATACCTTCATATAGGATGGTAAACTCATCGAACTTACATGTGGATCCCATTACCGGAGTCTAGAAAATGCAGCTTTCTTCCTCATCAATGTATCTACCGCTGGTGTAGCTGCATTGAGTTCCGGTGCTTAGGATCACCATATTCTTTTTCTTATCTACGGTGACCTCGTAGTCTGTTGCTTTGATCTCCAGTTTCACAGTTACCACTAATTTTTCGTATTCATATCCATTATCATTGTAAGTTGTATTCTCACAATATCCGTTTGCATCCAATCTTCCAGCGACTGTGACAGTCCTTCTATTGGTCGCGTTCACCAATAGATTATTTATTATGGAGCGTCCATATTTATACTGGCCATATCTAACGAGATCTTCGCATGCTTCTCTCGTTGCCAACTCCATGAATGTGGTAGAGCCTCCTTTTACCTTTGAGTTATGTGAATGCATACTGCAATAGGAAATTTCCTGCTCCACTTTTATTCTACATTGGTAGGCTCGGACCTTGAAGTATTGAGTATGTTGTGGCAGCTGGAGGTATATTTCTTCTTCAGCAGGTTCTGCGTTGGATTGCACGCAGTCTCCAACTTCTGTAAGTGCTACAGTTGTTATATTGGGGGTGGCAGATCCGCATTCATATGTCGTAAAAGTGACGGCGACTCGAATATAACATTAATTTGCAGTTCATCCTCCTATAACAAAGAAAAAAAAATAGCTTAAGATCATTCGCAGGCTCATTAATTTACGCTGATACAGGTATGGTTATTATGTTACGTAGTTACAGTTGATTGAGGTGATAAGCGTTTGTATGCGATTGCTAAGATAAATTTTAAAGATGCGTGATTAGGTAAAGTGAATTCACCAATTTGCTTAAGTTTCTTATTCATTATTAAATAAAAAAAAATATTTGGATATGCATACGTATCACAAAGCAAAGAAATTGGATGATAAAAAAAAATAAAACACAGATTTACGTTAATTATCGTTATGTGTATTCACTTTAAGAAATCTTTAGTCAAATACAGAGTTCTGATCATTATCGATCGAACTTTCAGATCTTAGTTTCGTTAAACGCAATTTATTTGGGTGTACAATTTTTGTAGTGTTTCTAAAAGAAATTTTAATATTTCAACCATTTTCTAATATTTCGAGAATTCTATGTGGCCCGGTATACTGCGGTTGAAATTTTCCTTTTCTAGGTTCTATTAATACCATTACGTGGTCATTAACCTTAAAATTACACGGGTTTACTTTCCTATCGTAATATTCCTTAGAACGTCTTTTTGCGTTATTCAGATTTTCTTTAGCTAATTCGTGTACTTTTAACAATTTTGATCTTAGTCTAGTCAAATAGTCATAGCAAGTATCGGTAGTATTTCCCCCCAATACCGCCCTCACTGATGGAACGCGAGCTCTCTTCCCATATACGCATTCGTATGGGGTGAGCTTTCGTCCCTTCATGAACGCTGGTATTGTAGGAAAATGTCGCACATTCACACCATTTATGGTGACTTGTGAACTTCGCGTATAATTTGTTCACGTAGATCTACTTCTGGTATTTGTATCAAGTTTTTACAGATTATCATCTTAGTTTGAGAATCTGAAAATACATCTTTTGACAGATCGACTATTTCACTCCACGTGATATCGTCTATCTGTTCTGTTTTTGAAATTCTCAAGGATATCAGAGACGTTGTTTGGCATACGTCTAGCAGTGAAAAAATAGCATCCTTGAAAATTTCTCTATCTGTTTGTATATGTAGATTCTCTTTAATTGGCAAAGCTATCAGAATCTTTTTGTCATTTTCAATGACTTTTGCTCTTGCAAGGACAATATCTTGCAGGGGCGGAAGTCTTTGTTCTTGTTGCAGAAAAAGTGCTCCTGAGTCGAGAGGTTGTTTTTTTTTTGTTATGAAATAGGTCAAATTGTCCTTTGCCATGAGAAAGTTATCTCTCGTTTCGATTATATTTTGTGATGGTCGAGGTCGGTTTGATTCGTCTCGACCTATCTCATACACAACAGATAGAGGAACTTCATTCACCCTGGACGGATTTAAATGTAATTCGTCCCTGAGCGATTGATGATCCTCAGAAATATTTGTATTTTCATTCATAGCATCGTCAGTCACGTGAGCGTCTTCGGGTGGAGTATTTGCTGTGGTTTTTAAAGATTCCTTAAGAATGTCTAGCGTCCGTGACAGTTCATCAGCTGGCAGTTGATATCTGTCTTGCTCGATTTTAGTCAGTTTTACGCTTGTTAGTATGCTGTCGAAGGGTATCTTGTCGTCATAGTCAAAAGAATATATATGTTCGTCTCCGTCTTGGCGCGTTAACCATCGTATAAATATTACTTTATTATTTGATTTAATGTACTGTTTGCTTTGGCACAAATAAAAACTGTCCTTACTGTTTCTTACTGCTAGGAAGTCATTCTTTTCAAACAGTGTTTCGGTGCGATTGACTCTATAGCGTTTATTTCATAGACCGGTTTACATGTGTTTTCCTCGGACGTTATCTTAATGATTTATTTAGTTTCCAATTCGCGTATGTTTTGCACTTTGTTATCCGGAGGGTCACGTGATAGCACGTCGGGCACGAAATAAATTTTTCCTGGAAGATATTTGATTGTAAAGTTAAATTTGTCTCTTAATTCAAAATACCATTTTTTTAAATTTAGATGTACAATCCTTTATTTTGTGTAGCCAAACGAGAGGTTGGTGGTTAGTTATAAAGGTGAAATGTCGGCCAATCGGACAATAGTCGAATTGATCACCGCAAAATCGCATTGTGAGTAGTTCCTTTTTGATAGTGCTATAATTCATCTTGGTTTTTGTAAGCAATCGGCTTGCGTAAGCTACAGGTAAATCTGAATTTTCCTTCCTTTGAGATAGGACACCACCGACTGCGTAATCTGAGGCGTCTGTTGTTACAAGAAATTCCTCTTCGAAGTTTGGATGTTGCAAAATTGGTTCATTGATTAGGCAGCTTTTGAGCGTCTCAAAAGCTATTTCCTGTTCATCTTCTTAATTAAAAGCTACTGCTTTCTTCAAAAAGTTTGTCAATGGCTTTGCGATCGTTGCAAAATTTGGGATGAAACGTCGATAATATCCGCACAGACCAAGAAATTGGCGTATTTCCTTGACATTTCGTGGACGAGGGAATTTTTCAACAGCTTGGGTCTCATTTGGGTCTGGTCTTATGCCTTTATGACTAATCTCGTGACCAAGAAATGTCACTGATGTTTTGTAAAATTAGCACTTTGAGGGATTTAACTTTAGGTTAGATTTCCTCAAAGTCTCTGTAAATTCCAGAAATAATTCGTCTAGATCGTTTAGATTTTCTGCAAACAGCTGCTCGACTAAATGTGTAATATATGGGATTGGATGTGGATATAACTTGATCTTTTCATTTAATTTTCGGAAATCGACTACTACTCTGCACTGTGGCTTCCCTTCAACATCGTCTTTCTTTTTGATAACCCAGAGAGGGCTGTTAAAAGGTGATTTACTTCTTTCGACTACATCTGATTCTAACAATTTACTTATTTGCTCGTAAACGACTTCTTGCAATTTTTGAGGTATTGGATACTGTCTTACGTTCACTGGTTCTTCGTCGTAGGTTTCGATTTTATGTTTGATTATGTTAGTGGCAGAAAGGGGTTCTCCCTTCAAATGGAATACATCAGCAGTTTTTTCAATGAGCTTCTGCAGCCTTGCTTCGTTTTCTTCCGCTATATGGTTTTTAGGTATGTCGTTTAATATACATTCTGTTCTGTTTTTGACGTCAGCATTGTATACTCGCTCAAAATTTTTGTGTTTTAAACTTCGATTATCCTTTTCATATAGCATTGTATACTCGCTCAAAATTTTTGTGTTTTAAACTTCGATTATCCTTTTTATATGGCTTGACGTAGAATTCAGTGATAGTATTTATATCTAAAATAGTTCTGTTGATGCATGGTTCTATATCAGAGTAATTTACATAAGTTTCTATTGGTTGATTCACCTGATTTATTTCGATATAGTCCAGCAAATTTGCGCCTGGAAGGAAATCTCGAATTATTATATCTTCTTCAGTGGTTTCTGTGCTTTCGTTATCTGATATTTCAATTTCCCCTTTTGTTAGACTTGTGCTTACCGTGTTGCGCGGAGCTTCTTCGGGCTTAGTGTAAGTCTTGTAGGTGCTATGTCGATCATTGTCACCGTCGCCTACCGTGTTGCGTGGGGCGTTCTCGGACTCCGTCTTTGATTGCCATGACGTTTTCTGCCACTATGCCTTTTTCGTTAAATTTTATTTTCCTAATATAGCCATATTTTTCTTCTGGGTTATTCAACGGGAAACGTACAGTTTCCGTTGCTAGAGCAGGTATTCTTTCAACGTCTTTTAAATTTACGAAAGGCAAGGTTTTGTCCTCGAAAATTAGTACCTTTCGATCGAAATCGAGGTTTGCACCAGGCTGCTCACAGAAGTTTGAACCTATAATTGCTTCTGTTTTCATCGGACAATCATTGGCGACTATAATGACCTATGTTGGGGATCCGTATACGTCAATGACACATGTACCAATCGAAGGTGTATCGGTTCCCGATATTCCTCCTAACAATGGTCGGTTTGATTTGTCAACCATTACGTCTCCGTTAAAAACGCCTATTTTGGCTATATTGGGCTGCGCACCTGAATCAACCATAGCTTCATCGAAATTGTGTAAAAATTGTGGGGATTCCACGATGACGATTGGCGTTGTTTCTTCTAAGTTGACGGTGTAGATGTAAGTTCAGTTACAATCGCGTTCACTGGACGCGTTTTCTCGGTTGTCGCTCCAGGGGCGCCCTTCGCTGGAGCGTTCGTCTCGTTTTTCTGTTGATTCTCTTTGGTCCATTTTAATTTACGGCACTCTTCCTTAACATGACCTCTGTTTTTGCAATAGGCACATACTTTTATCAGGTAATTGTTATTATGACTTTTGCTTCTGTCATTTGATTGGTTGTTAATCTGGTTGTATCTCCCCTGATAAGATGTGGTTGCTCGTGGCACATCCGGTTTTACAGCTGTTGCTTCGTTCGTGTCTCGTTTGTTTTCATAAAGATTTTTATTTCTTTCGTTGATCTTATATCCATGCTTCAAGTTGTCCCTATCAATCTGTTTATCAACCGCGATTGCGTCGTCGAATACTTCGTTCAGAGTTAAGTTCGCTGGGTTTTCAAGCCTTTGCCTAAATTCCGGCGGTAAGCCGTCTCGAAATCCTTCGATTATATCTCCTTCGATTTCAGAAATTTCGTCACGAGTTAATTCACTGCTGATATCAAAACGTTTTCGATCGATAATAGCTTCTTTAAGGTCAACGATTCGTGTAATAAAATTAAGCAGTGACTCATTCTTTCCCTTATAAATTTGGTCAAGTTTACCTCTTAGATTGTTTAGAGTTTCTGTAGGGGCAAAAACGGATTTTAGTCTATCGACGAATTCGTCCAATGTCTCGAAATTATTGTGCTCGAATGCGATATATGATTTGTCTTCGAGTTTATTTTTCACTAACTTCATTAACTCTCTCTCAAGGTGCTGAGGAACTATTTGAGTTGCGCGTTTGCATGCTCTGACAAAAGGGATCAAGTTTGTTTCGTTAAATTTTGGTATGCTGTTTAAGGCTTCCTTTATGTAAATGCTTGGTGGCACAGTCCATGAATTCTGTGGTTCTGTTAGGTTATTATTAGGTCTTGATGCTGGGTCTGGTGGTAATGTTTGCTGTGCTTGCGGTGCGGGGGACGTTGAGCGAGTTGCACGCATTCGATCTATGTCACTGCGTATTTTTGCTAATTGAGTTATCACGTCCTCTGTCGACTCCTCGGTTTCGTCTATTGGCTTTGACCTCGAATTCGTTTTATTTTGAGATCCCAAATTGGTTTTATTAGTTTGTGCTAAGGAAAAATTTGATACACTGGAGGCAGTGTCCGATATGGTAATTTCAAGATTTTCGCGGTGTTTTCTTTCTTTTTCGAGTTCCTTTTCAAGCATTTAAACGCGTTCCTTTTCTGCATTCAATGAGTCCATCGCGTCCTGCTTTAACCGTTCTGCCTCACTTAGGACTTTCTTCTCACGATTCTCAAGCGCTTGTTCTAAATCCTTTATTCTTTGTTCGCGTTCTTTTAAGTTGTTAGCATATAGTCCTCCTCTTCGGTAAGCGGTAAATCTTTGTTATCGTTTTTGTCGGTGTTCATTTTAGATGTTTAAAATTTATTCTTTTATTTATTAGCGCGATCGAATAAAACGAGAGAGAGAAGGAGAGAGAGAGAAAAAAAAATTTAAATAAAATACTTCTTACTTATAGAAGAAAAGGAAATGCGATATAAGAAAAATTTTTTAATTGATAGTAATTAGATTATTTTCCGACTGCATATGTTGACCGGCTTGGTCAACTTGCAAGGGCAATGGTAGAAATGGTGCAAGCTGTACTTCTTCTTGTGCAGGTAGCCCTTCTAAATTTAATGGTGCTGCTCTTGGTAGGATAGGATCTTCCTCAAGATCCACCTCGATTACAACGCGTTGCTGTTGCGGTTGTCGTATCTGGGGGGGGGAGTTATTAAATATTTAGCTGGTGTGTCGATTACGTATGGGTTAACAACTAAACCCCTTTTTGAGCCGATTTTCTTCCTCGGTAGTAGAAATTGTGGCTCTAGATCAATGTCGTTTTCTTTGACCCACCCTATAAACCGCGCTCTGGCCTCTCCTTGCAGACTTAGCTCATCTGCTGTTTGCCTTATCTTAGGGCCAAAGCCTCTCCTTTTATTATCTGTCATTTATTAAAGAAATAAGGAGGAAAGCAAAAAGAGAAAAAAAAAGAAAAAAAAAGAAAAAAAAAATGATTATTTGAAGAGAGGAAGAAAAGAAAAAAGAAGAGAAGGAGGAAAAAAAATATTTATTAGAGAAAAGTTGCTCCAACACCTAATTGTCTGTTTTCTCTTCCCAAGTCTTTTGCCGCTGTTAAGCGATAAAAGAGAACTAGCACTATATGCCGTGAGGCTCAATAGATACAAGCCCAAAATTTAAAATAAACTTCCAGATATAGGGTCAACTTGTTTCTTCCCTTTTTTATTTTCTTCAGGTTGAGCCCTTCGTGCTGTTAAGCACAAACGGCGAACTGCAAGTCTTATGCCGTGAGGCTCAAGACCTACAAGACCCTCAAGAAATAAAACGTTATGATTTAATTTTTTTTCTCTTTTCTCTCCACCAGATATTTTTAAATGCTGTTAAGCATAAAAAAAAATTTACGAGTTTTATGCCGTGAGGCTCAAAAACTGTAAACCCTGTCAAAGAGAGAAAAAAAAGGAAAGAAGAAAAACAAAAACGAAAAAAATGAGGTAAAAAAAACAACAAAAAAAACATTAATTTTTAACTCAGTTAGTACAGGATTACATTTGCAAAAAAAGAAAAATGGTTCACTTCATATTGAAATAAGAAAAAGTAGCAAAGGAAAAATTAAAAGCAAATGTATAAGCATTAGTCTAATCTTACGCCTTGCGTTGGATAAGCTGATTGACTAAGTTTTTATTTTAGCTATTTGTAAGGTGAAGATTGTTATTTCAGAAAAATGTTAGTTATAGAAACAGAAAGAAGTAAAGTATTTACTTTTACTTAATGTTAGATTTATTGATTTGTTTGTTAATTTGTGTATAAATAAATAAGAATTAAAATAAATGTTCTATGCTCATCTAAAGCAAGTATTTTGTCTAGTTACCTAGCGTTTCCCTGCGATAGAGAACGTTTTGAACAATTTATTTAGTATTCTTTCTTTTTCTTTTTATTCTTTTCCAAATTATTGATTTATAAATAAATTAATATCTTAAACACTGGTTCTGCGTTCATCTAAGACAAGTATTTTGTCTTGCATTTCCCTGTGATAGAGAACGCTTCGAATATTTGGTTTTCGAGTAATTAATTCATTAACAAATTAAGAATTGGAAATATTAGTTCTACGTTCATCTAAAACAAGTATTTTGTCTAGTTACCTAGCGTTTCCCTGCGATAGAGAACGTTTCGAACAATGTATTTCAAATAAGAAAAGGCGTTATTAAATTTTATTTTTGATTTATCAACTTATAAACAAGTTAACAGATCGTGAAATCTTTACTCTATGCTCATCTAAAACAAGTATTTTCTCTAATATTATTTAGCGTTTCCCTGTGATGGAGAGCATTTCGAGTGGAATTAATTAGTATAAAAAGCAGGTTGTTATTAGTAATAAAAAAAATTTGTTAATATTTATTAATTATTTGACAAGAAATATCCCACCGTCGCTGTCACCATTTGCTATGTCCGGTCATTATTAAGTAGTTTACATGGACATGTGTTTGTTTGGGATATTTCTTGTTGGTATTGTTAATTATTTTTTATTTTTAAAAGTCTGCGGGATAGAGGAGATTAATCACTTACCTTGTCTTAACTGCTGGCTGCGTGGCTGAAAGCAAAGAGTTTGTTATGAAAAAAACTTATGTTTGAAGAGCGTAGTGCTCCTCTCTGGTTGCCCGCTTGTTAACTGGGTTAGGTCTGGATCAATGATATTTATGTTCACAGAATTTAAAATTTTGTTTTTTTGTATTTATTTTGTAATAATGATATTTATTTAAATTTATTATGAATGTTGTACAAAAAAATCTTAACAAGTGAGCCGCGCGAGTTTACAGTGATAGATTGAAGAAACCTTGGTAGCACTTTATTTATTATTGGTTCGATTGAAAAAAGGGAATAAGTTTTTTATTTTTTATTGTTAACACACCTTTTTTTGTAAGTTATATATAATTATGATTTATGTTAAAACGACTTGTTAAATTGAGCGCGCAATTGAGTTAAGTTATTTCCCTTGTAATAGAATTTTTAAGGAAATAAAACGCGAGTTACAAGTGTTTTAATGTTATAATTCTATACTTGGTCTATGTGCAAGAGAAAAGAAGGTGTTACCTTGTGAGGTCTAGCTGCGGACTAATTGACAATAAATCTTTTTCGCTGCAAGGTAGATGCGAATTTTGAAGAAGAAAAGAGACAAAAAATATAACTTGCTAAAACTTTAAAAGAGTCCCATTGGCCAGTTCGGCCGTGAGAAACTCTTCAAAGTCTCAGATTTTTTGACAGAGGATATCTTCTTATCGCGCCTAAAAATGCTGAATAGCATTCGCGCCTCGCTAACTGACTTGGTTTTACGAATACAAAGAGACTTAAAATTATTCCTTAATATTAACTATTCAATATAAAATTAATTTTATTTAATTTTTATTAATGCATGTTTAAAAAAAATAGATGTTACCGGGAGAATGAATTGCAAATATTGCATGTTTATATTGTAACGGCTCATATCAATTTTGGGTATAATTATTTAATTTAATATAAATATGTTATAAGAATGACTATATTATGTAAAAGATAGAATAATTTTTGGTTATAAGAAATTGAATTACATTAAAAGTATAAGTAGGACTTCCTAGTTACCTACTGAGGTTGATAAGATAACTCAAATGTATATATATAGATATAGTAAAATGATTATAGAAATAGAATGTTCTATTTCTTTTGATAAGAAGTATTATCAATATTTAATTGTTAATAATAAAATGTAACTTTCTAAAATAATTGTGTATATATAAATAGAACATTCTATTCATATAATATGTATAAAAATGATTACTCTATTTAAAGTTTAAAGATATAAATTTAAAAATTAGCTTTTTTAATTAATAAATAATAAAATTAACTATAAAAAATAGTCTTTTGAAATGTAAAGGAAATAGAATGTTTCTTTTACTAATATATTTATCTTAATTTAATGTTTTTTTTGTAAATATATAAAATAAATGTTATCGAACATTCTATTTCCTAAAATATAATTCTTCAATAAGAAATAGAACCTCATAGAAGGTTTATGAAATAATATAAAAGAGCGTGAACCCAAGCAAGCTCTCTCATTTATCCTTTAGATGTTCGACCATGTAACATCTAACGGATTCTATATTCATTCGATCTTATGCTGTCAGAAGTATAAGATTTAAGCATTCTGTATTAAAGTACTATGTAACTTTTAAATCTTTGTAAAATTTATATTTTCTCAATTTTTTAATAAAAAGATTAAGTATTTCAAATTTGAGTGAGACTGTGTTCAAAAAGTTATTGAGAAAAGTATAACTCATCTCATCTCATTTATCATTTTTCATAGAAATACTAAAGAAATTAATTATCGCACATTGAAGAGTATTGCACTTGGATATGTCGTCGATAATAATTTCTTCATTCATTTTGCATTAAATAAAAGTGTTATTTATCGCACATCTAAGAGTATTGCACTCAAAGATGTCGTCGATTTAAACACTTTTCTACAAATCTCATAATAATAAAGTTTATTATCGCACTCTTTAGAGTATTGCACTCAATGGAGTCGTCGATAATAACTTTTCTCACATTACCCTCTCCTCCACACGTAAAGAAAATTATAAACTATCGCATCTCCAAGAGTATTGCACTGGAAGAGATCGTCGATAAATGTAATTTTCTTTTATAATATTGCTGTATGCACCTTGTATATGCATGTAATAGATTAAATTAATGAAGTAAATTTAAATTCGGTAATTAAAATATTACCAGGCGACCCTGAATAAAGTCAAGCCCGCTTCAATATGCATGCATAATGTATATGTGCACATATATTTTTATATATGTACGCACATGTAACAAAAGGTTAAAAAAAAAGAGTAAAAATGAATAGTAAAATTTTTAATTCATACATCCGGAATCATGCGGATGTAACAACGGGTTCATTTTTTTTCATCAAAAAATCATATCCCGCAGTTTCAGCCAAATCCGTTCCCCGAAGGTTGGGTACTCTCCTTGTTAGTCCAATCAATAGAGCAAAAAAAGGCTGTTTTTGACAATAATTCAGGAATGGATGAGACTTACATGTGGGTGTTAAGGGCGATGTAAAAACAGCCCATATAGTCTGCGACTCCTAATTTTCCGTAAGCTCTGAACCAGGGAGGTGCAAAGTTGGCCCACACAGATTTTTTAATTCTTGCGACTAATGTGTGCATTAAAAAAAAAAGTTTTTAATGAAAGTATTTGAAAATAAAAAGACCTATAATTTAAGATATGTCGCGATTATTTTCGTCAATTAGTTTTTCGAAAAAATCGAAAAAACCCTGAAAAATGGCTATTTTTTGCATATCAATTATTTATTGCAAAAATAACTTTTTAAATAATTTTTCACTTTTAAAAGGATGTATTTATGATTCTGAATAGAAAGAGAGGTTTCGAAAGCAAATCGGTTAATTAATTGCTGAGATATTCCCTTTTATTTATTCCAAGATGCATGATGTTTAAAGCTATAACTTTTTGTTGGGCGAACATATCGAGTTGCATAAGGTCGCAATCTCTTCGTGAAGGTTCAAATTTTTATACCTCATTCAGAAGCAATGAGAAAATGGAATTGCAACCCTTCATATATCGCTTTAAAAAAAAGGGTGTTTTTTTTATAAATAAATGAAGCTGGAGCTTCATTTATAACTTCTATAAATTTCTAATTTCAATATTTTAAAAGCTTATATAAAAACGAAGATTTAAAAAAGAGTTTTCTACGACCAATAGGAGCCGAGATAAGATTTTTTTTTTTTTTTTATATCACAACTACTTTGTTTATAACGATTAAGAAACAGAGTCGGTCTGTGGCTCATTCGGTAGAGCGTTGGATTCGTAATCTCGAGGTTCCGAGTTCAAATCCCGCTCTCCGCCGATTGATACAAGCACCACTGTACGTTACATGTGCTTTGTTCACAAACACACTTACGAGCTCCGTCGCTGATTAGCATAACAATAATAGAATAGCATAAATATAGCGACGTTAAAAAAAAAAAAAAAAAACAATTAAGAAACGAATAAAAGTTTATTTTACAGTTAAAGACTTATATTTTCAAAATCTATGATCAGATTTTTTAAAGTGCGACTCTTTGATATTGAAAATCATATTTTAAAGTAGCATACAAAAAAAACCAGCAAGCCGAAGGACGCAGTGGGGATAACTTAATTAGACTGCGAGAAAATTGAGCGCGCGACGCTTATAAAGAAAAAACGAAAAAAATGACCGTATCTCAGAAACTAATGGGCCGATTGAGGTGTTTTTTTTTTAATCTGGGGTACTTGAAAAAATTATGAACATTGATGTAATTTATAATTTTCAATAACGTATATTTAATTAATTATAACTATAACCTATATGGACACCCGAAGCGTGAATCGTTACCGTATCTCACTATATAAATATTTTTAGGCCTGTAAGGTCTCATTTTGAAGCTTCAAATAATGGCTTTGAAATGCAATATTATAAGTATAATTACGATTAACCATTCGAAAATGCTAGGCAATTTATGAATGTTTTATGAGTAAATTCAGCTTATTATTCCTGATTTCAATTCTTAAAACAAGTTTAATTCCAATTTTTATCGACTCTATATTCTAATAAATTCTTAAGACTTATTTCTATAATGATAAATAAATAAAAACATAAAATTTTTAATAAATGCAAATTTTTAAAATGTAATAAGAACAATTTTATTGAGACTTTTGGACTTTCTATTCTTTTTTATGCAATATGATTGCTTTATTATTTACAATATTTCTATTTATTCTTTAAATATAATGAGCTAAGATTTATATATATATATATACATATAAAAAATATTTCATAGAAAAAGAACGTTGAGAAATTACTAGTTCTTATTTTAATAAAGGTCTATAAATTTTATTTAAAATTTGATTCGTAAGATTTGGTTATGTTATAATAATAAAATTTTATGAATTTTTATTATTTAATAACATTATTAACGGGATGTCGGAGCTGCAGCAATCGAGTTTTGCTTTTTTATTTTATCAATATCTTTTCAAATTCATAAACTAGACAAATATAATGACTTGTCCGCACTAAAGCTATGCTAAACCAATAATTTTTATTAAAATAAAAAATCATTTGGACTTGTTATTTTTTTATGAACTTGGAATGGAAAATAGATGTCAAGCTCGATAAACCTAACCTTAAAATACGATACATTGAAAGTTTTTATTATAACTTTTCATTTATAGTTTTCTGATGGATTTCTTGAGTTATCCGCACTAGAGTTTTATCTTACCAATTTTTTCTTTGTAGCAAGAAAACTCCATTAAACGCATCGTTTATTAATAAGTTAGGAATGCAAATATTATTAGAAGGCAGACAGCTCCGTCATGCTCTTAATCAAAACCACTCCGTACAAATTAAATTTTTAAATAAAGAATTTAAGAAAATTAATCAATAATTACTTATGCAATATAATAATAAAGATTATAATTTTATTATGATAATGCAAATAAATTTTATGAATTAAATTATTAAATTGAATGTGTAGATTTAAATATACGGCATATTTTAAGAATAAATAGAAATATTGTAATAATAAAGCAATCATATTGCATAAAAAAGAATAGAAAGTCCAAAAGTCTCAATAAAATTGTTCTTATTACATTTTCAACATTTGCATTTATTAATAACTTTATGTTTTTATTCATTTATTATTATAGAAATAAGTTTTAAGAATTTATTAGAATATAGAGTCGATAAAAATTGGAATTAAACTTGTTTTAAGAATGGAAATCAGGAATAATTAGGTAAATTTACTCATAAAACTTTCGTAAATTACCTACCATATTCGAATGGGTAATCGTAATTAAACTTATGATATCGCATTTGAAAGCCATTATTTGAAGCTTCAAAATGAGACTTTACACGCCTAAAAACGATTTACGCTTCGGGTGTCCATATAGGTTATAGTTATAATTAATTAAATATACGTTATTAAAAATTGTAAATTACATCAATGTTTATAATTTTTTCAAGTACTCCAGATTAAAAAAAAACACCATTAATTTCTGAGATACGGTCATTTTTTTCGTTTTTTCTTTATAGACGTTGCGCGCTCAATTTTCTCGTAGTCTAATTAAGTCATCCTCACTGCGTCTTTCGGCTTGCTGGTTTTTTGTGTGCTACTTTAAAATATGTTTTTTAATATCAAAGAGTCGCACTTTAAAAAATCTGATCATAGATTTTGAAAATATAAGTTTTTAACTGTAGTTTCTTAATTGTTATAAACAAAGCAGTTGTGAATTAAAAAAAAAAAAACTTATTTCGACTCCTATTGGTTGTAAAAAACTTTTTTTTTTTATCTTCGTTTTTTAAAAATGCTTTTAAAATATTAAAATTAGAAATTTTCAAAAGTTATAAATAAAACTCCAGCTTCATTTTTTTTTTTAAATCTTCGTTTTTTAAAAAAGCTTTTAAAATATTGAAATTAGAAATTTATAGAAGTTATAAATAAAGCTCCAGCTTCATTTATTTATGAAAAAACACCTTTTTTTTAAAGCGATATATGAAGGGTTGCAATTCCATTTTCTCATTGGTTCCCAATAAGATATAAAAATTTGAACCTTCACAAAGAGATTGCGATCTTATGCAACTCGATATCTTCGCCCCACAAAAAGTTATAGCTTTAAACATTATGCAACTTGGGATAAATAAAAGGGAATATCTCAGCAACTAATTAACCGATTTGCTTTCGGAACTTCTCTTTCTATTCAGAATCATAAAGGCTTCCTTTTGAAAGTGACTAATTACACAGGCCCACAAAAAAAAAGTTGGTGGTTCTGGGATTGAGACTATACTTTTCTTTTGTATTTTTTCTCGTTGAATTCGAATCCAGCGTCAAAAATAAGGGATTGGCCGCATATTTTGAACGTAACCTCAAAAACTGTCAAAAAATCGTGTTTCTGTGGAAAAACATGAGGAGAAAAAATGGAAATTGTTTATTTTTATGCATTTTGGCCTGCTGAATCCAAATTTGCTATCGGAAAAGAAAGTCAATCGCCTAATTTTGAACATAACCTCAAAAACTGTCAAAACACCGTGTTTCTGTGGAAAAACATGAAAAGGAATAGTGAAAATTATTTATTTTTATGCATTTTGGCCTGCTTAATCCAAATTTATTATCGAAAAAGAGAGTCAACCGCCTCATTTTGAACATAATCTCAAAATACTACTCAAAAGTCAATTTGCACAAGAGCTAAATTGACTTACGCTTGCGTATACGCTTGTTTTCGAACGACCTATGCAAAGGATTCCTACGTCTCTTTTTCTTATTAGGTTGTACTTCTCTTTTTAGCATCCAGCAATAGTCCACCATCATGTTTACGCTACATTTTCCTGCCATCTACGTTTAAATTCTTTCATATCCTGATGAAATCTATCACCATGCTCTTCACTGTAGTCACCTAGGACTGGTGGAAATTCATCAATGTGCGAATCGAGAAAGTCGAGTTTCAAATTCATTAAGCAACCTAATTTTTTGAAATTTGGCACATAGTTTCTACGATGCTCTTGCAGTTCTCATCTTTATTGTTACCAAGAAATTTTGTTGCAACATCTTTAAAACTCAACCAGGCTGCCTTCTCGGTATCATTTATACTTGTGACGAATTCTTCGTCCCTGAACATTTTGCGAATTTGAGGTTCATCAAAGATACCTTCCTTCAATTTGATCAGAGTTATATTCGTAAAGATGGTTTCTAAGTATTTGAAGCATCGCCCTTCTTTATCGAGAGCTTTAACAAATTGTTTCATCAGTCCTAATTTAATATGTAAAGGCGTTAAAAGAATTTTGCTAGAATCGACAAGAGGACGATTGATGACATTGCTGGAACCTGGAGTAATCGATGGTCTCGCTGGTCACACTTTTGTATTATAGTGTTACGTCATAAACGTATTTTTTTATTAACATTGGTAAATCGAAATTTCTCAGTTATTGAACAGTTGCATCATTTCATTATTATGCGAAATTAAGTAGATCATAAGAAAAGAATCAAAATTTATTTTTGTGAAATTACTAAAAGAATCCTAAAAACCATTACGAAACATATTTTTAAACTTAAAGAAAATTTATGAATAAAAATTGATGTAAAATATAATAAATCTTATAAACAACTATGAGTATAAAGCCAAATGAAAAAAATGACATTCGGGACATTATTTCGGGTTTCTTATTGGTAACAAGTTTACACTGCCCGTAAAGTTCTATATTTCAAAAGCGATTGCTTATACTACATATTTACATATCGATTATTAAAATATATACGCGTATAAAAATCTATTGTATTAAAAGTGTTAGAAGATATTAATATTCCTCGAGGATCTATATATTTACATATCCTGCCTATTCGTTTGTCTGCCCGTACCCAGCACCAATCTACTTAAGAAGTACTACAAGGTAAGAATATATAATTATTTAATAAACTCTTTATTTAGAGTATTGCGTTATCCTTTAGTAATTTTCAATCGTGAGGGCGATTTCGTTCAATCAAATATTGGTGGAGCTATTTCACTACTAGAATTAATACATCTTTATCTTAATGACTACATTTTTAGAAATAAGTCAAATATTTTAAAAGAACGCAATTTATATATAAATTTATATAAATTAAATAAATAACTTATTCATTTTTATTTAGTCCTGGTGCAAGCCAGGACTTAAGAATAATGTTTTGCTCTATCTTGACTGTCGAATATGCATAAATAGCATGGGTACTTGGTAAAACCTGATTGTTGACCTAGTATCATTGACAATATTTTCAGGTCTCCGCCAATTAACCATTCATGCTCACTATACTTTATTTTATTTAAAACGTTTTCGATGTTACAGTATTCTTCTTTGAGTATAGTTGAATGAGCCAATGGTAACGGAGCACACTCGTTCGTATTGTGAAGAAGAACTACCTTCAAACTTCGCTTAGATAAATCGATGAATAACCTCCACTCTTCTGGCTTGTATACATTTGGTTCAAACTCATCAATAAGTCCTCGTACATCGGCGCAATACACTAGATCAGATTCGCTAGTGAAGTATGATCGAAACGTTTCTTCTCGGTTTCCATAAAACGTAACTTTTACGTCCTTCTCTAATACATTGAAAAACTTTAATTGAAAAGCCATTAATTCAGCTGCATCTCTTGCTAATACAGCATTAAGCTCTTCATAAACATGCCATTAAGTTGAGCTTCAGAGATCTTTTTTTGTCTTTTCTCTTTACCAATGGAAACATTTTCTTCATCACTGTCCGAAGACAGTTCTTCTTCACTTTCGACGGATTCACTTTTTGCTTTCGTCAACGATTCATTTTCGTCAGTATCGTCGTCTGTATGGTTGTTAAGATTTTCTACGTCTTCTTCTGTACCACAATCAACTAGCATACTATCCATTCCTTGTATAGAGCTGTCTCGTGAAGCCTTGTCTATCAAACTTTTGACTATTTGCTTCTGCGGACGAACGACACTAGAAACTGTCGCATACAATATTTTATCTGGTCGCCCTTTATTTACCCCACTTACATTTGTCACGCAAGTGTAGCAATCACCTAATGGTTTTTTCCAAATAGCTGGTTTCAGAAACTTTGATCGAAAGTTTGATAGACAAGGCTTCACGAGACAGCTCTATACAAGGAATGGATAGTATGCTAGTTGATTGTGGTACAAAAAAAGACGTAGAAAATCTTAACGACCATACAGATCATGATACTGACGAAAATGAATCGGTGAGGAAAGCAGAAAGTAAATCCGTCGAAAGTGAAGAAGAACTGTCTTCGGGCAGTGATGAGGAATATGTTCCCATTGGTAAAGAGAAAAGACAAAAAAAGATCTCTGAAGCTCAACTTAATGGCATGTTTAGGAATGCTGTATTAGCAAGAGATGCAGCTGAATTAATGGCTTCTCAATTAAAGTTTTTCAATGTATTAGAGAAGGACGTAAAAGTTACATTTTATGGAAACCGAGAAGAAACGTTTCGATCATACTTCACTAGCGAATCTGATCTAGTGTATTGCGCCGATGTACGAGGACTTATTGATGAGTTTGAACCAAATGTATACAAGCCAGAAGAGTGGAGGTTATTCATCGATTTATCTAAGCGAAGCTTGAAGGTAGTTCTTCTTCACAATACGAACGAGTGTGCTCCGTTACCATTGGCTCATTCAACTATACTCAAAGAAGAATACTGTAACATCGAAAACGTTTTAAATAAAATAAAGTATAGTGAGCATGAATGGTTAATTGGCGGAGACCTGAAAATATTGTCAATGATACTAGGTCAACAATCAGGTTTTACCAAGTACCCATGCTATTTATGCATATTCGACAGTCAAGATAGAGCAAAACATTATTCTTAAGTCCTGGCTTGCACCAGGACTAAATAAAAATGAATAAGTTATTTATTTAATTTATATAAATTTATATATAAATTGCGTTCTTTTAAAATATTTGACTTATTTCTAAAAATGTAGTCATTAAGATAAAGATGTATTAATTCTAGTAGTGAAATAGCTCCACCAATATTTGATTGAACGAAATCGACCTCACGATTGAAAATTACTAAAGGATAACGCAATACTCTAAATAAAGAGTTTATTAAATAATTATATATTCTTACCTTGTAGTACTTCTTAAGTAGATTGGTGCTGGGTACGGGCAGACAAACGAATAGGCAGGATATGTAAATATATAGATCCTCGAGGAATATTAATATCTTCTAACACTTTTAATACAATAGATTTTTATACGCGTATATATTTTAATAATCGATATGTAAATATGTAGTATAAGCAATCGCTTTTGAAATATAGAACTTTACGGGCAGTGTAAACTTGTTACCAATAAGAAACCCGAAATAATGTCCCGAATGTCATTTTTTTCATTTGGCTTTATACTCATAGTTGTTTATAAGATTTATTATATTTTACATCAATTTTTATTAATAAATTTTCTTAAAGTTTAAAAATATGTTTCGTAATGGTTTTTAGGATTCTTTTGGTAATTTCACAAAAATAAATTTTGATTCTTTTCTTATGATCTACTTAATTTCGCATAATAATGAAATGATGCGACTGTTCAATAACTGAGAAATTTCGATTTACCAATGTTAATAAAAAAATACGTTTATGACGTAACACTATAATACGAAAGTGTGACCAGCGAGACCATCGATTACTCCAGGTTCCAGCAATGTCATCAATCGTCCTCTTGTCGATTCTAGCAAAATCCTTTTAACGCCTTTACATATTAAATTAGGACTGATGAAACAATCTGTTAAAGCTCTCGATAAAGAAGGGCGATGCTTCAAATACTTAGAAACCATCTTTACGAATATAACTCTGGTTAAATTGAAGGAAGGTATCTTTAATGAACCTCAAATTCGCAAAATGTTCAGGGACGAAGAATTCGTCACAAGTATGAATGATACCGAGAAGGTAGCCTGGTTGAGTTTTAAAGATGTTGCAACAAAATTTCTTGGTAACATTAAAGATGAGAACTACAAGAGCATCGTAGAAAATATGGTGCCAAATTTCAAAAAATTAGGTTGTTTAATGAATTTGAAACTCGACTTTCTCGATTCGCACATTGATGAATTTCCACCAGCCCTAGGTGACTACAGTGAAGAGCATGGTGAAAGATTTCATCAGGATATGAAGGAATTTGAACGTTGATGGCAAGGAAAATGTAGCGTGAACATGATGGCGGACTATTGCTGGATGCTAAAAAGAGAAGTACAACCTAATAAGAAAAAGAGACGTAGGAATCCTTTGCATAGGTCGTTCGAAAACAAGCGTAAGTCAATTTAGCTCTTGTGCAAATTGACTTTTGAGTAGTATTTTGAGAGTATGTTCAAAATGAGGCGGTTGACTCTCTTTTCCCATAACAATTTCGGATTTAGCAGGTCAAAATGCATAAAAATAAACAATTTTCATTTTTTCTTTTCATGTTTTTCCACAGAAACACGGTTTTTTGACAGTTTTTCGAGGTTATGTTCAAAATATGATGCCAACCTCCTATTTTTGACGCCGGATTCGGATTCAGCGGGAAAAAATACAAAAGAAAAGTATAGTCGCCATCCCAGAACCACCAATTTTTTTTTTGTCGGCCTGTGTTATTTAACAAGTTATTTTTGCAATAAATAATTGATATACAAAAAATGGCCATTCTTCATGGTTTTTTCATTTTTTCGAAAAACTTATTGACAAAAATAATCGCGACATATCTTAAATTATAGGTCTTTTTATTTTCTAATACTTTCTTTAAATCTTTTTTCAAATGCTTACGTTCGTTGCAAGAATTAAAAAATCTGTGTGGGCCAACTTTGCACCTCCATGGTTCAGAGCCTACGGAAAATTAGGAGTTGCATACTATATAGGGTATGTTTTTACATCGCCCTTAACACCCTCATGTAAGTCTCATCCGTTCCTGAATTATTGTTATGATAAAGTCTTTATTGATTGGATTAACTTTAAACATTGAATCTTGAACTTATTGCATTTGAAAAATCGAAAAAAAAAAGTTTTTTTTTAAAACCACATTTTTTGGAAAAGCATATACAGTATTTGACAGTTAAATTTTTCGGAAAATTGAATCAGAGATTCTGAAAGTTTATTAAATTTTACGTCGAATACACTTATTATTATACTTTTTACAACTCATTTTCATAAAAGTTATAAGCGTTAAAAACGTCAGTGAAAATTTGTCCGTTCGGGACTTAATTGGTCAAAGAAAGAAAAGCTAGAAGTTTTCCGAGACATGAAAAAAGTTGAATGGCAAGAAAAGGAAGTCAAGGAAATACAAAAAATTCACTGTTAGAAAGCTGAACAAAATCTTGTGTTTGCTTCCAGAACTTTATTGCATGAATGAAAAATATGAACTGATAAATTCAAACGGAATAAATGATTATTTATTTTTTTTTAACGTATTAAACTTAAAATTGCTATAACTTTTGTTTTGATTGACCAAAAATGTTGACCAATGACTCATTCTGAAGGTTTTGACAACACTAACAATATACTTATAAATTAAACAGTGAATGAATAGTAAAAGAGCATAATTATTGGAAGAGGACATACTTTTAATATTCTATAATTGAAAAAAATAGAATGAAATTTAAAAAATTTATTAAAATAGAAAACGCAAAATAGCATATTTTGATCCACGTTGAAAGTTAGTTTCTTTTATGTATAAAAACATTAAAATTTGAAGAAAAAAAATATAGTTTTTAAGAAAATCACGTTGAAAATAGATCGTCTTTTTGTTTTTCATTAATAGCTTGACGGCATTAATTTGAATTTATGAAATAACAACGCAATGTAAATGTAGGCTAAATTCCTCACATTCAAAAAAAATCGTCTCGAAAAGTCAAAAATTGACGGAGATAGAGCATTTTGAATATGGAGGTCCTTTTTCATTTTAACATTTAACACAAAATAGACTATAGCGTCGCGAAAAAAGATGCTGATTGTGTAAAGTATTTCAATTTTACCTTGCTGCTGTGTCTTTTGAGACTTTGATGGATCGTTCTTTCAGTTTTTCCTATGTAGACTTTTCCACAAGAGCCAAGGTATTTTGTAAACGCCGGGAGTGTGCAAAGGAGGTTTTTTGTCTTTAGGGTTGTGAAGAATTTACTCTATTTTTGTTAGAGGTTTATGTGGTACGGATGCTGTGTTGATTTAGTATTCGTCCGACCTGTTTTGTGACGCCTTGTATATATGGTAGTGTGGCTGTGTTAAGATGAGTTTTTTCTTTTTGTTGAATGTTGGCATTGGCAATTTTAGAGCGTTATTTTTTAATTGTTCATTTGATTTGTCTTAGTGTATAACCGTTTTGTCTTAGGGTTTGTTTTACTTTGTCAACTTCCTGTTCAATGTCAGCTTGATCAGGAATATAAAGTGCTCTATATATGAGAGAGTTAATGACTGAAAGTTTTTGGGAAGGGTTATGGTAAGAGGATGTGTGTAAATATCTGTTAGTATGCGTAGATTTTCTGTATACATCGTGTCCTAAAGTGTTGTCGGGTTTCTTGTAGACTAGAACATCAAGGAAAGGGAGTTTGCTATTTTGTTCCATTTCCATAGTGAATTTAATATTAGGATGTTGTTAATTCAAGTGTTCTAGGAATCCATGGAGTTCATCTTGACCGTATGACAATTAAAAAAGAACGCCCTAAAATCTCCAATACCAGCACTTAACAAAAAGAAAAAACTCATCTCAACGCAGCCACACTAACTTATATACAAGGTGTCACAGAACAGATCAGACGAATACTAAATAAACACAGCATTCGTACCATATACAAACATGTAAAAAAATAGGACAAATTCTTCGACACGAAAAACCTTCGTTGCACACTCCCGGTGTTTACAAAATACCTTGCTTCTGTTAAAAGTCTACATAGAAAAAACTGGAAGAACAATCCATCAAGGACTCAAAGAACATAGCAGCAAGGTAAAATTAAAACACTTCACACAATCAGCATCAGCAGAACACTAAATCTAAACCGGCCATCAAATAGATTTCGACTACACAACTATCCTC
Source organism: Anastatus disparis (assembly GCA_017163975.1). Lineage (NCBI taxonomy): Eukaryota > Metazoa > Arthropoda > Insecta > Hymenoptera > Eupelmidae > Anastatus > Anastatus disparis. Next base: position 2,238,390 of record JAFFSR010000393.1, read on the forward strand.
GCCAAAACCAACTCTCACTTTCCAAGAAAACACTGAGAAACCATAAAAATACTAGAACATCCAAGCAATCTAAATAGAGATAACGGCTACTTCCTGTACATTACAAAAATACATTAAAAAATTATTGTAGAAAAAGTATAAGTTATAATTTAAGATATGAGACTCACAAATGCCTGAATATTTACCTTTTCAAAGGTTTTTTGTAAAAACTTTATGACTTTTTCTGGGTTTTAAATTTTTTATTGATGTAAGTAAATTCAAGATTTTCGTTAAGAACAGGACGAATCAGCTGTCCTTGTCTAATTGATTTTTTTGTTATTTACTTAAGTATTAATCGATTTTTCTGCGAATTAAAGGTTGAGCGCAATAAATGTAATTATTAAAAATATTCATGCACAAGAAAAAAAATTCTGAAGGAGTGCTGGGTAATAGGTTATAGTGAGGAATGCTGAAGTAATAGGTTAAATTTACAATATTTTTGCATTCCTTATTTTTCTCAAAAACGATGCGATTGAATTTTTTCTTCTTGTGCATAAATATTCATAATAATAATATCTATTGCGCTCAACCTTCAATTTGCAGATACATTGATCAATTTCGGTTTTTAGAGAACATTTATTAAAAATGATTTTTACATTAAAAAATGTGAAGATACAAATAATTTATAATCTGAGATATAAGACTCGTGAATGCCTAGACTTTTACCTTTTCAAAGGTTTTTTTGGGAAGATTTGCACATCAGATGGCAAAATAAAATCAATCGATGTGATTTCATTTACATCAGTTGAACTAATACGAACATTCATTGATTTTTTTAGCACTGATAAAAACATATCAAAATTGAGGAAAATATTTAAGGGGGACTTGAGTAATCAAATAAAACATATTATTATTTTTATATTGATTTGTCAGGTTATCACTGACGAAATGGATTTTCTTGACTGAAGGTAGAATGTCTTCAACGAGATTTAAGGCTTTCTTTAAATAAGCAAGTACACTAGGGCTATCATGACATAAAGATGGAGATATGGTGGCAAAACCTTGAATTTTTTCCACCGTGTATGAAACTCCTGTGTGCAAAGTTATTTGTGATCTATTAGCTTCAAATTGTACTGCTTGTATCTCACTGGAGTATTTGCAATTAAAGTTTTCACTGAAATCTATGTGAATGATACATTCATCTTTTTGCAATGATTTTTCTAAACCATAAATATCTTTTTTTTATGTGTCATTTTAAGTACATAATTTAGAAACATCTTTGTCTCTAACACAAAATAATTTATAATTTTTTAAATATCTATTACGTTTTAAACTGTTTTCCGAATTGTCACGGTTGTAGTCTTTTTTTGTCTTTTCATTAAAACGTACTTCTTTAACAGATTTCCATTGATCAAATGAAATTCGTTCAGATGATTGCATATCATCGTAATCAAAATCAATATCGTTATTTTTGCAGTTTTCACAACTTCTAGCATAACACGAATCTGAGCTTTCTACACATACTAAAGAGTTTAGAATTTGATAGCTTGAGGTCTCTTTGATAATTTTTTTTGAATGAAGACTCTGCGTTAGGAATTTGAAGTTTTCGTGTAAATAACAATCGCAAGTATTTCTTTCGTTAGTTTTTGAAAAAAGACATTGACGTGGACGATATTTTGCGAAAATTGATAAACTTGCTTTCACATTTTCCCGACAAAATTTTTTATGACAATATACGCTCAAATATATATATATATATACGGTTAAGCTCATATTCAAATAATGCTTTTGAATTTTGCTTTGTTGATAGTGATAGTAGCTTTTTTTAGATTTTTCACCTGGATCAATTCTTTTAAATACATTTTTTCAGTTCTTTTCTGAATTTCCTTGTATGAATTTGCTAATTGAAGTCTAACTGTTTCTGCAGCGATCTGAAAAATTTAAGTAGTTTAAAAATTTATTAAATTTAAAAATAAGAATTTGTTGTATACAGTACTCACACATTGTTTTTTTCTATCTTCTTTTTGCCTGAAAATCGATAAAGGAGAGCTGCTTCTTTTTTATTCATTTTCTTGCTTAATCAATAATAATTTTGTTGAGGATTTTTTTATCTTTAAACTCTCTTTTTTTAATGAAGTATTTTTATTGTAACACTTTCGTCTTCTTTTGGCAAAACTGTTTTTTACCGTTTGTATCCACGGATTTTTATCAAGACTCGTACCTAGTTCTTGCCGCTCATCATTGCTTTTATTCCTTTTTTTTAATCTGTAAGATTTTGGCTACGCTTTTTGTTTTTTTTTCTTTCTCTATGTTACTTGTCAGTCAATTCACTCACAGGTTTAAATTTTAATTCAACACCTTTTTTCTTTCGCGTCTATTTTCTTGCTCTTTCTTTAACACAATATTATTATGTAGTTCAGGATTTTTTCGAATTTTTTTCCTTTTTGCTACCTCAGCATCTCTTTTTCTTTAATTCTTCTTCTTTCGAAGTCTTATTTTCCTTTTGATTAAGTCTAAAATAAAATATTTGAAATTATTAATTTATAATTAATTATTTTGATTTTAATTAAATAAAAATATTTGATAAAATATCCTCAATTTTCAATAATTCAACGAAAATGCTAAAATTTTAACTGTTTTAGATATATATTTATTTCATTGGTACTATATTATTTATTTAAAATAATAAATCAGTTATTTGCACAAAAAAATTAAAACTAAGTACACTCATAATATACAAATTCAATATTCTCACCTTTTTTTTTTCTTTTTCGACACGCATTATTCAGGAATGTCTCTTTAAACCGTTGAGCGACGGTACTGACGATTTCGTGTTTCTAACAATATATATTCTCGTTATTAACGACGATTGACTTATTCGAACTACAGACACTTTCTTATAGGTCACAAATGTTTAACGAGCCTGCGACCGACACCAAATCGAAAAGCATGTATTTAAATGGCGAACTGGACGAGGTATCTTTTCATTTGGAGCAGGAGGTTAATACATTAAGATCTCTTGAACTTGAAATTATTCTTATATAAATACAAACCACGGTACTTTCGCAGTTAAGCGACAGGAGAAAGTCCGCGCGATTATTGTTGTTTACAAATATGTCATGAGCGAAGGCAATTTTTCACATAATCAATAAAGTTTCTACTCTTGCTAACTAGGAGAGGGTCTGACCTCCGGATCACGGATTTTGCTCAAACTTTGGGATAAGTTTTTAGGTGTAAAAATATGAAAAAAAAAACAAAATATTAGACCCTAATGCTCAATATTTCCCTAGTTACAGGTAATTATAGAAAATCACTCGAAAAGTTACTAGATTTTCAAACGTTTATAGTTCTTTAGCATTAATAGCTAGAAGCTTAAACCTTTTTTTAAATGAAAGCTGAGCTCAAATCCTTTCAAAATATCATCTACAGCATTTCAAAATATAATTTTTTTCCATAGTTACAGCGTTATTAAAATTTGACCTAAATTTTCCTTTAAAAATATTAATTAATAATAAATGCTGAAATGTAGTATAATTTTAATAACGCTGTAACTATGGAAAAAATAATATTTGATATGCTGTAGGTGATATTTTGAAAGTATTTGAGCTCAGCTTCCATTTGAAAAAAGGTTCAAGCTTCTAGCTATTAATGCTGAAGAACTATAAGCGTTTAAAAATCTAGTAACTTTTCGAGTGATTTTCTCTAATTACCTGTAATTAGGGAAATATTGAGCATTAGGGTCTAATATTTTGTTTTTTTCTGTTACGTCGGGGAAATTCACAATAAAATAAATTGATATTTTATTATGAATTTCTGGCGTTGGCGCGCGCGTGCTTAGTGGTGGATTCTTTTGTAGTTATTACAGAAACGTTAAATTCGGCAATATAAAGGAATAAGAAAAATCATTTGTTAAATTTAGTATTAGTACGAGAGTGTTTGTGTACCTATTGTGTCTGTGTAATTTTTATTTTAACCCGAGCCTAATAAGAGAGTCTTAGGTTAAAATAAAGCCAGTGTCCTCCCTTAGAGGACCCTATTGGCAGTGCTTGTTAGTAAAAATGTTATATTTTTTTATTCCAACATGAGCCTCATAAGAGAGTCTCAAGTTAAAATAAAGCCAGTTTCCTCCCTTAGAGGAAACTATTGGCAGTGCAATAATAATAATAAAGAAATTCAATTAATTTGTATAAATAAAAAATTGAGAAAATATTGTAAAGAAAAATAAATAAATGAAAAGGGTACATGCAATGTAATAAAAATAAAAAGGTAAAACAAAAATTTAAAATTAAGTTTTAGTTTTATTTACGATAAAAGATAAGGAACATAAATTTTATAATTGAAAAAAATTAATTTTATAATTTTGATGATTAATTTTAATGTAAATATATAAAAAGTTTGTATAGATAAAAATTGAGACAACTTACTTTCAGGTTAGAGAGATAGACCGTTGCTAATCCTGGATGTAGTGTGATGTTCAAAACTCTTTTTTAGGTGTTTTAAGGGAAAATAATATTTCAAGAGAAATATTATTTTGAAATTTTTTTTTTTTAATGAATTTGAAAATTTTTATTTTTAATTATGAAATTTCTAATTTGAATTTGAAGTAAATTTTTGATTGAAAAAAAATTTAGAAAACAAAAGTAAAAACTTAGAAATTGAAATTTAGATTTGAGGTATAATTTGTTTAATCGCAAAAAGTAGTAAAACAAAGATTTAGAAATTAGAGTTTGAATTTGAAGTAAATTTTTGATTGAAAAGAAATTTAGAAAACAAAAGTAAAAACTTAGAAATTGAAATTTAGATTTGGGTATACCTTTAGAGTTTGATGAATTTATAGGCTTTGAAGAATTTGAAGTTGAGCTTGTAGAGCTGGATATGAGCTTATTGAGCTCAAGAAAGAGACTGAATTTGTTTTGTCTCTTCTTGAGACACATGAGTATTGTTTCCCTTCCCAAGGGACTCGGGGGTGTAGTCTTAGGGGATTAAAACAATTAGAAATTGAGTATTGGTCGGTCGACCGGAAGAGGCTGGACATTACGCGTTATATTGATGGAAACAGGCCCAAAAATAAAGGCCTTTGGAAAAATTTGATGTTTTCAAGAACGTTGAAGCGTCATCATTGTCTATCTCTCTCATATGTATAGCTGTCTCTTTCTTACAATTGTTTTGAATACTTATTGCTAATTTATGTAAATTTTACTTAATAATAATAATAAAAATATAAAGAGAGAGAAAAATGAAAATATATTTAATAAACTATACGCTATAATTACATTGTATCTTTCAAGATATTTTAGCATATAACTTTAATTTGTTAAAAGAAAAATTTTAAACATCGTTAGTAAATCTGATTAAAAGAAATTATATTTTGAAATATACAGTGTAATTCTGTTTAAATTTATTAACTAATTAATGCATAAATTAAAGTAAGCGTGGAAAAACATAATAGTATGAAAAATGATTATAAATAAAAGTATAGATTATATAACTATCTTAAAACTAGTGTACTAAATATGTTAAAAGATATCTTAAAATTAATGTAGTGTCTAATATTTTAAAAAAATAAACGCATTCTATTAAGAATAATAGTAGTAGAAACTGATTAAAGTAATAGTGACTAAATTGATTAAGCTAAAACATTATAGTAAAAAATAAAGCACAATGAAAGTGTATAGAAACATAGCTTAAACTAAGATAAGAATAAAGAAATATTAATATAATAAACATTTAAAATTAACTTAATTTATAATATAACTAAATTAACTAATAGTAATAGTAACTTAATCTAAATTGTTTGTTAACATATAACGCAATAAAACTAAACGAATAATATTATTATAAAAAGATAATTTAGTAATAACTCTTAGTAGTAAAATACAATTAATTAATAAATTTTACGAATGCTATTAGTAACTTATTCTAATTGGACGCACTGACATGTCCATGCGTGAGTGTGCATACTAGTGTATACATGTTTATATATATATATATATATATATATATATATATATATATATTTTTTTAATTAATTGTTTAATTGAATAAAATGATAAATATAATAAAAATAATAAGTAACATATATATGGAAATATATATATATATATATACATATACATATATACATATATGTTGGTTTATAGATTATAATTTTTACTTAATATTAAAATTTTCTCATAATATTTTTTCTGTAAAATTTTTGTTGTTTTAAATTTTTTTTGGATTTATTTTATTTTTTTATTCATTTATTTATAGTTATTAAGATTAGCACATTATAAACTTAAATTAAAAAAATAAAAGATGCTTAAAATTATTTTATTAAGAAATATTTATTGAAACGTTACTTTTCGTTCCCACTTCGGTGAACAACCTTAATAAAATTTTATTAATAGGAATCGTACAAAATAGATAAATAATTATTAAAGCATAAATGATTTTTATAATAATTGAATATTGAATTTACAAAATTTTACTCAAAACATAACGGTATCTAACGATTGGGAATTTTCTAAACGTGCAAAAGGTTGCTTTAATATTTTTTTATTGCCCTATTGTGTACAAATCTGGCAGACGGATTAGCTGGCGACGCAAACAAAGTTTACAGGACTAGAAAATTTTTTCAGGCAAAGAGGCATATGGAAGTATATAAAAAAAATTATCTTTTATGTATGGAAAGTTTTGAAAGATATAAAATTATTTTGAAACGTGAGAAAATGTTAGAGAAAGTTAAAGGAAAAAATATTTTATAGGAGAAAAAAAAATTTGAGAAAGGTTAAGGGAAAATTTTGAGTGGCGACAAAAATTTTATGATAGGAAGAGAAAATATAGGAAAAAGATTTCTTCTTTAAAAAGAAGAATACACTGAGAAAAAAACATAGTTGGCTTTATTGCGTTCCCTAGTAACGATAACCATGTTACTCTAGTATTCAATATATAGTCAAATTAACCGTTTATATTAGTAGCATTTACTAGACTGAACGTAGTAGGAATTTCTACAGTCTTTATTAGTATTTTATTTACTTTTTTCAAGATATACTAACAGAAGTTTTAAGACTTTAAAGTCTCGTTTTGAGTCTTTTAGGCTTTTATTATAATTAAATATTCTTATTTCATCTACTTTCGTTTGTAGATTATAACAATATGCAAATTAATAGTATAATTTATTATATAAATTTTGAGGTTAAGATCTATTCATCATGTGCTACTGAATGCCGACCAGAGAATCTAGTTGTATTTACTATGTTACCGTAGTAAACGAGAGAAACAGTACATTGGTTAAGCTCATCGGTCTTCACGTAGTAAAGCCAACTATGTTTTTTTCTCAGTGTAGGAAAGAAAAATAAAAAGTTTTAAAATTTTAGCGCGATATGACATTTCCATATTTTGACACCTAAAAACTTATCCCTAAGTTTGAGCGAAATCCGTGATCTGGAGATCAGACCCTCTCCTAGTGAGTTTATTAAAATGTTAAATAAGTTCCAGAATAGATGTGCGTAAGTCATATATTGCTTAAATTGGTTACATAAAATATAATTTAACTAACAATTTTACATTAAACATTGAAAATTGAATTGTAACTGCATTTATTAACGGTTACATCAAATATGCCATTTTTTGGAAATACCTATATAATAATTTAAATTTCTTCGCATCATTTCTGGAACAACTTACTTAAAATTAAAAACGCTGCCAAGTGCTTTGGCGGAATGCTTTCTCATAGAGCTCTTTGAGTTTCATTAATTTTTTTATATTTATTTAAATGCGATTTTAATATAAATAAATTGTCCAACATTAATATTTACTCATTTGTACTTTATAAATTTCGAACATATATGCTAGCTGATTGCCTTTTCAACATTTATAATGTATTTTAAAGCATCAAGAAATACAAAAAAATTTGTTCTATTGAAAAAATGATATAATGTTGTAATAAAAAGAATGATGACAACAAAATTTCTAATCGTAACCACGCTAAGAGAGAAGATAAATGAATAATAAAAATTTTTATGAAATTTTCAAAATGCTCTTAAATTAAAACTGCGCTGAGAAAATTAGTTTTCCAAAGCTTGTTTTCTTTAGAAATAACTTGCATACAAATTTTGGAGCAAGTCTATCGAATGGTAGTGCGCTAAGAAAATCAGTTTTCAAAGAACCTGTTAAGGATTTTTTTGGTAATAGTCCAGGCAGGATCTGTTTTAAAATGGGTAGATTTGGATGTTTGGTATATAGTCGCTAATTTTCGCTTAAATGTCTCCAAAATTATGTTGGATATGAAAATTTTGATATGCGCCAGTTGAAAAAGTTGTGCTAAATTCGCTATTAAACAAATAGTGAAAAAATCTCGAAAAATACGACTTTTTTCATCCTTTTTTTATTTATAGCTCCTTAAATATACATTTTAGAGAAAAATGTAAGAGGAAAAAAAAGTTAGATGATATAATTTTACATGAAATATTAAACTTTTGAAATGAAAAATTTCATTTTTTATGTTAGAAAAATGACAGCAATTGCGAAAAAACTGCCCAAAAATTAATATTTTATTAAATGATTTTTTTAACTATTTAAATTTATCATATGATTTTAATATTGGGCCACAGAAAACTTTTTGATATGATAAAACAGCCCAGCAAATTTCATTAGAATCGGTTTGTTCATTGCTTCACGATAATTTAACAATTAAGCGTCCCGCAAAAAAATGCAAAAATTTCAAAACTTCATTGCAAATAAAATAATGCTTTCATATGGGTGCTGATTTTTTCACATATAGCAGACTATTAAAGCTTTCAGATGCACTTTGAAAAATTAAAATCCGTTGATCAGGAGAGTCTTGGGAATTTTTATAAAAATATAGTTAAATTTATGCTTATAAACAAATTAAATATCTTTTTCAATTTTGAATTAAATGAAACCCAAAAACTTTTGTTTAAAAATTCTCTGAAAGGTGCTCGTTTTAAAAAAAGAAAAGTCAAATTCCGCTCAATAGTTTTTGATGTATGACTCACCAAAGTTAACTTGTGTTTATTATTAAACAATAAACAATAGAAAGTCAATTGAAGCGTCATTAGCTTTATTTGTCCAAGCACTTTTTAGGTAAAAGTTTTCAAAACATACGCTCTTTAGAAAGACATAAAAAATATCGATTAAAATTACTCTGATCACTCGAAAAGTCGTTGAAAATGTAGAGGGTCACGTGATGGAGCAAGCTGATTGAAATGTGAAATCAAGATCTAAAAACTACAGCGCGCTCTAGAAATGCGATTATCTCGGCTTCTAATGTACCGATTTTAGTCAAGGAATTCAAATATTTTATGATGAATAATTAATTATGCGTATAATTTGTTATATTCATATAACTTTAAATCATGAGATAAAATAATTTGTATTTTTTTCAACATTTATTCGTCCATTTTACATAAAAAAAGCTTAATCTTATGTCATTTTATCTACTAAATGAGAACTTATTTGATATTAATTTTCAATATTGTTTAAACAAATTAGAAAATTGAAAGATTGTAAATAATTGAAAAAAATGTTAAATAATTTTAAAAGTATCATCATTTCAATCGTTAATGTCTATAATAAACTAAATGAGAATTTTGTACTTATTATTAATCTTTGATAAATATTATTAATTTATTAATTAAGGAAGTTTTTCGTATGAAAGTGAAACATTTATTTGAAAATTAAGAGTTTCAAACGGATAATATAAAAGAAGAAATATGATGTGAAAAATAAATAAATTTATTATTATTTATAATAAATAAAAGGAAACATTTTTTATAATTTAAGATAACTTTTAATCAAACTAGATTAAATCATCGCTCTTTTTTTCGAAATATTCATCTTCAAATTTTATATTATTTACATTTTAAATTATTATATCTTCAAATAGCAGAATTATAATGTAAAAAATAAATAAAGTGACCATCGTATGCTTGAGTATTTACTTTAGATTCACTCAGATATTGTGGTTATAATGTATTTGGAAAATGAATAAAAATAAAAGACTCAGCTAAAGCTTGATCATAATTGAACTTTGACTTTGGCAAGGGTCAATGATTTTAATTCGCTTTATACAAATGTTTCTTTTTCATACATTTTAAACATTTTATTTGAATTAAACAGGAGTTTCAAACTGCGTAAAGGTATGATAAATTTCTTATATATTTTATGTTCTATAATAGACAATGTTTATATACTATAATAGACATTAACGATTGAAATGATAAAAAGTGCTTGGACAAATAAAGTTAATGACGCTTCAATTGACTTTCTATTGTTTATTGTTTAATAATAAACACAAGTTAACTTTGGTGAGTCATACCTCAAAAACTATTGAGCGGAATTTGACTTTTTTTTTTTAAATGAGCGCCTTTCAGAGAATTTTCAAACAAAAGTTTTTGGGTTTCAAATCAGCACCCATCTGAAAACATTATTTTATTTGCAATGAAGTTTTGAAATTTTTGAATTTTTTGGCGGGACGCTTAACTGTTAAATTATTGTGAACCAATGAACAAACCGATTCTAAAGAAATTTGCTGGGCTGTTTTATCATATCAAAAAGTTTTCTGTGGCCCAATATTAAAATCATATAATAAATTTAAATAGTTAAAAAAATCATTTAATAAAATATTAATTTTGGGCAGTTTTTTCGCAATTGTTGTCGTTTTTCTAACATAAAAAATGAAATTTTTCATTTCAAAAGTTTAATATTTCATGTAAAATTTTATCATCTAACTTTTTTTTCCTCTTACATTTTTCTCTAAAATGTATATTTAAGGAGCTATAAATAAAAAAAGGATGAAAAAAGTCGTATTTTTCGAGATTTTTGCACTATTTGTTTAATAGCGAATTTAGCACAACTTTTTCAACTGGCACATATCGAAATTATCATATCTAACATAATTTTGGAGACATTTAAGCAAAAATTAGCCGCTATATACGAAACATCCAAACCAAAACAGATCCCGCTTGGATTATAATGATGTTGAGTTAAATTGGGTGACACACTACCAAATTCATGATAAGTGTCCTTTCATCAAAAAGTTATTTAGTTCGTATCAGTAGAACAAAATAATAAAGGCATCCATGCTAATTTCTCAAAAAGTGTTATAAAAATTCAAATTTGTGAAGAAAAATCAAAATGACTTTTAGAATTTATCATCGCTAAATATGATTTATGTATATAAATGTACAAGGCAATTAAAGACAGGCATTGTTATATTTCTATTTAATAAATATTTTGTAGTTTTCAAAAGTTTCTCTTCTTCTGGGAGTCAAAAATAAATTACAAACAAATTTTCAAGCACATTCTTCGAGTAGTTTACATAAAATAAAAAAAAATGAATAAAAAATTTTTATGAAAATTTTCAAAATGCTTTTAAATTAAAACTGCGCTGAGAAAATTAGTTTTCCAAAGCTTGTTTTTTTCAGACAGTAGCAAATAATTTGCATACAAATTTTGGAGCAAATCTATCGAACGGTTTTCGTAAAATATAAAAAAAATAAAAAATAAAAATTTTTTAAAAAATTTAAAAAATGGTCTAAAATTGAAAGTGCGCTAAGATAATCAGTTTTTAAAAGTTTTTCTACTTTTGGCAGTCGAAATTAAGTTCCATACAAATTTTCAAACAAATTCTTCGAGTATTTTACGTAAAATACAAAAAAAATGAAAAATCGAAATTTTTTTAAAATTCTTAAAATGACTCTAAAAAAAAACTACGCTGAGAAAACCAATTCTCAATAGTTTCCGCACGAGTTCATCGAAAAATTAAATTGTATGGAAAATTTGAAGTAAATCCATCGAGTAGTTTTTAAAATTTTATTGGCTCAATAAATAGAAAATTTTTTTTTCAAAAATTTCAAAATGTTCTAAAATTAAAACTAAGCTAAGAAAATTCGTTTTTTAAAATTTATTTTATTTGGGCAATCACAAATAATTTCCGTGCAAATTTTGAATCAATTTTGAAGCAAATTCATCGAGCAGTAAACAAAAAAAACCGAAAAAATGAAAAATGAAAATATTTTTTTTTTTTTAAACGACTCCAAAATTAAAACTACGCTAGAAGAACCAATTATCATTAGCTTCCCAGCAAGCTAGTCAAAAAAATAAATTCCATGCAAAATTAGAAGCAAATCCATAGGGTAGTTTTCGAGATACAATTTACTAACTGAAATCATACATACACACACACACACACACACACACACACACACACACACACACACACACACACACACACACACACACACTCACGCACGCACACACACACACACACACACACACACACACACACACACACATACAGACATTTTCTGGAAAGCACTTTTTTCGACTCTCCGAGTTCAAATATGTACAAATTAATAAAAAAAATAGAAAAAAATGTTTTTTATCGATACAATGTTTTCTCTATGAGAAAGCCTATCTCTTTTATATAATTGTTGCTTGAAATTATTCATCATCACTTCCACATAAAGATTATTACAAAGTTATGATCACACAAAATTTTAGACTATATGTACATCTATAAAAATGATAAAACCTTCATTGTAATTAAAATAGGAAAAAATTCTTTTTCTTTTTGCTTTCTCATAGAGAAAGCATTGTATCGATAAAAAAATTTTTTTTCTATTTTTTCATTAATTTGTACATACTTGAACTCGGTGAGTCGAAAAAAGTGGTTCTCAGAAAATGTCTGTATGTATGTATGTGTGTGTGTGTGTGTGTGTGTGTGTGTGTGTGTATGATTTCAGTTAGTAAATTGTATCTCGAGAACTACTTGATGGATTTGCTTCTAATTTTGCATGGAAATTAGTTTTTTGACTAACTTGCTGGGAAGCTATTGATAATTGGTTCTTCTAGCGTAGTTTTCATTTTAGAGTTGTTTAAAAAAAAAAAAAAATTCGATTTTTCATTTTTTTGGTTTTTTTTTGTTTATTACTCTATGAATTTGTTTTAAAATTTGTACGGAAATTATTTGTGATTACCCAAATAAAATGAATTTTAAAAAACTGATTTTCTTAGCTTAGTTTTAATTTTAGAGCATTTTGAAATTTTTGAAAAAAATGTTTCTATTTATTAAGCCAATAAAATCTTAAAAACTACTCGATGGATTTACTTCAAATTTTCCATACAATTCAATTTTTCGATCAACTGTTGCGGAAGCTATTGAGAATTGGTTTTCTCAGTGTAGTTTTAATTTTATAGCCATTTTAGTAATTTTAAAAAAATTTCGATTTTTCATTTTTTTAGTATTTTACTTAAACTATTTGTAGAATTTGCTTAAAAATTTGTATGGAACTTATTTTTGACTGCCAAAAGAAGAAAAACTTTTGGGAACTAATTTTCTTAACGCACTTTTAATTTTAAAGCATTTTTAAAATTTTTTACAAAATTTTTATTTTTAATTTTTTTTCTATTTTATGAAAACCATTCGATGGATTTGTTCCAAAATTTATATGCAAGTTATTCGCTACTGTCTGAAGAAAAGAAGCTTTGGAAAACTAATTTTCTCTGGCAGTTTTAATTTTAGAGCATTTTGAAAATTTTCAAAAAAATTTTTATTTTTCATTTATTGTCTATTTTGCGTCAACCATATTATAAATTTTCTCTAAAATTTTTGTACAATCAATTCGCTATTATCTGAAAAAAATAAGCTTTTAAAAACTAATTTTTTAGAGTGGTTACAATTTTAGAGAATTTTAAAGATTTAAAAAAAAATCTCGATTCTTTATTTCTTATTTTTTTATTTTACGTAAAGTACTCGATAGATTTGTTCTAAAATTTGCAGGAAAATCATTTGTAACTGCCGAAAGAAGGGAAATTTTTAAAAATTGATTTTCATAGGGTAGTTTTAATTTTAGCGTATTTTTAAAATTTTGAAAAAGAAATTTTGAAAAGAAAATGTTATTTATTTAGCCAATTAGATCTCGAAAATTACTCGATGGATTTGCTTCAAATTTCGCATACTATCTATGTTTTTGTATAAGTAGACGAGAAGCTATTGAAAATTGGTAGTCATAGAACAGTTTTTTTTATAGAGCCATTTTAAGAATTTTAAAAAAATTTTCGATTTTTCATTTATTTTGTGTTTTACGTAAATTACTTGATGAATTAGCTTTGAGATTTGCATGGGAATTATTTTCAACTGCCAAAAGGAGGATAACTTTTAAAAACCGAATTCCTTAGCGTAGTTTTAATTTTAGAAAATTTTATAAATTTTCTTAAAAAATTTTCATTTTTCAGTTTTTTTCTATTTTACGTAAACTACTCGATAGATTTGCTCTAAAATTTGTATACAAGTTATTTGCTGCTGTCTTTATAAAACAAGCTTTAAAAAAATAATTTTCTTAGCGTAGCTCTTTGATCACTTCTTTTGATTTCTGTGTTATGGCCGAACTTGGTTCGGACAATTGAGTTCTTCACAACAAAAATTATTTTATTTTTATTGGGAACCAGTCTACCGTCCCAGGACTTACCTTGTCACTTTATTTATTAAATTTATGAAATATACACATATATCCACATACATATACTCATTTATGAAAATAAAGGTAATACAAACTTTCATAAGTGTTTCTGATTATTTGGTTAATTTAATTTAATTGAAATTTTGGTTATTTCGATTTATTCACGTTCGCTCTGCTCACTTGTTCGCTTATTCGCTCCGTTCGCTCTGCTTCATTTATTCGCTATATAGCTACAACGCGCGAACGCTATAGATGCGTCACCTATGGCTGTTCGCTTGTTCGCTAGTGTACTCGTTTGCTCTCCCCACTCGTTCGCTATACATACATTCGTTCACTCTTATGTGTTCGTTCCGTTCGCCTGTATACTTGTTCGCTCTGTTCGCCTTCCTTCTCGTTCGTCCTCCCCACTCACTCACTACACACTTCGTCCGCTCTATTGTGTTCGCTCTGTTCGCTTATACTCTCATTCACTCTGTTCGCCTATATATTTGTTCGCTCTCCCCACTTACTCACGTATGCAGCTTTCGTTCTCTCAATTATATACGTTCGCTCTATCTCATGCGTTCTCGCGTATTCATTCACTCTATTCGTTTAAGTTATTGTTTAAATTTAGTTATATATGTATATGTATGTGTGTATATGTGCGTATATATATATATATATATATATATATATATTGTAACGGGCGCGTTTTGCTGGATGCACGGTCGCCAGGTAATTTTAATAATAAATTACCAAAATATAGATTAAAGTTACATTTTTTCCAGGAAATTTTACTTTTTTCAAATTTAAATATAATTAAAACTATTTTGTATCTCAATAAATGAGCAAATAAGTGTTTCAATTACCTAATTCTATCACTCTTAAAACTACTCCATAATGTTTTATAGCCCCCCACTAAAATAGAATTTAAAAAAAAAATTTATATATAATATATTCAAAAAACAATAATTTTTTAATTGCTAACTTTGTAGGTTTAACAACAAACAATTTTTTATCTTCGATGCGTTTTAAGTAAAGTCTTATCGATACAAATATATATATTAACTGTAGTTTTTACTAACAAAATTTTTTAATTTTCTTTAACAAGAAATAAATATATAAATAAAATCTATTTGAATTACTGATATATGAAAAAGAAAACTACTATTTTTTATTCAAATAATAAAATTGAATAATAGAATTAAATTAATACTAATATTAATTATCTAAAATTATAAGAGATCTTCTCTCTTCTTTCTTCTATATTATAATTTTCATTAAAGCTATTTTATTTCTTCCTTACTTTTCTATATGCTAGGAGAAGCTTCTTTATTAGGGGTCTTGGTCCCTCTAAGGATAGTACATGACTTGAAAATTGTACTTCCTTTAATACAAAACTAGATTTTCTAAAATTTAATCTTAAATTGTGCTTTTCTAATCGTTTGAACAATTCTTCTAGATTCTCTAAGTATTTTTCAAAACTTTGAGATATACACAATAGATTATCAACAAAGGCTATTACTGAGTTATGCAGATCTCCTATGGCTACCTTTTCCTTATAATTAATGGGAATAGACAGTTGTTTTTCGTCCTTGAGCTGCAATTCGTGCTCATAAACGTCTAGCAAACCTGGTTTTTTATTAAATATTCCATAATATTGAAATATTAACATAATTAACTTTTGTTTTTGTTCATCTGTAAGGCTTTCATTTGGCAGTATTTTTTCTTCGATCTCTTCATACATTAAATCGTATTGAGGATCATTAGAATTTTTATTGTTTAGTTTTGAGACACTTTCACTGTACTCAATACTCAAACTTTGATATTCATTCTGTCCAAGAATGATATCAATATAAGGAATAATTTCCTTTTTATTTTGATTACTGATACATATTTTTTCATGTACAGTATCTAAAATCATTTTTAAGCCTTTTTGTACATCGTAGCCCATTATGCACTCTCTCACAAGCTTTGGAACTACGATAAAAATGGCATTAAATTCAATACTAGCCACCTTAACAGTTAACATAACTTGCTTCGTTATTTTTGTGGATTTTAAACCAGTTGCACCCTTAATAACTTTTCCTGCTATAAGTAAAGTTGGACGATCTTTAAGGATATAAGAATTATTTTTATAAAACTCTTCTGAAATACAGGTCACCTCACTGCCTGAATCTATTAATGCTTGAACTTTGATGCCTTCCACCTCTAATGGTATCTGAGGACATTTCTTTTTTATGATGTTGACACCGTCAGGTTCAATATCATATAAGAGTTCACTATGAGGATCACTAAATATAGTATTAACCTCAAAACTTTCTTTTTTATCAGTTGCATTTTGCTGATTTATTTTGCTTTCTTTAGGATCCGAGTTACAAAATGCAACTACTGTCCGTTTCCCGATCTTGATGTACCTGCTTCTGGAAATAAGCTTGTAACATCTACATCTTCTTCATATCTTCTACAAGCTTCATTAATAAAGTCTTGTGGACTTGATGATTTTTGCTTTGGGTTTATATCTTTTGATTTATTTCCTCGTTGCGTTCTCATTTCATTTACTTCATATTCATTACGAGGTTTATTATTATTATTTTTATTCCTATTATAATTATTATTATAATAAGTTGGATTTTTATTCGGATGGCTTTTATTCTTTTCTATAGAATCTTGCTCATCCTCTTGATTTTGATCATCAAAATCAAATTCAGATAGAAGTGCAAAGAATGCAGTTTTATCTTTGATACGTTGTACACGAATTGCACTTCGAATTCCTCTATCAAAATGACTACTTAATTGAGTAATTATTTCGCAATGATCTCGATGTTCATCTAGTTCTTGTGCTAGATTAAATAATTCCATTGCATATTCAGATCTATTCGAATTCTTTTTAGGAATGAATTTTCCAAATTCGATTTTTCTTTTTATAGCCCTCTGGGTATTATCATTCCAGAACTGTAATTTAAATTCTTTTTCAAAATCTTCTACTGAAAAGATTTCTTTTTCGTTTAGATTGAACCAGTTCTGTGCTATTCCTTCTAAACTTTGAGAAAATATATATTTTATTTCCTTATCATCAAGCTTTGTTACTTCAATATATCGTTTTAGATCATTTAAAAACTTGATGGGTCTTTCTTCCAGAGTCCCTTTAAACCTCGGAATTCTCAAATTCAATTTTTTAGTTGCATCACCTAATGCTACTGTATTACTATTACAAGTATGACTTCTTGTTGTATTAGCTACTTGCTCTTGCAAGCTTCGCGTGGCATCCTCATTATTTTTTATTGCCACATCTAATTCAGCTATCTCTTGATGTCTTATATTGGACATAATATCTTCATTCTCTTTAATGAGATCATTTAGATTTTTGTTTACTGATTTCAAGCTTTCTATCTCATTCTTTAAAGATTGATTTTCTTTTTGCCATTCAGCTTTAGCATCATCTAATTTTTTATTCATTAAATCTTCTAAAAGTTTTAATGATTCCTTCAGAGAATCTTGGCTTATTTGCATGTTATTTTGCAATGTACTCTGATTTGTAACATCTATTTCAATGTTTATTATTCTAGCTTCTAAGCTATCTTGATTCTCATCGAGGCATTTTACTTCCTCTGCTACTGCTCTTCTCCATGAGCCAGATTTTCTTACTGCTTCAGGAGAACTTGCATCTGAGAGCTGATCTATTTCATTTAGAAGCTCTTCAGATGTCTTCTCATGCAATTTCAAAATCGATCTTCTTTTCGACATTTTAAATTGATTTAATTATGAATTTATCAAAAAAGAAAAATATTCTATGATTCTTTTAATTTATATTATTTAAAGAATTTAATTTATTATATTTAAATTAACATTTATTTAATTGCACATAAGATATACTTTTATTTTGTATTAAATCGATTTTTAAATTTAAATGTGTTTTAAATTTACTAATAAAGCATTTATCTTCTTTTAATGGAAGTTTCCTAAGTGGAGAACAACCTTTATTTTGTATTTAAACTAATACACGTAATATCTATATGTGTGTTTTACACTTAGACGTGCTTTACTTTATTTTTTTTAAATTCTATTTTTTTAAATTTCTTCTTCTAATTATTAATAAATAATTTAATTATTGATTTATTGCAAATTTATAAATGCCAATTTATTTATTTTATTTTAATACATTATTTTAACATAATAAATGCAGAAAAATAATTAAAAAAATTTTTATGCTCTGAGGTGGATTTGAACCGCCGACCCCTGCGTGCCAGGCAATAGCTGTGCCATTAAGCTAACGTGGCTTATTATTGCATTTCATTCAATACGAGCTATATATGAATCCTCGTATAATAGTCTTATTTTTATTTTTAAACGTTATTATTTGAATAATCATTAAATCAACTTAATTTATTTAATTAATTAGCTTTTAAATTCTTCATAAGGGCTCCAACTTCTTCTAATGAGACTATTTGGTTATAGCTCATGCCCTCGAAGATCCTTCCTCTAAATAAAGATATCATTTAAAGAATTTTGTAGTTAATCTTTTATTTTAATTTATTTATTAAATTATTATTTTAATAAATATTTTAATTGCTGTATGATTATGAGTGCATGTCCTGTCACGGTCGCCAGCTGTAACGGGCGCGTTTTGCTGGATGCACGGTCGCCAGGTAATTTTAATAATAAATTACCAAAATATAGATTAAAGTTACATTTATAAGTTCTTGACATGCATTAGTCACATAATCCATACAGCAGACAGAATTAAAACACCAGCATCGACGATCTCTTCTAGATGCTTTACTATTAGAGATGCGATAACTGATATTTTAATTATCATGTAAGGCTATATAATCGACGACTTCCATTAGATGCTTTACTATTGGAAGTGCGATATTATATCCTTATTTTAGATGCAATTTATGTTGGTACAACAATCGACGACATTCACTGGATGCTTTACCATTGAATGTGCGATAATATGTACTTTCACGATAAGATGTTTTTTGATTGTTATTATCTGAAAATAAGTTTAAATTAATAAATTTAAAATCATTTTATATCTTTTAATTTTTTAACTTTATTTAATAAAATATATCTTTTTATAAAAATTACAAATGAAATGAGAACGTTAAAATAGTCTAATTTCTACATGCTCTCGTGCCGAGAGTCAGATCAAGAATCCGATAAAATACATCTTAGATGTTACATGATCGAACATCTAAGAGAGAATGAGAGAGCTTGGATGAATTCACGCTCTTTTATATTATTTTATAAACCTTCTATGAAGTTCTATTTCTCACTAAAGAATTATACATTAGGAAATAGAATGTTCGATAAGGCTGATTCCATTTCAAATCGAACAGTCAGTATACACTCAAGTCACCAATTACTGCGCTAATGGAGTATGTTATTCTACCCTAAAAATAAGGGTATACGTATTTTTTTATTTTGCTGAAATATCAAAATTGCATCAGATATGCACTTTTGAAAATTGCATACAAAAACTAAATGTTAAAACTGAAAATGTTGAGAATAACTTTAGAGAGCTATCGTTTTACCAATTTCCAATGAATTTTGATAAACCTTTTTTTATTTTATTTCGTTTTGAGCCCTCTTCAACTCCGTGCAAGAAATTTAAAAAAAAAACTAAAAAATGACTGAGATATATGCATTTTACCAAAAAATGCACTTTTTATGCACATGCATTTTTCTCGAAGAGACCATTTTTTTTTTTGCTGAAATTTTTTTTGCTGATAGAGGACCAAAATACCTACCTAATAGTACTTGTTTGATCCCGGCTTTTTTGGTTTGGAGCGAGAAAAAAATTCACAAATTTTGTTGGTGAAAAATGCTTGTATATACGTTCGGAAGTCTTAAGCAGTCGACATTTAAATATTATCCTTCGTTTAGCATTATCCAGGAACAACGACGTGGACGTAGAAGGATTCTGTTCCCTTCGGGGTGCTTTTTTAGAGTGAGTTCCCCTTGCCTCTCACTGTTGGGATGCGTCAAAAAAATAATTATGGATAATTATTTTTTTTTATTTTTGCGCTTATTATTTTTAGTTTTAAATGTAGTCTCACGACGCTTGGCTTTTTTTTCTTGTTTTTCATTTCATTTAGTGCATGTATAGCTGTCCTGCCAATAAATATATGTGATTTTAATTCCCCAAGTTTTTTTAACCACATATGACTTTTTTGAATTCCATTATATTTAGAAACCCCACTCCATTCAATATTTTTCTTTTTTCTAAATCTTTCAATCTCATTTATTGGTAGTAAAATGATTTTTATTGCATTGGTGTAACGTTGAACCCAATTTATAAAATCGTCAGCATTTTGTATCGATTCTTCATGAAAATATTCCATAACGATATTTTTTGTGCTTTCATCAATAGGATGACCAGTATATAAATCTGGCTCCGAATAAACTCCTTTATTTTTCAGGAGATTTCTTGATTTATTTATCATATACTCGCTTATATTCGGGAATAGTGAGCAAACTTTTATTTTGCTTAATTTTGAAGGTAGTAGAGTTAGAAGTTTTATTTTCTCCGAAATAGAAGAGCATTTTTCTAAAGCCAATTTAAAATTTTCTAAAAATTCATTCCAATAGTTTTCAGTGGAATTTTTGTCCGATTCTATTGATTCAATTGAAATGCCATACGCATCTTCTAATTTACTTCCAACAGTAGCAGAAAAAGCTGAAATTAAGGATTTTTTCTTTTTAGATACGTAATTTCCTCTAAAATTTTCAGGTATTGCAGTTTTTCTTTTTAGGGGTGAGATGCATTCAGGTAAAACTGAATTAATACTCTCGTTTAATTCCTCTATTCGTTCGGGTGTCTTCGGAATAAAATCATCATCTCTTCCGCTAAAAAGTTCAGTGATTTCATTTTCAGATATAGACTCAAGATCACTTGAAATCATTTTTGATATGCGTTTATGGCAATTTTTACATACATTAGCAGATGGCAATATATTTAAATCTGGATGAAGCTGTGCCAAATTAATGGCTAAATCTTCCAACGGTCTAAAACGTGAATTACTGCTCATATAAACTACCTTTTTATGCATTTGAAAAAAATCGGGACATAAAATTCTTTTAGAAGAGTAAATTTCGGACATTGTTATTTCACAATTTTGTTGAATTTTTCACAAGCCCGAGAAGCACCTTTCAAAGCAGCCGTAAAAATAACTAGCTTCTATATAACAGTTCTAATATGCTGTTTTAGTTACGCGATGTATTTGTCCGCGAGTTAGCCTCCTATTGTTTGTACATCGAAACATACATAATATAGATATACACGAATAGAATTCTTTTTTTTCATGTTTAAATATTTATTTTTATATTACGAATTTACACACACATATATATATATATATATATATATATATATCACTATTGATGCTATATACATGCATACAAATGTAAACAAATGATGAGCCAAGCATACGACAGTGTTTGAATGCAGACTGCTTAAGACTTCCGAACGTATATACAAGCATTTTTCACCAACAAAATTTGTGAATTTTTTTCTCGCTCCAAACCAAAAAAGCCGGGATCAAACAAGTACTATTAGATAGGTATTTTGGTCCTCTATCAGCAAAAAAAATTTCAGCAAAAAAAAAAATGGTCTTTTCGAGAAAAATGCATGTGCATAAAAAGTGCATTTTTTGGTAAAATGCATATATCTCAGTCATTTTTTAGTTTTTTTTTAAATTTCTTGCACGGAGTTGAAGAGGGCTCAAAACGAAATAAAATAAAAAAAGGTTTATCAAAATTCATTGGAAATTGGTAAAACGATAGCTCTCTAAAGTTATTCTCAACATTTTCAGTTTTAACATTTAGTTTTTGTATGCAATTTTCAAAAGTGCATATCTGATGCAATTTTGATATTTCAGCAAAATAAAAAAATACGTATACCCTTATTTTTAGGGTAGAATAACATACTCCATTAGCGCAGTAATTGGTGACTTGAGTGTATACTGACTGTTCGATTTGAAATGGAATCAGCCATAAAATTCATTTAATATAGTTGCAAAAGAAACCTTTAATTATGATAAATATATTTGCAAAAGAAACATTCTATTTCCTTTACATTTCAAAAAACTATTTTTAATAATCTATTTTATTATTTATCATCTAGAAAAGCTAATTTTTTATATTTTAATTCCTATCTTCAAATTTTAACTTATACATATGATAGAAATTGGATGTTCTATTTATGTATAAACAATTATTTTAAAAAATTATATCTAATATATTTTATTATTAATAATCAAATATTGATAATACTTTTTCATTAACAGAAATAGAACATTCCATTTCTATATTCATTTTACTATCTCTGTACATATACATTTTGACTTATCTTCGTTATCGGCCTCAGTAGGTAACTATGAAGTCCTACTTATACCTTTAACGTAATTTAGACTTATTATTACAGAAAATCATTCTGTGTCTTAAATAATGTTCATTTATTTATGAAACATTCATATTCAATTTAATAATTCTAAATAGAATTGATATGAGCCGTTTCAATATATATATATATATATATATATATATATATATATATATATATATATATTTGTGTTTAAATATAATTTATACTGTAATTCTATAAATATGATTGTTAGTGCATAAATTAATATAAATATATATATATGTTATTGTTAGTTGAATTTTTAATATAAATAAATTTTAAATCAATTACAAGAATTTAGATTTATTTCTTTTCTTTATTTTATTAATATTCAAAACAAAATTAAAATTTTAATTCCACTTATTTCCCTTCTTACAATTTAGTTAACAATTAACTTCGAAACCTTTGATTAATGTAAATCATACACTTATATAGTTAACAAAAATTGTATTTTATTAATTTATAATTGTTATCATTTCCGTAATTTAATTAAATTTTGATAAAATAATAGGAGAATCAATATTATTCTCTAATAATTATTCATATAACTTATCATTATATATCCTTCTTTTTCTAGACATAAATCTTACAACAATTTATCTTAGAGTAACGAAAGTAATTGCGTCTTAACTATCATCAACTTGATTTGAAATTTCGTTAGTATAAATAACTCACTGATTAGGAGAGAAAGAGATGAATTTGCTTCTGACTCGATCGTCCTGATATTTTTTATACTTAGACTCCTTAAACTACACGGTAAGAATGTCCGTGGCAAGATAAGGTTGGGCTTGCTCCTTCAATCGCTCGAACGTTCGGTTAATATTTCAGATTATTACCTCGAACGTCACCTTGATTCACCTTAGATCTCAAGTTTACACTCGTTGTCACTGTTAACTGATTTTGATTTAATTTAGTAATTAAATTTGAATCTTATATCTTAGTGTTTTCTTATTTTTATTTATTAGTGAAGTAGGGCTCTAATCTACTCACTAATATTTAATATTAAAAGAACTTATGTAATAAAAAATTTAAAGTAACACTGATTTTCCCAGTGGACCTGGCAGAGCCGACTCTTGCGGTTGCCGTCTTGTTGTGACTGAAGGCAGTGTAGTGACGTAGAGGTTTGTTTTTATTACCTCGCGCCCGGGTGATCGAGAGATGGAAGCTCCAATCAAACCTCGACATGTAGTCAAAATTTTCAAGACAGGAGTCGTTTTACTTCCTAAAAGTTCATTAGCTTGCTTACTAATGAATTCTTTTACCATTCTTCTCTGTCTCTCCTTTACACTTAGATACAGTTGACGGTTGAGTTTTCGCAATGAGTCGGTATTGGGAAACCGCTGACTCGGGACATCGCATGGAACTAATTTTGGTTGTTAACCTTTTGAATAGAAATGAAATTAAGATTTACAATTTTTAAATTTAAGAATGTTTTAATAATATTATATTGATTTGAAGAGCATAGTTCCATGGGATGTCACATCTGATTTAACGTTTTCACTAACTCTTTTCTTTCTCACTTCCTCTTTGTCCTTTTTTCTCAGATTGATCCTCATTTTTACCCTATTTTCATCCGTCCTTGTCTCTCTCTTCCTATTTACTAATCATTCTCTTACATTCACTAATTTTTTTTGAATAGCAATTGTATTTTATATTGAAATCACATTTTGAAAAATCAAATCAAATTACTTTATCTCATTGAACTCTATGAGAAAGCATTGCGCCAAAGCACTTGGCAGCGTTTTTCCATTGTTCCATTTATCTTAAACAAATATATAACTTGACCCTAGTGAAAAAATTCAGATAAATATCTATGTGGATGATCCTCGTGGATATCCATGTGGATGAACATGGATTCCACATGGATTCAAATGGAAATCTGCGTGGATGATCCACGTGGATATCCATGGGAATCATTCACGTAGATTTCCCAGATAAAATAACGTAGATTTTGAAGGAGGTAAATTTGTTGTTAATGATGAAAGATATTTTTAGTTAAAAATATCTTTCATTGTGAACAACAAATTCACCTTCTTCAAAATCTACGTTATTCCATCTAAATTTGTTTAATTCTTTAATGTTTTAAAATAACATTTTTTTATGATTTTCATTGCGACTTATAAAAATATCTATTATGTTCATTAAAATATTTATTATGTTCATTAAATAAAATAGAACGTGAGAAAGCAGGCCGAATGATCGTCGTTTAAGTCCAAATGAAACTGCCAGTTTATAAGCTATAAACTCTTTTATTCTTTTCGTGCGCATTCGCTTGCCATAAGAAAGTCAATAGACAGAAAGCGTGGTAGCCCCCTGGTGGTTAATTATCAGTACTATTATATAAATGTGTATATTCATATTCGATGATGAGCCGCCAGGGGGCTACCACGCTTTCTGTCTATTGACTTTCTTATGGCAAGCGAATGCGCACGAAAAGAATAAAAGAGTTTGGAGTTTATAAACTGGCAGTTTCGTTTGGACTAAAAGGACGATCATTCGGCCTGCTTTCTCACGTTCTATTTTATTTTATTAAATTGAAAATCCAATTGAATTTTTTAACGGGGTATCTTTTATTATTAACAACGAATTTAGATGAAATAACGTAGATTTTGAAGTAGGTGAATTTGTTGTTCACAATGAAAGATATTTTTAATCAAAAATATCTTTCATTATTAACAACAAATTCACTTACCTCAAAATCTAAATTATTTTATCTGAGAAATCCACGAGAATGATCCACATGGATATCCGCATGGATGATCCACGTCGAAGACAAAAAAGGTAAAGAAAAATTAAAATGGGGATAATGACTTATTATAAAACTATTTCATATATAATATATACATTTATCATTGTGATAAAATTTGGATTTAAGAATTAATAACTAAGAATTTACCAAAAAACAAGAAAAACAGTATAAAATATACGAAAAATTTTATTAATTAAGATGTAAAGGTTAGATTTTTAAAAATTCAAAGAATATATAAGGCGCACGTTACGGCCTCTCAGGCTGCAAGTTCATGAGACCAATTCATGTCTTTGAGCACGCGACGCGCGCTTTTTGATAAAAGAAATGAATAAAATCGAAAATTCAACTAAAATTAAATTTAAATTGTAATGAATAAATGATTCATTGCAATTGGATACAAACCATTATGTTGTAAAATAATATTTTGGTATTTTATACACTTCCCAAAAAAATTAACGCAAGATTTATTATGACGAAAAATAGCTAATTTTCGAAGTTCGATATCTCAGGAATATAAGGTTGTAGGAAGGTTAATTTTTTTTTAAATGAAAGATTAAAGTCTCCACTTTAAGGTAATGGCATTGGTTTCTCGATACAACGCAATCCCAACTTACGTGACCTTGAAATTCAAGGTCATTTATCAAAGCTCAAAATTCGTAAACTTTCGCAACGCACCTGCTCGTAGGTGATTTTTTCTCAATAATTCTGATTATTGCACCTGAAGTAAAACACTTTTCCTTCACTTTGAAAACAAATTCAACTCAATACAACTTGGCAGCGTTTTCAAAACTGTATTAAAAAAGTTCTTTTTCTGGAGGATGGAGAATTGGTATACAGCTAAATAAATATTACCATCGACTTTAGCGTTACCCAGTAAGCACCACGAGGAGGTAGCCGATCGTGTTCAGCTTATCATATGTGTGGGCGTGTAAAAAATAAATTCTTAAAGTATTTAAACATCATTATTTTGTAATTTTTTTCTTATTTTAAGTTACCTTTTACAAAATATATAAATTTACTAAATTTGTCATCGTTTCCTAGTATTGCCTGAAATCGACAGTGTAAAAAAAATTCGTCTGGGCCGTCTCTATTATTCTACCATTAAAAATCTTAAAAATCTATCATTCCTGAAAAAAGCTAAACCCGATCGGCTATTTTCTAGTGGTGCTTATTGGATAACGCTAAAGTCGATGGTAAAATTTGTTTAGCTGGATACGAATTCTCCATTCTTTAAAAAGAAGGTTTCTTTCAATACAATTTACAAAACGCTGCTACAACGTCAAAAAAACCGTATCAGATCGGATTTTTTTCTAAATTGAAAGAGAAGAGTTGTACTTTAAGGTGCAATAATCAGAACTATCAAGGAAAAATCACCCATGCGCAGGTGCATTGCAAAACTTTACATATTTTGAACTTTGGAAAATGACTTTGAATTTGAAAGTCATGTTAATTATGATGGCGTTCTATCTCAAAACCAATACCACTATCTCAAAGTGGAGACTTTAATCTTTTATTTAAAAAAATGACCCTATTACGACCTTTTTTTCCTGAAATATCGACCTTCGAAAATAGCAATTTTTTTTTTAGAATTGAGTGTTGTGTTAATTTTGTTGCCAAGTATATTTATGAAATTGGAAGAAATTTCACTAGAAATTGACGGCATTTGAAATTAATGAAATTTGAAGTCGGATAAATTAAAAAAATGAAACTATTATATTTAAATCGTATTAAATGTATGATGTTTTATAATTAAATATGATATAATATGATTTAAAATAATTTATTTTTTTTAAATATTTGAAGTAAATATTATTGTATTTTGAATACAGAAGTTATAATTATTTGTATTTGCACTATTAAAATTGGAATTTTTTATATTAAAAACATCGAATAATAAACATTTCATTTATTAAATCTATGAGTAACGTGTAATTTTTATATAAAATAACATATTAATTTACGTATTATTTTGGTTATTCAATTTGTTAATATACAATATATTTATTTATTTACATATAATACAGTGTAGTTTAAATTATGTACGAATTATATTTAATATTATAAATCGATGCGCATGCATGTATTAATTTATATATTTAATTATTATAATTTTAAATTATTTCACTACTGAATTATTTTTCATTTTTCCTATTGTTTGTAATTATTTATTTTATTATTATTTATTTATTGGATTATCCGTAATTTAATAGTATATGGGGAAATCCATAAAACTTTTGAATTCTTCGTGATGTTTTTCAAAAGTCTTTTTACAGCTGCTAATAGATTGTTGCGCGACGCATACTATTTAAACTGGGTTCAGATTTTTAATGCTATCATGAGACTCTATTTCTGATGGATTTATTAAATGTGCCACAAAAGGTGCAGTAAATATTTTTATAAAACATTAATTTTTTTATATGGTATTATCTGCTGCGCCGATGGTAGCACATTTAATAAATCCATCAGAAGTTGAGTCTCAAGATTGCACAAAAGATTTAAAGCCAGTTAAAATATTGTGCATCATGCGTCAACCCAGTACTAGCTGTAGAATAACTCGTCACTAGTGAATTAAAAGTTGTGTGGATTTCCTCATATATATGGTGAAATTTGTTCATTAAAATAAGATTTAAGGGATATTACATTATAAGAAATTAATTTTAATTATATTTAAATTTTATGTATAAATTATTATTTAATATATATATATATATATACTATTTATAAAATTTGATACAATTGCAAATTAATTATTATATTAATTTGCAATACAATTTCAGAATTTAAATGGATGGAATTTGTTAATAACGTCTGTTCATTAAATACTGTTGGAGATGAAAATATGTTTAATTATTTTTCTGCTGGAGTAGGAGTTTCTGATATTGAGAGATATGTACAACGTAGTGAAACCATTACAAGAATTAATGTGATTGAAAATAATCGAAGTCGGTGTAGATCTAGATTAAGAGCAGGCCGGAGCAGATTCGATACTGACCGAGGATCGAAAATCCGTTGTTTAATTTTTTCCTACTACGCGTAATGGATGTTGCAATAAATTATATTTTATGCCAGAATTATATAGGATCTTATTGTGTACAGAAAAAGGGTAGAAGTAATGCAAATAATTAAACAAAGTCTTAATTAAAACAAATACTTATATTATTTAAATATAGAAAAAAGTATACAAAATGAATCTATTTATTATAATGGTTTTGAGCGTAAAGCAGGTGAGAACGCGCGCTTCTGTTTGCGACGACTGCTCTGCTTGACAGACCAGCTTAGACTAAATTTTCGGTGGTGCTCGCGGGCCCAACTTTATTACAGACTAATCACGTGAGGACGCAACGATCACCAATTTAATATATGGACAACAATGGAATACATTGAAATTTTAAATACATTCACGAAATTTATTTCTCTATTGCGCTTGCCAAAAACAATTGAAGAAAATTTAAAAAAATAAATTTTATACTACAACTGTTTATTAAACTCTAAGTACGGTTTATTACTTTTTGTTTAAAATATGGTGAATATTATGAAACAAAATCTATTATACAATCATGTATGTATGAAAAATTGCGCTCGATAACAATTTCTTTTGAAAACAGTATAATTATTTTATTTAGGATAAAATAACATTTTTACTTCTCCGTCGGTAACCAAATTTGCTCCGGTTTACTCTTAATTTCTGAAGAACTTCATCAACGTCTTAAACAAAGTACTTTGTTTAAGACATATTTACAAGGAGAGTACCCGACCTTCGAGAAACGGATTTGGCTGAAACTGCAGAATATAATTTTTTGATGAAAAAAAAGAACCTGTGTTTTTTTTTCTTTGAATAGGCCCCATAGACGGAGATATAGACATTTTTTCAATAACATAATAAAAAGGAACATTTATAAGATCTTGAATAACCGAACAACTAAGACTCTTGCAAAAAAATGTATAGAAAATAAAATAAAGTACAGATTAAATGCTTTAAATTTTGTTACACTAAAAAAGCTTCTGCGGTTCAAAGGTTGTGCCTAATTAAAAATTAATACATATTTGTTAATATTTTTAGCGTGTAACACATCATCAATTTTTTACGCTAATATTTCATTAGCATATTTTAATCGCCTGTAGCTTTTGAACCACAGAAGCTTTTTTAATGCAATAAAGCTTAAATTAAAGTATTTAATCTGTACTTTATTTTATTTTCCATACATTGTTTGTAAGAGTCTCAGTTGTTTGGTTATTCAAGATCTTATAAATGCTCCTTTTTATTATATTTTCGAAAAAATGTCTACATCTCTATGTATGAGGCCTATTCAAAAAAAAGAAAAAACAGAAGTTCTTTTTTTTCATCAAAAAATCATATCCTGCAGTTTTAATCGAATTCCTTTCCCGAAGGTCGGGTACTCTCCTTGTTAGACTAAGTGCGTGATTTTTAGTTCTTACAACATTCATTTGTGTATTGACAATAACGTATTTTATCATTGGCTTAAAAATTATAACAGTTACAATGATTTATTGATGTTAGTACAGACTTGCAAACACATTGTAAATTCAATTTGTATAAATTTCGTATTTCTGCAATTATACTCAAACAATATTATGCACACATCTCGCTACAATATTAAAAACATATTATGTGATTCAAATGGCTGTATCTTATAACTTATATTTTATTATTTCTCAAATCGTTTATGCGAACTTGCTTTCACGTCTAGCATAATGTTTGTATTTATATAATATTTATTAATTTAAGATAATTTATGCCTGAAGAGGTAATATACTAACTAGGAGAGTGTCACACCTCCGGATCACGGATTTTGCTCAAACTTCGGGATAAGTTTTTAGATGATAAAATATGGAAAAAGCTAAAGTTATAGTCACAAACACTCAATATTTTCCTAGTTACAGCAACGAAGATAGACGCTTATAGAAGCGTACTTCTGGGTTAAATTTTTCGTCCGATACGCTGGGTAACACTTTAACATTGTTTGTATATCTATACATATGAAAAATTTGATATATATAGATATAAAAATACATGGGATCTAGTGGCGCCCTCAGTAGCTGGGTAACTCATTTTTGGCAGAAATTTCCCATTTAAGAGTACGCTTCTATAAGCGTCTATATTCGTTGGTCACAGGCAATTAAAGAAAAACACTTAAAAAGTTACTAGATTTTTAAACGCGTATAATTCTTAAGCATTAATAGCTAGAAGCTCCAAACTTTTTTTAAATTAAAGCTGAGCTCAAATCCTTTCGAAACAGTAGTTACAGCATATCAAAATATTATTTTTTCCCAAAGTTAAAGCGTAATAAGGATTGTATTACTGAAGTATGTTACTTGAGTGTATTACTGAACCTGGACATCCATTGAAATTATTCAAAAAGCAAGGTGGGAAATTTATAAATTATTTTTATATAAATTATTATATAAAAATAATTTATAAATTTCCCACCTTGCTTTTTCTATACCATTATTTGATTTAATTTTATAGAATAAAAATCAAAAGCTTTTTATATTTAACCATAAATTTTTGTAATCTTTAATAACTTAATCAATTAATGAATATTATTCTTTTTTAGATATCTGCACCACAAGAACGTTTATACAGTACATGGATAGGAGGATCTATTTTAGCTTCATTAGACACTTTCAAAAAAATGTGGGTAAGCAAACGTGAATATGATGAAGAAGGAAGAAGAGTAATTCATCGAAAAAATTTTTAAACCAATTAATAAAAACAAAAAATTAAAAACTTTCCATGTAATATCTTGAAAATAAATAATAATTGATTGCATTCAGTATTTAAATATTGCTTTCCAGTTATTTATAATTTTTTCAGTTTATATGTACCAAGTTGAACGTAATATATCGATTTCTTCTTGTCAACATAGCATAGTATCGTTTATGCCTATAATTATTCTACACATTTTAATTGTGCACCCTTTGTCATTGTCAATTACATTTGAATATAACTTGAAAAAATTGAAAAAAGAATACTGTTTTTTTGTGTAATATTATTTTTAAAAAACCATGTTCTTTAATAACAACTATTAGTTTATATATTAAGGTTTTCTATTAGGTGAGAATATTTGTGAAGAAAACTATAACTACATCCAAGCTTTTTATCCAAGAAATAACAACCAAACTCGGATACTTTTATAATATAAGAACCTTGTTAATAATATGATTTCACCGATTTTATGTATGTGATGATTGTATGTACGTGTTCGTACGGTAATGTACGTGTTTGTACTTAAATGTACATGTATGTACGTGTTTGTACGTGTGTGTACGCGTTTGTACGTGTATGTACGTCAATGTACGTGTTTGTACGTGTGTGTATGTGTGTACACGAGTTAGTACGTGTTTGTACGCATTTATACGTGTGCGTACTTATTTGCACGCGTATGTACGTGTTTGTTCGTGTTTTTACGTTAATTCACGAGTTTGTACGTTGGTGTACGTGTTTGTACGTGTACGTACGTGTTTTTACGTGTTTTGACGTTAATGTACGTGTATGTACGTTAATATCCGTGTTTGTACGTGTGTGTATGTGTGTACACGAGTTAGTACGTGTTTGTACGCATTTATACGTGTGCGTACTTATTTGTACGCGTATGTACGTGTTTGTTCGTGTTTTTACGTTAATTCACGAGTTTGTACGTTGATGTACGTGTTTGTACGTGTACGTACGTACTTTTACGTGTTTTGACGTTAATGTACGTGTTTGTACGTATTTGTACGTCTTTGTACATGTGTGTACGTGTATGTATGTTTGTAGGAGTTTGCCCGTTAATGTACGCGTTTGTTTGTGTATGCATGTGTGTGCAAGTGTTTGTACGCATTTGTACGTTAATGTACGTGTTTGTCCGCGTATGTATATGTGTGCAAGTATATGTACGTATTTATACGTGTGCGTACGTATTTGTACCTGTATGTACGTGTTTGTACGTGTTTTTACGTTAATTTACGTGTTTGTACGTTGATGTACGTGTTTGTACGTGCACGTGCATGTTTTTACGTGTTTTTACGTTAATGTACGTGTTTGTACGTTAATGTACGTGTTTGTGCGTTAATGTACGTGTTTGTACGTTAATATACGTGTTTGTATTTAAATGTACATGTATGTTCGTGTTTGTACGTGTGTGTACGTGTTTGTGCGTGTATGTACGTGTTTTTACGTTAATGTACGTGTTTGTACGTGTATGTATGTGTTCGTACGTTAATGTACGTGTTTGTACTTGAATGTACATGTATGTACGTGTTTGTACGTATGTGTACGTGTTTGTACGTGTGTGTACGCGTTTGTACGTGTATGTACGTCAATGTACGTGTTTGTACGTGTGTGTATGTGTGTACACGAGTTAGTACGTGTTTGTACGCATTTATACGTGTGCGTACTTATTTGTACGCGTATGTACGTGTTTGTTGGTGTTTTTACGTTAATTCACGAGTTTGTACGTTGATGTACGTGTTTGTACGTGTACGTACGTACTTTTACGTGTTTTGACGTTAATGTACGTGTTTGTTCGTGTTTGTACGTCTTTGTACATGTGTGTACGTGTATGTATGTTTGTAGGAGTTTGCCCGTTAATGTACGCGTTTGTTTGTGTATGCATGTGTGTGCAAGTGTTTGTACGCATTTGTACGTTAATGTACGTGTTTGTCCGCGTATGTATATGTGTGCAAGTATATGTATGTATTTATACGTGTGCGTACGTATTTGTACCTGTATGTACGTGTTTGTACGTGTTTTACGTTAATTTACGTGTTTGTACGTTGATGTACGTGTTTGTACGTGCACGTGCATGTTTTTACGTGTTTTTACGTTAATGTACGTGTTTGTACGTTAATGTACGTGTTTGTGCGTTAATGTACGTGTTTGTACGTTAATTTACGTGTTTGTATTTAAATGTACATGTATGTTCGTGTTTGTACGTGTGTGTACGTGTTTGTGCGTGTATGTACGTGTTTTTACGTTAATGTACGTGTTTGTACGTGTATGTATGTGTTCGTACGTTAATGTACGTGTTTGTACTTGAATGTACATGTATGTACGTGTTTGTACGTATGTGTACGTGTTTGTACATGTGTGTACGCGTTTGTACGTGTATGTACGTTAATGTACGTGTTTGTACGTGTGTGTATGTGTGTACACGAGTTAGTACGTGTTTGTACGCATTTATACGTGTGCGTACTTATTTGTACGCGTATGTACGTGTTTGTTCGTGTTTTTACGTGTTTTAACGTTAATGTACGTGTTTGTACGTGTTTGTACGTCTTTGTTCATGTGTGTACGTGTATGTATGTTTGTAGGTGTTTGCCCGTTAATGTACGCGTTCGTGCGTGTATGCATGTGTGTGCAAGTGTTTGTACGCATTTGTACGTTAATGTACGTGTTTGTCCGCGTATGTATATGTGTGCAAGTATATGTACGTATTTATACGTGTGCGTACGTATTTGTACCTGTATGTACGTGTTTGTACGTGTTTTTACGTTAATTTACGTGTTTGTACGTTGATGTACGTGTTTGTACGTGCACGTGCGTGTTTTTACGTGTTTTTACGTTAATGTACGTGTTTGTACGTTAATGTACGTGTTTGTGCGTTAATGTACGTGTTTGTACGTTAATATACGTGTTTGTATTTAAATGTACATGTATGTTCGTGTTTGTACGTGTGTGTACGTGTTTGTGCGTGTATGTACGTGTTTTTACGTTAATGTACGTGTTTGTACGTGTATGTATGTGTTCGTACGTTAATGTACGTGTTTGTACTTGAATGTACATGTATGTACGTGTTTGTACGTATGTGTACGTGTTTGTACGTGTGTGTACGCGTTTGTACGTGTATGTACGTCAATGTACGTGTTTGTACGTGTGTGTATGTGTGTACACGAGTTAGTACGTGTTTGTACGCATTTATACGTGTGCGTACTTATTTGTACGCGTATGTACGTGTTTGTTGGTGTTTTTACGTTAATTCACGAGTTTGTACGTTGATGTACGTGTTTGTACGTGTACGTACGTACTTTTACGTGTTTTGACGTTAATGTACGTGTTTGTTCGTGTTTGTACGTCTTTGTACATGTGTGTACGTGTATGTATGTTTGTAGGAGTTTGCCCGTTAATGTACGCGTTTGTTTGTGTATGCATGTGTGTGCAAGTGTTTGTACGCATTTGTACGTTAATGTACGTGTTTGTCCGCGTATGTATATGTGTGCAAGTATATGTATGTATTTATACGTGTGCGTACGTATTTGTACCTGTATGTACGTGTTTGTACGTGTTTTTACGTTAATTTACGTGTTTGTACGTTGATGTACGTGTTTGTACGTGCACGTGCATGTTTTTACGTGTTTTTACGTTAATGTACGTGTTTGTACGTTAATGTACGTGTTTGTGCGTTAATGTACGTGTTTGTACGTTAATTTACGTGTTTGTATTTAAATGTACATGTATGTTCGTGTTTGTACGTGTGTGTACGTGTTTGTGCGTGTATGTACGTGTTTTTACGTTAATGTACGTGTTTGTACGTGTATGTATGTGTTCGTACGTTAATGTACGTGTTTGTACTTGAATGTACATGTATGTACGTGTTTGTACGTATGTGTACGTGTTTGTACATGTGTGTACGCGTTTGTACGTGTATGTACGTTAATGTACGTGTTTGTACGTGTGTGTATGTGTGTACACGAGTTAGTACGTGTTTGTACGCATTTATACGTGTGCGTACTTATTTGTACGCGTATGTACGTGTTTGTTCGTGTTTTTACGTGTTTTAACGTTAATGTACGTGTTTGTACGTGTTTGTACGTCTTTGTTCATGTGTGTACGTGTATGTATGTTTGTAGGTGTTTGCCCGTTAATGTACGCGTTCGTGCGTGTATGCATGTGTGTGCAAGTGTTTGTACGCATTTGTACGTTAATGTACGTGTTTGTCCGCGTATGTATATGTGTGCAAGTATATGTACGTATTTATACGTGTGCGTACGTATTTGTACCTGTATGTACGTGTTTGTACGTGTTTTTACGTTAATTTACGTGTTTGTACGTTGATGTACGTGTTTGTACGTGCACGTGCGTGTTTTTACGTGTTTTTACGTTAATGTACGTGTTTGTACGTTAATGTACGTGTTTGTGCGTTAATGTACGTGTTTGTACGTTAATATACGTGTTTGTATTTAAATGTACATGTATGTTCGTGTTTGTACGTGTGTGTACGTGTTTGTACGTGTATGTACGTGTTTTTACGTTAATGTACGTGTTTGTACGTGTATGTATGTGTTCGTACGTTAATGTACGTGTTTGTACTTGAATGTACATGTATGTACGTGTTTGTACGTATGTGTACGTATTTGTACGTGTGTGTACGCGTTTGTACGTGTATGTACGTCAATGTACGTGTTTGTACGTGTGTGTATATGTGTACACGAGTTTGTACATGTTTATACGCATTTATACGTGTGCGTAGTTATTTGTACATGTATGTACGTGTTTGTTTGTTTTTTTACGTTAATTCACGAGTTTGTACGTTGGTGTACGTGTTTGTACGTGTACGTACGTGTTTTTACGTGTTTTGACGTTAATGTACGTGTATGTACGTTAATATCCGTGTTTGTACGTGTGTGTATGTGTGTACACGAGTTAGTACGTGTTTGTACGCATTTATACGTGTGCGTACTTATTTGTACGCGTATGTACGTGTTTGTTCGTGTTTTTACGTCAATTCACGAGTTTGTACGTGTTTTTACGTGTTTTGACGTTAATGTACGCGTATGTGCGTTAATATATGTGTTTGTACGTGTGTGTATGTGTGTACACGAGTTAGTACGTGTTTGTACGCATTTATACGTGTGCGTACTTATTTGTACGCG
Organism: Anastatus disparis; assembly: GCA_017163975.1. Lineage (NCBI taxonomy): Eukaryota > Metazoa > Arthropoda > Insecta > Hymenoptera > Eupelmidae > Anastatus > Anastatus disparis. The sequence goes on from JAFFSR010000393.1 coordinate 2,274,844, forward strand.
TATGTACGTGTTTGTTCGTGTTTTAACGGTAATTTACGAGTTTGTACGTTGATGTACGTGTCTGTACGTGTACGTACGTGTTTTTACGTGTTTTGACGTTTGTACGTTGATGTACGTGTTTGTACGTGTACGTACGTGTATCTATGTGTGTTCACGTGTGCGTACGTGTCTGTACGTGTATGTGCCTGTTTGTACGTGTGTTTGCACCCGGTAAATGGCAACTAGTTGAATTATTCATCAATTTCGTACAGCGTTGTGAATAAGAAAATGGTTTTCCATTCAAAACGGTCAAGTTATTGAGAATACTTGCACCACTTACCACTTTCAGAGCCTGTTACTGGGAAAGGTTCTGATCAGTTACTAGTTATAGTGCAAGTAATTGACGAATAGTTCAACCATTTATCCTGATCTTGACGAAAACAAGCCATTACCCTGTAATAGCTTGTTTCCGTCTGCAACAACCCTTGGATTTTTGTTAAACAAGCATTAGTGATGGTTATTAATAATAACTGGCTAGGAAATTGCGTTTCGTAAAATATAGGATTGCAAAAGTTTTCAGTTACAAACCCAGTAAGTGGTAATTGGTACGGTCATTTACCAGTTACTACGCAGGTTACTTGACAATGGCCAGACCAATTTTCAGTTGCTGTGTAAGTTACTACAAACATTTGCAACCCAGACTACTGTTAACGAATTGGTGCCTACCATTGTTAAAATTTACAATATACTAACCATAGCGGAAAAAATGAAATCAAACGGGAACATCTATAAATAACTGGAAAGAACTAAGAATAACGGGAAGCAACTGTTATAAACTTTTTAGTATAAAATAACTGGTATTTACGACACATAAATACCGGTTATTTTCAGCTGTTTTTTGTTATTTTTAGTTATTTTCAGTTATTCCCAGATTACTGGGCATTACTATTGCGCAACTTTAAAAAGCTTTTTTAACACAGCCATTTGTATGCTAACGTAATTTCGTAACCAAGACAATGGAAAGTCTGTGAACGCATCCATACGATGCAATATATATTGTTCCAAATGCTCGTGATATATATATATATATATGGAAAATTCGAAAAATTCCATCACGTTTAAATCCTGACCCTGAACCTCTAAAATTTTTTTTGTATATTTTGGGTATCAAATAGAACATTTTCACAGATTTTCGACAAATTCTATTTTTTTGTTAGGTGAGTTGACGTGAAACGTCCTATATATATATATATATATATATATATATATATATATATATATATATAAATTTTGCGAATACGGCGTGCGCGAACCCGAAAAGCATCTGGAACAAAGTCGATGTATTAAAAAAGTACAAAAAAAAGATACTCTTGTGTAGCCAGACGATTGTGAGGACTTTAATAATAACGGATTTTACTTCCTTCAAAATCACCACTGTGAACTTCACTGTAATCCTTCGAGTCACAAAGGCGATTATTTGAGAGCCAACGTTTTATTTATGGCAGGTAAGATGAAAATATTCAATGCTTTACTATGAATTTTATAAATTGAAATTATTTTTATTATTTGAATAAGAATAAAAGTATTTTTTCTAAATAAATTAAAAGTATTATCTTTATGGTAAAATATGTTAAAATGAATTGCTCCGTCTTTAATAAAATTTATTATAATTGAAACTAAATTAAAAAATAAATAAGAGAAAATTTTAGTTTCAATCAACTTATTATTTCTTAATAAAGAAAATAATATTTGTAATTTAATCTATTCTGAATATATATTCCAACCATATAAATTTTTATTATCATAGACGATCTTAGGCTCCTATTCATAGACCTAACTCAAGTATGGGTTGTTACTTGAACCTGATTCTATCTCTGTCCCTCCATGATAAGAATAAATGACAGACGATACAACCGTTACTTGACCTAATAGCTACACTGGAAAAAAAATTTATGAGTAAAGAAAAGAATTTTATTGTATCGAGTATATTCTTTCGGGTGATCGGTAAAACATTTTTTTTATCAATATCATTTATTCCGTCAGTGAAAATAAAATTTTTAAATATCAATAAAATATATCTCAACATACATAAGATATTTCTTGAACTTAACAATATCTCACACTGGAAATTCTTAATCTTATTTTAAATTTATATCTCGTAATGTCAAAATAAAAATTATATTAAATAATTAAAATGAAATTTTTTTCCTTCAATAAAATATGTTAATGCATATAAAAAATATTGCGTATTAATTCATTTCTGCGTAACAAATAGAAGTAACTATTCATTGAATAAATATTATTTTCCTTTGAAAATATATCTGAATTTTTCAAGCTTATAAAATAAATTTTTGTAGAAGAATATATTATTTTGAAAATATGAAACATCACTTTTAAGCATAGAAATAATTTGTTTCAAGTAAATTTAAAAGATTAGTTCAAATGAATGTTTCAACAAATTTAAGTTTTTTTTCTGCAATATAAATTTCAATTTTTTTTCAATTACTGAAACTCTTTTGATTCAAAGAATTATTTTTTTATTCAAAGAAATATTTCTTTAAAACAGTTAAATGTTGATTTTAATTAAAATTTAGTTTTTGTAATTATGTTTATAAATAATTGTTGTGAAATTTTTTTATACTGAAATGTACGTTTTTAATCAAAATAATAATTACTTTATTACAATGAGAAAATTTTTAAAGTTTTTCAGTTATATTTTCTTCATTCTAAAAATTATTTTTTTTTTTTTAATTTAGAATTCTCTTTTTAATGTAAAGAAATTTAATAAATTAAACCGCTTTTTTGCACCAACAAACATTCTAATGTTGAAAAGAGATAGGTTTATCGAAGTCATGAACTAATTTGTTTAATTTAAAAATTATGTGTTTGGATTAAAAAATTATTTGACCTAAGATATTTTTTTCATTTTATATAGAAATTATCTCAAATAAATATTACATTTTTTCAATAAAAAAATATAGCATTGTTTTTATGAAAGTTTTACTGACTTTCAACACTATTTTGGAAGGAAATAATTTCTTAAAGTTAATAAAATATTTTTCTAAATTCGAAAATTTTTTTTTTCAAATATAATATTGTATTCATGAATATTTCAAGGTTTTTTTTGTTTAAAAAATTATTTCATCAATTTAAAAATGATTTTTCTTTGACTCAAATGAATTCATTTCTTTGCACCACTTCTATTCAATTCAAAAACAGCTTCTATAAAGTTAAAATAACTTTTTACGCTGTGTAGTCACAAATTTCGCGAGAAATTCCGTGATAAAAAGAACGTTTTCATATACTTATTCAATACCGTTTCAAAACAATGTATAATAACTATTTTTATAGTGAAAAATAAGGCTTCCTTTTTTTTAAACATTCTGCAGTTAAAAATGAAATTTCATTCCTTTAATATTAAAGGACAATGATGAGCGACCTGCTCTAAGATGAATTTAGAACAAACGTGCCTGTTTTTTTTTAATATCTTACAAATAATACATGTTTTTGATTAACAATCATTGATTATTTTATTACTCACTAATGTCAAATAATTTTTTTCTTTCGTGCTATATTATTGAAAAAAATCAATAATTTATAAAAAAATTATATCTTATTATTACTATATAGTTTTTGAATAACACTAATTTAAAAATACGTTTCATGACACAATATATAATGAAATTGAGATTTTGATTCGAAAAGGACAAAAATAAATGACCTATTATAGAATAAATATCAGAATTGTTTGTAATCCCTAGCGGAAATATAAAATGTTTAAATCTGTTTAAAACTGTTTAAAACTGTTTATAAGTGCGAAATTTAGGACATGTAAAACAGTTATGAACAGTTTTAAACATTTTCAAACACTTTCAAAAAGTTTTAAAAATTTCGAAATGATTTCAAACAGTGTTTCATAATTTTGTGTTTGTAAAAATTTTCTTATATATATTAAAATTTATGTAATATATACGAGAAAATGTTAACTTTAGTTTAAAATTATTCTGTATTGTTCAAAACTGCTCAAAAATGTTGAAAATTTTTTATAACTGTTTTAAATGTCAGAAATTTCGAACTTGTAAACTATTTTGAACAGTTTTAAACAATTTTGAATAATTTTAAACTATTTCAAACAGTACTGCACATTTTATATTTCCACTAGGGATTGGAGATATCATCTTTTCCTCTATTTTATTGACAGTGGGTCTCTTGATCACTGTGGACTGAGACCCGTGATTTTTATTGGCCAGGGACAATTTTTAATTAGTTTTTCCTGGTCTCCTAGTTCTATTTCACAGAGAAAAATTCAGAAATATTTTTCTAAAATTTTCCAGGGGATTAAACTCCGGTCTACTACAGCATGAGCCAAGAGCCTTAGCCCCTGCGCTACCACCGATTGTACTTATAGGTATGAACTAATTTTAAATGAATGATAATCAGAAGATTGTGAATATGTATAAATTTCAAGAACAAGCCAAAAAAATCATTCCTACTGAAAATTTTGTATGAGCTCTCATGTGGGATCTCATATGAAATCGCCTATGAAATCTCATATATTGTGACCTCACTTATATTACATTTATAATATAAAGAAAAGAAAGAGAGTTTAAGAGAGGATAAGTTAGAAAAAAGAATAAAATAATAGATAATTACCGATAAACTTATTCTCTCTCGAATTCGAATCATCGCATTAAAAGTCTATCTCTATCTTGTGCGTCGGCGCGACGTAGCAATTAGAAGTATATCAGCGCGCGAGATGGATAATAATAAGAATGTATGTACGCGCTTGGATGTGCGCCGAAACACGCCTATAAAGTGACGTACGCAAACACACATCCAAGCGCACCTGTAATAGTATAATGTAAGATATATAAATGTATCCCTTCTACTTAGAAGTAGGAGAGGATTGCGGCCGCGGCGGCTTAATCGACGCTTGAGCAGGTTAAAGCCGAATCTTTGTACGGCACTCTTTGGCCAGCTCTCTTCTAATAAAGTTTAACTAAAAATTAATAAGTTGTAATGTAGTGTTCTTATTTTTCGATTATTCTGCAGGTCCGCGAGGAGCTGGATAACCACCAGCTCCGTACCGGTAGCAGTAATAACGAAATAAATACTTTTATTAAAATCAAAGTTTTATTTTGGTAAAATAAATTAAGTATACATTCACTTATATTTCTTTTTGTGAATGTGTTAAAGTGTTTAAATCCTGATAATTATTATCTATTTGAAATTAGTTGTGTATAGTGTAATTAACTATTATGATTACTTTAAATATTAGTAAATAGAAATTAGAGAAATGCTCTTTATAAGACTATAAGTCTTTAGAGTTTTATGGCTTATAAGAGGCCTTTACTATAACTAAACATATAAGCAAAGAGACCCCGGACTAGTTGTAGCATGGCGTCTACACTAAAAACGGGTCTAGCTTAAAATAACCTTTCTCCCTTATCCTTTAACCTTTCATATGAGTACTTTGTACTACCTCTTCAGGGTTAGGGTTGTGAGAGGTTACAATATATTCGTTGAAATTTAAAAATAAAATAAATATATGTGAGATCTCATATCAGATCGCACATATATTTATTTTATTTTCAAAATTTAACGACTATACATTCGATTTCATATGCGACCTCATAGCCGATTTTATGTGACATCTCATATGCAATCTTGTGTGCGATTTCATATGTGACCTCACATGGGAGCTCTTACATATTTTATTCAATTTAAAAAATTTTTAAAATATATTTATTACTTCTTTAGTTTTTTTGTCTTTTTCTTTAAATTTTGACATATTTTGACATTAGCTATATTATTACAATCATTTTAGTTAAAATAAAAAATCCTTTGGAGCTGTTATTTTTTTATGAACTTAGATCGCAAATTGGATATAAAAGTTGACAGTCCTAACCTCAAAATACTATAAATTGAAAACTTTTATATAACTTTTTCAGTATAAGATTTTGTTAAATTTCTTTAGTTGTCCGCACTCAAGTTGAATCCTACTGATTTTTTTTTTAATAGAAAAAAAAACCCGATTAAATTCACCATTTACTCACAAACTTGGATCAGAAATATTATCAGAAGGGTAAGCTTCATCATGCCCTTAATGTATATAATTACACTAATATTATAAATTCCTTTAATAATGATACAAACAACTAATAACTGTCAATAATACTTTTTATTGCTGGTTAAGAGGAGGTCACGTATCTCTGTCCTTTTCTAATCAAAGAAATGATTTTTTTACAAAAACTAATAACTTTATCAAAAAATGAAGAGAAAGCCGCATCTTGTATCAAAAAAGCAATATTTTCTTTAATGAGAAAAAATTAATTTTATTGCTTCGTTTTCAAGAAAACCTTGAAAAACTTAAATCATAAAGGTTAGGGTGGACAATTTGGTTTTTCAAGGTTTTCTTGAGAATGAAGCAATAAAATTAATTTTTTCTTATCAAAGAAAATATTGCTTTTTTTTATACAAGATGCGGCTTTCTCTTCATTTTTTGATAAAGTTATTAGTTTTAGTAAAAAAATCATTTCTTTGATTAGAAAAGGACAGAGATACGCGACTTCCTCTTAATCATACAACGTTTCAGTCATATTTTTGATGACCCTTTTCAAGTGCAAAAAATTGATTTAAATTAATTTACTATTTATAATGATGTTAAAATCCTTGATAATGAGTGCAATTACTATGAAAGATTGGTATCTGAAATGATTAATATACACATTAACAAGAATAATATCAATAGAATGTTTGATACACAAAAGTTGTTAACTGTTTTTAAAGATTATATTGATGGTGACTTTAGGATTGAGAATCGGAGTTGATAATGTTTCTTATTTTGACATGTGATGTTTTTGTGTGTATATGTACATGTGTGTGTATATATATATGTATATATGTATATAATTATATAAGTATTCATTAGTTTACTATAATTAATCTTTCAAATTGTTCTTTACGCTTTCTCTTTTATTCTTATTCTTTTTATAATTAATACATTTAATTGAAAGTACACACACGCATGTGCTAATGGGTACATACGACAACAGCGCCCTACTACATAAATATCTTTTAACTTGGTAGCTCACAATTGTGTTATCCTCCTTATGATTTCTGTTTAACTATTGTTGTGAACGACTTCACTGCTTCTTGTTTGATCGTGTTTCTTTATAGCTTATTTATACTATAGACTGAAACCTATACTACTTAATGGTTTCTATTATTAATTGTTTAAATAGCAATGTTTATTGTGAAATTGTTTTTTAATGGATTTTATAATATTTATTATTGGTTTTGGAGAGTTGAAAGGTTATAATTGAGACTTTGATATTTTAATTGTCATTGATTTTGTAAATTTTATCAAGTAAAAAAATTATATGTATTTATATGTTATGTTTCAGGAAAAGAATGTTACTCATAGTTATGTAAATTAATTTAAATCAATTTTTTGCACTTGAAAAGGGTCATCAAAAATATGACTGAAACGTTATATGATTAACCAGCAATAAAAAGTATTATTGACAGTTAATAGTTGTTTGTATCATTATTGAAGGAATTATTTACACTGTCGTTAAACTCTACTAATGAATACTAATATTATAAATACGTCTTCGAACACTAGAACATTATCATATTCGATAAATTTAGTGGAGCCATTAGACCCCAAACATCTTGCCCGGGGTCAGTATTTGTTATTTTGGCCATTTGATTTAATTTACATTGTATTTTATGGTGACACTTTCCAATTAAAGATCAGCTTTCGACTAACTTTACCGATCGAAAATAGCTAAAAAAGATATTTAGTTTTAATTTTTTTTTTGGCTTGTTCTTTAAATATTAACAAATTTACACACCTCCATTTCTCATTTGTTAAAATGAATAGATATTTACAAGTGAAAGCAATTCTGATATACATTTTTATTGAAAATAAACGAAATTACTTCTTTCGCTACTTTCGATCAGTAAAAAATGTCTGAAACCTCGTCTAAAACTGACCTTTAAGAGGATGTTAAATCTCGCTATCCTTTTCTAATTGTAAAATATAGGTTGTTGGAAAAACTAGTGATTATTGATAGAAATAAAGAGTTGTCCGCAACTTGTACAGTAAAAAGCAATTTTTTTTTTTATGAGGACAAATTAATTTTGATGCTTTGTTTTTAAGAGAAGTTTGACATACTTAAAAAATCATAAGTTAGGCTAGAAAATATGATGCTTAAGCATGACAAACTTTTCTTGAAAACAAAGCATCAAAATTCATTTGTCTACATCAGAAAAAATATTGCTTCTTACTGCACAAGTTGTGGGCAACTCTTAATTTCTATCAATGATGACTAGTTTTTCCAAAAACCTACATTTTTCAAGTAAAAAAGTATGGAAGCTCCAGCGTCCTTTTAACGTAACGAATAGTATAATAATAAAATATGTGTATTATCTTTCTTTAAACGTTTAGACTTACATAACATACAAATATAATTCTTATTATAAAAACTATGTGAATTGTCTGTATGGATATGATTATATATCATGGTTTGAAATTATATTCGAGCACGATTTAACAATTTTTCAGATTACGTTAGATTCACGACTGAATTAGGAAAACAAGCAATAAGATTGCGATAATACTCTAAAATAAAAGTAAAATCAATAATTCTTGAGTTATAAAAACCTATATTATTTAAATCTGTGTGATGTAATTGTAAACGATATGTAAAAATAATTAATCAGTATGATAAAAAAAAGATATTAAGTACTAAATCACTGTCGGTTCATTAAAGGTAGTTTGTCATAATGTTCTAAGACATAAATAAAGCTGCAGCTGTTTTTACGGCGACATGCAAATTGTGTAACAATTAGTAAGACGTGTTATGCCGTAAATCTAAACCAGATTCAGCGTGCGTCATATAATGACAATACCTATTGATTAGAAAAACTGTCATTAATCAGTGAACTGACCCCGAGCATCGTATACATGATTTGGTCTGTGATATGAAATAAGTAACTCAATTTGTGAATACACAAATTCTGTACAAACCTTTGTATACGAATGGCATCGCTCCAGACCTCACTGAAAAGTGATGGCCTTCTCGAGTTTAAAAGGCGATGTGCATAATTGTAGTGACTAGTTTCTTAACTATTACTTGTAAATATCGTTTTAATCTTTGTAAAAAATTAGATTGTTTTTATTATTATTTAATCGCCAAGCATAATCATGCTCGAATATTGGGTTTGGAAATTTGCTTATCAGCGCCATCGCGTGGCCAATTGATAAGCTGTGAGAGAAGGATAGTGCTCGAGAATTACATTGGTTAGATACGAAAATTGTAGTATTTTGTAATTTTTAAATTAAATAGAATAAAAAAAGATTAGAAAATTAGTTTGTATAGAAAGAAGGAAACATGGAGAATTTTTGTAGAAAAAATCGCGCATGTTATAGTGTACATAAATGAAATAGTCAAGTTTATAAGAATTTTGATGGCTCTTTCTAGCTGACAATGTTTACATTTTTAACCATTCTAAAGCAGTATCTGAAGCTATAACCTATCGAAAAATGAACATCAAAACAATCATTTTTTGTGAATCATTTCGAATAAATTATGCACTGGACATATATTTACTTTAAAACGATAATTTATAACGTTATATTTAACATAATCAAATAATTACATTTTTATTTATTTACTTCACAAACAAATTTTACTAATACATAAGATTAAATAGGCTACGCAATGTAATCCTTCTCTCACAGCTCACCAAAGGGCCACGCGGTGGCGCTGACAAGCAAATTTCCAAACCCAATAGTTTGAAATTATAATTCATAATAGCATGCTTTAGATAACGATTGTTTTGTAGATGTAGAGTAGAATCATTCAATCGTAATATTAGAATATTTAAAAATTATTTGAATTATAAACCAAATTTCAGATTTGATGATACCTAGTTATTTGCTCTGTAACTGGGAACATTTACCATTTACTTGGTCTGTAAATGGTAAATGGTGCGAGTATTTTTAATTACTTCACCATTTCGAATGAAAACTCTGATAACTGGTAAATGGTCGAATCAGTTCGCAGTGAGCAGGTAGGTAAATAATAAATGATTCAACCAGTTTACAGTTGCGACCTGGGTAAATGGTAAATGGTCGAAACAGTTACAGAGCGACTGGTAAATGCTTGGACCATTTACCAGTTACTGAGTGAGTAAATGGTAAATGGTCGGACCATTTGCCAGTTACTGGGTGAGTAAATGGTAAATGGTCGGACCAGTTGGTAGCTACTAGGTGAATAACTGGAAATGGTCCGACCATTTATCATTTACTCACCGAGTAACTGGTAAATGGTCCGACCATTTACCATTTACTCACCCAGTAACTGGTAAATAGTCCGACCAGTTATCATTTACTCATCCAGTAACTGGTAAATGGTCCAATCATTTTCAGTTACTTGCTCTGTAACTGAGAACTGGTTAGACTATTTACCATTCACTTGCTCTGTAAATGGTAAATGGTCCGACCATTTGTCATTTATTCATCCAGTAACTGGTAAATGGTCTGATCATTTCCAGTTCCTCACCTAGTAATTATCAACTAGTCCGACCATTTACCATTTACTCACCCAGTTACTGGTAAATAGTCCGACCATTTACCAGTTTCTTACTCGGTAAATGGAAACATTCACAACCCTGCCTTCAAGCATATACTACTGGTGGAAGCCTCCCAGCTATTAAAAGCGTGACGAGAAGAAGAGAAATAAAGTTGCTACCCAGGTACGTGCTCTCTCTCTCTCTCTCTCTCTCTCTCTCTCGCCTCATTTGAACTTCTATTCGCAAGAAACGCAAGCAACCAATCTAATGAGTCAAGAGAGAGATAGCATGTACCTTATTAGCAGTCTTATCTCTCTTTCTTTTCCTTATAACGCATGCTGTCACTTCTGCAGGGTTCCTCCAGCAGTATATGCTTGAAGACCTGAATACAGCGAAGGTTGTTCATACACCTGTTCAAACATGGCTGTTGAGAGCTTTCTTTGTTCATTGTAAGTACATTACCTTGCAGAAAAATTTAATTTGCAGCATGCAATTTGCGAAAAAGAAGGTTTATTTGCTTCTATTAAGTTCGAAATTCTCTCTCTCTCTCTCTCTCTTTCTCTCTCTTTACAATCATTGCATTTACTAGCTAATGATTATAATATTTTTACAAACATAAAAATAATTATTAAAAAGCTATTTACCTTTCTCAGTAGTTTTTGTAATAAGATATTTTACGGTGGTCCTCAACTAAATTTGACCATGAAGTTTTTGTACCTCAGATTTTCCTGCCAAATATGATTCTAGGCATATTTAGGATCAAATTCCAACAAAATCAAAGAATGACCACTTTTTATTTATTCAAATTTCATTTTTTATATATGTTTTTTAGAAAAAAAATATTTATTATTGATAATTTATGAGCTTAATTTCTAAAATGCCGTTTTCTAATAGAGTTATCAATTATTTAAATATTTTATGCAAATATTATTGTAAATATATTTAAGAAAATCTAAAGATTATGTAACAATGTATTTTTTTGTAAAACATTATAGTGATAAAGACTATGACAAATGATACGTTTTCAAATTTTTTAAATTATTAAACTTCATTTGAAGTAATTGTAATTAGAAAATACTATGTATTAATATTCTATAAAAACACTGCATGAACTTTTGGTATTTCAGTAACACCAAAAGTACAATTTCCATGTAAAAGATTATATTTAAGAAAATCGAGGCCTAGGTTTTTACAGCGAACAAGCTATGGAAGCAGTTCGAAATGATTTTTCTGCAAAATAGGCTAATACGAAGTATCATAAAATGATTCTAATAATGCAGATTTTATATATATATATATATATATATATATATATATATATATATATATATATATATATGTATATATATATATACAGATAACATATACATAGTTTTTACTAATGTTACGTATAGTGAATTATGTTCGCAGATTGCTCTTAATAATTTATCTGCATAATTAGAATCATTTTACGATACTTTGTATTAGTCCATGCTGCAGAACAATCAAAATGGACTGTTTCCATAGCCTCTTCGCTGTAAAAACCTATGCCTCGATTTTCTTAAATATAATCTTTTACATGGAAATTGTACTTTTGGTGTTACTGAAATACCAAAAGTACATGCAGTGTTTTTATAGAATATTAATACATAGTATTTTCTAATTACAATTACTTCAAATGAAGTTTAATAATTTAAAAAATTTGAAAACGTATCATTTGTCATAGTCTTTATCACTATAATGTTTTACAAAAAAATCTTAATTTCAATCTTGTACTTACATTGTTACATAATCTTTAGATTTTCTTAAATATATTTACAATAATATTTGCATAAAATATTTAAATAATTCATAACTCTATTAGAATACACTCTTTTACATGGAAAATGTAGACATTTTAAAGGCTTTTTTCAGATTTTGACCGTGTAAGTTGTAGTTTAGGATACCGACGTTTTGTGAACATTACAACGATTGGTATCTTAAACAATAACTTAAACGGTCGAAATCTGAAAAAACTCTGTGACAATGTCTAACATTTATCGGGACAGCTTTGAATCCAAACATAGTTACGCTAAAATTGTTACATAACTTTAGATTTCCCTGAATATATATACAATAATATTTGCTTAAAACATGTTAATAGTTCATAACTCTATTCGAAAACGGCATTCTGGAAATTAAGGGGTAATATCACCTCGTAACCAGAAAAACTGAGCCTTATTTCAAAGGCTTACTGTGAAGTCAAAAAAATTTTTTAATATGAAGTTTTGTACTAATGAAAGTACTAGTCTTTAGGTATGAGAAACATATTTAACTTTTTAGATACAATATGACGGTGCGGCGTGAAAGTACACTGAAAAAAGCCGTTTTTTATACACCTGCCCAGCCGTACCGATAACTCTGCCAATTTTCAACCGATTGCTTTGAAATTTTCACTATATCTTAAAAACATGGTTATCCATAAGACATCGTAGGATTTTTTCGATATTTGTTGTTAAACCAATTTTATAGCCGATTTTCGATAGATTTTTTCGAAGAAAAAAGGTTCTTTAACTTCAAAACGATGCCATTTTTTTTAATTCATTTTTCAAAAAAATCCTACCATGCTCTATAGATTTTATAATGTATTTTTAGAAAATTTTTGGTTTTTTGTTCTAGATTAAAAATTGTGATCCGTAGCAGTACGGCCAGGCAGGTGTATAAAAAAAAACAGACTTTTCAGTGTACTTCCACGCCGCCATTTTGTATCTAAAAAATAAAATAAAATATGTTTCTCATATTTAAGGATTAGTATTAGTAAAAAAAAAGACTTTTATTATTAGAAAACCTTATATTAAAGAAAATTTTTTTGACTTCACAGTATGCCTTTGAAATAAGGCTCAGTTTTTCTGATTACAAGTTGATATTATCCCTTAAGAGGAGGTCACGTATCTCAGTCCTTTTCTAACCAAAGAATTAATTTTTTGCAAAAACTAATAACTTTAGTGAAAAATAAGGAGAAAGCCGCATCTTGTAACAAGAAGAAAAATTTTTATAGTAAAAAAGAATCGATTTTATTGCTTCGTTTTCAAGAAAACCTTGAAAAACTAAACCGTTTACCCTAACCTCTATGTTTTAAGTTTTTCAAGATTTTGTTGGAAACGAAGCGATATAATCAATTCTCTTTCATAAATCAAAATATTACTTTTTTGATACGAGGTGCGGCTTTTTCTTTATTTTTTGCTAAAATCATAAGTTTTCGTAAAAAAATCAATTCTTTGATTAGAAAAGGACAGATAAGTCATAAATTATCAATAACAAATATTTTTTCATAAAAAACATACATATAAAAAATAAAATTTGGATAAATAAAAAAGTGCTTATTATTAGATTTTGTTGGAACTTGATCCCATGTGTGTCTAGAATCATATCCAAAAGGAAAATCTGAGGTGCAAAAACTTTACAGTCAAAATTACTCGAGGACCACCGTGATTTGTAACGTAACCATATAACGTAAATATCGAATACTTGAAATATTGAAAATATCATTGATTATAATCCAATTATTATTTAGAAAATATTATTTTCTTTCCTTCTATTTCAAATTTTTTTAATTTTATTAAATTTCACGAAATATACCCTTTTCCGAAAATATTTTTTCATATTGAAACCTTGAGAAATCATTATAATATTTTAACATATCAATATTATTGTTAAGTAAATCAAGAATATGCAATTAACTAAAAAAGGGCACTTCTCGAGATGTATCTTTTTTCCCTAACACTTTTCAATTGTATTCCAATGTTGTCCAAAAAAAATTTTTATTTTCACTTAAATTAAATAAAGTTTTCAATATTTTTTCTAGAGATCGATTTATAAAGCTTACCCTATTGATTTTCTATATTTTAACTTGAAAAAAATTCTAATAAACTTATTTTAACTGAAAATGATTTTTGTTCTAAAAATATTTTTTCTTAAGAGGATATCGTAATTATTTCCTCATAATAACATTTTTATTCAAAGTTCATGAGTAAACAGTGCGTCAAATCATATTCTTTCACTACAGAAAGAAAATTCTTAAGATTGATCCTGAGTGCGGACAACTCAAGAAATTTATTAAAATATTACACATAAAAAGTTATGAACGAACTTTCAATGTATAGTATTTTGAGGTTAGGTTTATCGAGCTTGATATCTAATTTTCATTCAAAGTTCATGAAAAAATAACAAGTCTAAGTAATTTTTTTTCAAACAAAAATAATTGAATTAATGTAGCTTTAGCGCGGACAATTCATTATATTTGTCTAAATAGTCAATTTAAAGAGATATGAAACAGATAAAAGCAAAAATCGATTCTAACATTTCCGACATCCTGTTAATTTACTATTATTCGTATTCATAATTTTTTTTTAATTTACTTGTATCTTTCATAGTGATGTTAAGTCCTGGCTTGCACCAGGACTAAATAAAAGTGGATATGTTATTTAATTATATTAATTAATTGCATTAAATATATATAAATTATGTACGTTTAAAATATTGAATTTATTTATAAAATGTATAAAAATAAAGATGTATGACTCTAGTGGTGGAAAGACTCCACCAATATTTAATTGAACGAAATCGCTCTCACGATTGAATATTATTAAAGGATAAACTTGATTCTTGAAAATAAAGAGTTTATTAAATAATTTTATATTCTTACCTTGTAGTATTTCTCAGTAGATTGGTGCTAGGTATGGGCAGACAAACGCATAGGCACAATATGTAAATAGATCCTCGAGGTTTATTGATATCTTTTAACACTTTCAATATAATTGATTTTTATGCGCGTATATATTCTAATAATTGATATATGTATATTTAGTAATAGCAATTGCTTTGAAATATAAACTTGACGGGCAGTGTAAACGTATTACCAATAAGACACCCGGGGTAATATTCCGAATATCATTTGTTTCATTTGGTTTTTATACTTATTTTGTTTATGAGATTTATTGTCTTTTACATTAATTTTTATTTATAAATTTTCTTGGATTTTGATAATATGTTTCGTAATGTTTTTAGGATTTGTAAAATTCATTTTGAAATTTCGAAACATACGTTTCGCTTCTTTTCTTATGATCTACTTAATTTCGCTTAACAATGAAATAATGCGACTGTTCAATAACTGAGGAATTTGATTTACCAATGTTAATAAAAAACGATACGTTTATGACGTAACACCTCGGTGCTTAGGAGATTGCATATCAGAAGGATAGGCAATCGAAGAATAAAAGATAGGTCACTTATTGAACATTTACAATATTATGATTAAAATCTAATAAAAATTAAATTAATCAGGAACTGTATATGTATTTATTATTATTATTTTTTTTTTATGAGTGGCCAACAGAAAGGTACGTTTTATGACGTAACACCTTGGGGCTCAAAGATGTTGCTTATTGAAACAAAAGCAACAAAAAAAAGACCTGAAAACAGTTACTGATTAATAAATCTTAAAAATCTATTTACAATTAGCATGGATTAAAGTTTTATACAATTATTCGTGTTGTTAATTTGTAAAACGTGGGTTAATGACATTGTAATAACAATTCAGCAAAGTCAACAAAGAGAAAAATGTATGCTGCTGACATGTCTAAAAAAAATTTTTTTTCTTTTTACCATTAGTTTTCGTTGTTCTTTTCGGGTATTTAAGAGCTTGTTTTTATTTATTTTTTAACAATCATCGTCATGTATCCAAGGAAGCAGTATATCCGAGTTTGTATAAGTATCTCTATTATTATCTTAATATTTCGAGTTCAATATTATATTCTCATTTTTATGGATTTTTTTTTTTTTTTTTTAAACTAACTTATGAAATATTAGTATTTATATTTATTATTGAATTCTTGTTATTTATATCTATCCTTTACTTTTATGTTTAGCTTGGCGATTGGCAGTTAGAACGTCTGTTTCGCTCAATGGATCGGCGTCATAACGATGCATGGTGGTTGAACGGAGAACGTGATTTTGATGGCTGGAACTTCCGTTGGGAAGAACGGATTGCCATTGTCCACGGAAAACGTATGTTGATGAGGGTGATACAAGATAATTTTTATATGTACGTCGGTGAAGATTTGGTGTCCACCGGTAAACTTGCATCAAATGATTTACCAGTGGGAAGAACACCTGATTTGGTCCCGATCGATTGTCAGCCTCAAAATCCCTCCGAAGAGTCATGGGACTGAGTTAGAATATATATATATCTAAAAATTTTTTATTTGTTTATTATGGAAAACAATGGGATTAGTTTTCCTTTTTTTTCTGTATATCTTTTGTTATAAAAAAAAATAATAATGATGTTATTGTACAATATAATTTTATAATATATCTATTTTTATCATAATCTTTTGTTTTCCTTTTTATTTTTCAACTGCTCCTTTTCATTTTCAATATTAATTATATATAATACTTAAATTCTAAAAGAAACTATTTTAATTTAAAAAAGTAAAAAAAAATTTTAATACTTAATTTATTTATTTTTATTTATTTATTTGATTTATTTATTTCGATAAAAATTAATTTAAAATAAATTTTGCTTAAAATTAGAGTATCATTTTTCCTTATAAATACTTTTTCTTATATAAGTCTTATTAGTTTTAAATAAGTCAATTCCTTTGAAATTATTAGTATGTTTCCTTTAAAACAATATTATTTAGAATGTCTAATTTACCTTTTTTTTTTTTTTTTTTTTTTAACCAAATAGATCTTTGATAGTTAAAAATAAAAGAAATCAATTTTGCTTAAAGTTGGAGTATTAAACAATGTTAATATATTGTATAGGTGAATGACATGTTCGCTTGGTGTCATTCACCTCTCTCTCCGTGCCAAAGTTGAATCGCACACGGTTTAACAACGTAGAAACTTATTATGAAAATAAAACGCTAAACTGTCAATTATTTAATACAATCAAGTTTTTCTTATAAATTTTATAATCTAATATTATAATCTAACCGAAATTTTCTAAATTCTTATTTTTATATTTTTACTTAATACACTAAATGTGGCTATATATATTTATTTATTAAACCAAAAGTAAAATCCTATGCGTAGTATAGGTTACAATGCAAATTCTTACAGAGGTGGAACTAGTTTACCAGAACGTAGGTCCAGTATAAAATTAAAATAGCTAGATACATAAAAAAAAACTTCATTCCATATAAAACTTATAATAAAGTTCATCATTTTTTTTTATATTATTCATGATTTTGCTTATAAATACTTTTTAATTAATTTAATCCACACATTTCAAATTTTCTTTACAAAGGAAGTTATTTTTTTATTATAGCTTATGAGATAAAAAATTAACATAACTAGTTTACCAGAACGTAGGTCCAGTATAAAATTAAAATAGCTAGATACATAAAAAAAAACTTCATTCCATATAGAACTTATAATAAAGTTCATCATTTTTTTTTATACTATTCATGATTTCGCTAATAAATACTTTTTAATTAATTTAATCTACACATTTCAAATTTTCTTTACAAAGGAAGTTATTTTTTTATTATAGCTTATGAGATAAAAAATTAACATAAAATGTTTTGTAAAAGTAATTATTCCAATAGTATAAAATTATTTAAATATAATATGAATATATAAGTGAATATTCATTCACT
This sequence comes from Anastatus disparis, assembly GCA_017163975.1. Lineage (NCBI taxonomy): Eukaryota > Metazoa > Arthropoda > Insecta > Hymenoptera > Eupelmidae > Anastatus > Anastatus disparis. Next base: position 2,293,026 of record JAFFSR010000393.1, read on the forward strand.
TCCCTCCCGATTCAAGATGATTGTATAAGTAACTATGCAATCTGAAATGTAATAGACTTAAGTTTCAACTGAATACCTTAGATGTAACAATATAATTATAATTTGCATAGCTTAAATCGTTTCTTTATTTGAAAATCATTTTAGAGAAAAAAAAATAATAGTAATAAAAATTTGAAATAATAATAATTATTTAATTAATCTATGCGAGAGCAGAAGAGTGGTAATTTCCTAGGCTCTTCTTGAATAGGTTTGGGAGAAGGTGTAAGCATTGGTGGTTTAGTATATGGTGCTTTTAAGGGTAAAGGTGGGGGTGTGGGTTTCGCTATGCATGATTGTGTTGTTTCTCTTAATGGTATTGGTTGTAATATAGAAGGTTTTTCTATTTTTATTTCCTTTAGTTGGATATCTTCGTAATTTGTTTTTTTTTTTAACTTGATTGGTATTTAATGTAATCATTAAATGTGTTAAAGAGCTAAAAATTGCTCCTAACAAATGTATAGACCAGCCATAAATAGTGTGAAGGGTATAGCCCCTTATTATTGTGTCTATAGTCAATTTAATTATTTAGATAATAATTAATATCATTATTATAGCTGAGCTTATAGATCCAAAAGTTGTCAATTTATTTATGAATTTATTCCAAGTATTTTCTGCAATATGCGATAATGTATTTTCTGTAAATAGATTATTTAATAAGTCTACTTGTGTGTTTTGTTCTCCCTATATACTTCTTGCTATGGCATTAAGTAGCGCTGCTTTTTCAAAAGGAAACATGATGTGTTGCTGTAATTCTTGTAAATCCTCTTGAGAATTAATTCCGCTTGTTGCTAAAGAAGATATTTTTTCTGGTATCCACGACTTTTGAGTGCTTGGTTTTAAGACTTTTACTATATTTTTTGTTGGTCGCGGTTTTGGTAGAAGATTTATCCAATTTTATCCAATTTTATAATATTGAGGAATTATCGAATCACAGTTTATTTCCGATCCTGATTTTAATAATATATGTGTTTTTGGTGTCAAAAACCATGTTTGATTTTTTGTTAATACTGGCAATTGAATATAACATTTGTTTGTATGCAGTAACTGTGTCTCTACTGGTGTACATTTAATAACATGTACTACTTCACCGGCAAGTTTAGCTATATAGCCTGGTTTCTGCATGATGTTATAAGCGAATTCATCGGGAGCTATGGATGCAAGGGTTAAGGATTCGCGAATTACCTTTTTTTCTATCTCGCATTTTTCTTTTGAAATATTAAAATATAAATCTGTGAGATCAGCCCTAAAATGGTTTTCAATATATACAAATTTTGAGTTTATATATGTAAATAAATCTAAATTTGTTACATCTTTTTTGATCGTATTATCGTCAAATAATATTTTATTATAAGATATATCTAAAATAAATAGCTTCGGATGTTCCGTTTTTGTTAATATTCTATCGCAAATTTTTACATTATTTAACGCGGACAAAGAAAATGTTATTGTTTCTGTGTTCACAGTATATATGGGATTTTGATTAGGTGAATTTATTATAGTTGCAGGGCCTCTGTATAAAGTCTCATATTCTGTTTTAAAACCTTCTTCTGTAGGTAAAGTTTCCCAAAAAGTATACCCTGCTTGCGAATCAATGCAATGTTGATCCGAAAATTTACATACAGTCCCTGAATTTAATCTTAATTTATCATTTTTAGACTTACTTGAGCGTATTCTTCTAATAAAGTTATTCTTATAAGACCCTGTACTAAAACTTTGTCCCAAGATCCAAAATTGTCCGTGTATGAAGCTCCTGTGCAAGTTTTATCCTTTACTGAGCCTGCAAGATCTATTCCAACTGCTTTTGTTGAATTTATTTTCAGGTCTGCTATAGTATGTATATTATCATATTTAAAGATTCCTGTATCGTGAATGAATTTACATTTTTCATGGCTAATTTCATATAAGTATTCTTGTAAAGCGTGAGCAGTTGATCCTAAATGACTGAACATCCCGTAATGGAAAACCGTTCTTTGAATTTCTACTTTGCATTGTATAACTTTAATGTTTTTAAATTCTGCAACTTGTAATAGTTCTATTGTAGAATTAGTTATAGTAATATTTTCCTGTTGAAAGTCACATTCTCCTGTGTCTAGTAGAGAATATGTAGTAATGACTGGGTCTGTAGATTCACAATTAAATCCAATAATTGCCACATTTTCTCTAACAATAGATAATAATATAAATAAAATTAACAGCATTTTTTTTTCTCTCTCTTTTCCTTTTTCTTTCTGAAACATAAAATAATATTAATTTTTCCGTTCATGTAAAATTAATTTATTTGCATGAACTAATTTTGAGCCACCCTTAAAATCTATAGAGATATTGCTATTTTCGTGAACTTTTAATACTTCAAAAGGTCCCAGGTTCTGATTTTTTCCTAATTTACCTGGTTTTGGCTCTTTTATAAGCCATACTTTATCACCTATTTGAAATTCTACAGGTTTTATGAATCTATCGTGATATAATTTAGACTTTTCTTTTGATAGTATTAAATTTTCACGAGCTATTTTTGCAATATCTTTCATATTTATTAATAATTTTTCTATATAGTCATTAAATGTCTGTAAGTTTTCTGATGATTTTAAAGGTTCACTAGATGGTAATCTAGCTGGGTAGGCGAAAACTAGTTCATGTGGTGTAAATTTATGACTTGAATGAATACTAGTATTATAGTTAAATTGTGCAAGTTCAAGCTAATCATTCCATTCTATTTTTCTATCAGCAAAATTTTTTTAATATTCACATAGGGGATGATGAGCCCTTTCTAATGAACCATTAGATTGTGGATGAAAGGTAGTAGTTTCGATTTTTTTAAATTTAAATCTTTTTGGAATAGCTTTTATTAATTTGCCTGTAAAATTTGCGCCTTTATCTGTAAGTACTAGTTTTGGTGAACTAAAAATGCAAATAAATTTTTTTATAAATGCGTCAGCTATAGTCTCTGCTGTTTGATCTTTCAGTGCGATAGCTATGAAAATTTTTGATAAATGATCTTGAATAGTTAATATATATTTATTATTATTTTTAGTTATATTAAGAGTTCCTACTATATCTAGTGAAATTTTATCGAATGTTTTCTCTGGAGTATCTGTTATTATCATAGGTTGTTTTGTTTTATTTCTTTTTCATTTATTTCTCTGACATATTTCACAGTTTTTAATACGATTTTGTATATCAACTTTAAGATTTTTCCAGAAATATTTATTTTTAATTCGATTATATGTTCTATTTACTCCCGAATGACCTCCTAAACTTAACTTGAAGAATGATATAGTTCAAAAATTTCATTTCTTTTTTCCTTTTCGACATATTCTGTATTATTTAAGCAAATTATAACTTTTATATTTGTATTTTTTAACCTTTTAAGGACGGGACTGGTCGATATATCGACCACTCAAGTATCATAATATTTTTTAGTGATTTTACATAATATTATCTTTAAAATCACTCAAAAATATTATGATACTTGAGTGGTCGAAATATCGACCAGTCCCGTCCTTAAAAGGTTAAAATATTGTATAATATTTCTTCGATTTCATTCCAATTTATATTTAATATTTTTATATTTTTTGATATACTAAATATAGTACAATTATTTTCAATCAATAAATCTTTTAGCGTGTTTAAATTATTTATTAATTTTTCTTCTATTAAAATTGATGATTCTTTTATATTTAAGCACATTATAAAAATTTTTCTCTTTTTATAATTTATTATTTTAATTTCATTATCTTTTAAATCGTTATTTATATTAATATTTTTATGTGTAAAATATTCATCTTGAATCTCATCCACAGATATCTTTTCATTAGTAATTAAATGTAATATATTATCTTTTCTACTTTGTATACAATTTTTAGAATATATAATAGTATCAGATTTATTTAAGTAAATTTCTTCTTGTTTTTCGACTTCGTTTTCGACACTTTTAATTTCCTCATTGGTTATTTCTTTGATTACTTTTTTTGGTCCACCGCGTTTATTTTTAATACGTGTACGTTCTTCGTTTAATTTTCGTATTTTTATTTCATTCGAAGGTATATTTGTTAATTTAATATTTACTTCATTTTCCTTTGCTTTTTTGAGCTCTAGTTATCACATTGATTTTTACCGTATCTATAGGATTTCTAGATAACGCATCACTATTCACATTCATTTTTCCCTTCTTATATATTACATCAAAATCGTATTCTGATAGTTTAAGTCGCCATCTTTGAACTCTGTTATTTTTATCTGCAGATCTAAAAGATAGTAATAGCTTGTGATCTGTTATTATTGTAAATTTATTTCCATATACGTAATTTCTAAATGTTTCTATTCCAAACAATATACCTAATGCTTCTTTTTCATAAGTGTGATATTTTAGTTCAGGACCTTTTAATACTCTAGAAGCGTATGCTATGGGTTTATCTTTCCCGATTTCACCTTGTGATAATATAGCGCCTAAAGCATATCCTGATGCATCTGTAGTGATTATAAATGGTTTATCTAACTGTGGAAATTGCAATAAAGGTGCAGAGCATAGTGTGTCTTTTAGTTTATCAAAAGCCTTTTGTTTCTCTGAATCCCAAGTAAATTTTACGTCTTTTTGTAATAATAACGTTAAAGGTTTTGTTATATTAGCAAAATCGTTAATAAACTTTCTGTAGTAACCTGCTAAACCCAAAAATTCTCTAATGTTTTTAACTGTTTTTGGTGTTGGGAATAATTGTACTGCATCAATTTTTTTTGGATCTGCCTTGATATCCTCTTTACTTATAATATGACCTAAAAATGTCACTTCATTTTTCATAAAATCGCATTTTCTTGGTTCTAGTTTTAATCCGGCTTCCTTTAATTTTGTAGCTACTAGATTAAATTTAATATTATGTTCTTCTTCTGATTTTGCAGCTATAATTATGTCATCTATATAAACATGACATATTTTTTTATTTATTAACTCACCAAGAGCTGTATTTACTACCCTCATAAATGTTCGTGGTGAGTTAGTTAAGCCAAAAGGTAATACTGTAAATTCAAATCTTCCTAAAGGGTGTACACTAAAAGCTATTTTATGTATATCTGATTCTTTCATTGGTACCCAGTGAAAAGCTGAAACCATGTCTACGGTAGTAAAATATTTATTTCCGCCTAAATCATCAAAAATTTCAGTCATAGATGGTATTAAATAAGGATCTGGTATAGTTTTCTCGTTTAATTTTCTATAATCTATAACTAATCGCCATTTTTCTTTTCCATCAGGACCTGATTTCTTCTTAACTACAAATGCTGGAGCGTTATATGCGCTTTTAGATGGCCTTACCAGATTATTATCAATTAATTTTTGAGTTTCTGTAATAGCGATTTCTCTTGATTTATGTGGCAATGGAAATTGTTTAACATATACTGGTCTGTTATCTGTTAAATTTATCTCGTGTTGTTCTAAATTGCATTTTCCAATATTTTCTCCTTCTAACCAAAATATGTCATCATTTTTTAAAATTAAATTCTTTATATTTTGTTCTTTCTCTTCACTTAAATGATTTAAACTTATTTTACTTAATAATTCCTCTCTACGATCGTTTTTTTTTCACTAATATAATTTACATTTTTATGCATTAAATTTTCTTGTAATTTATTAAATTCTTCTTCATGATTATCTAATATAAAATTTGTTAAAATATCTTTTTCCATAAAATATGTAAGAAATTGTTTGTCTTTATTATTAATGTTAAAATTTGTGTTTTTTTCAAGTTTTAATAAAAATTGTTCATATTCTATATTCTTATTATTTTTACATTCATCTTTTTCTAAAACACAGTTGATTTCTTTCATAAAATTTTCAATATTTTCATTCTTATTCCGTAGAAATTGTGTAATCGAAAATATGTGATTATTGTCTTGCATTAGCATGATATAATGAAAAGCGTTATTAACTGCTGTGTCATTAATTTCGATGTTTTCTGTACATAAATTTATCAATGAATTTTTATCGTTTTTATAATCTGTTTGAATAAAGAATTTTTTACCATTTATTTCTAAATATTCCTTATCTAATCTCAACTTATTTTTTCTTAATACATCTATGCCTAAAATACCATCGTAAGGTATTGAAAATTTTTCAGATGCTACGTGGAAATTTGTATGCGAATTATTAATAGGAAAAGTAATTAAACCACATGTTTTAACCGGAATATCAGTAATTCCTGACAAATATATTTTAATATTATTATTAATAGAATTTTGTGGTACTAATTTTTTTTTTATAATGTTAAGTTGGGCACCCGTATTTATTAGTAATTTACATAAATCATTTGTATACGGATTTCGTATCTCGATAAATTGTAATGTGTCACCTAGTTTAAATATTTAAATTAGTATATTATTATTATCATTAATGTTTTCAGTTTTAAATTGTATAATTTTTTCCAATTCATTGTTCGCTATATTTCTTTCATTATGTAATTTTATTGTTGTTGAATCATTTTTTATTTCTGGTTTGAATTCCATTGCATTATGTAAAGTTTCTTTTTGTTCAATAATTTTAACGTACTCATTATTAGTATCATTTTCATTGAACTCATCACATACTTCAAAATCAAAATTCATTTCATGTGTTCTTGCGAAAAATTGAATATCAACATAATTTTTGAGCGACTTTTGTTGCGAAACTCGTCTTGTGCGCTCTTTCCAAGTCGAGTTTCCCTGTATATGAGCTGATGTGTTTAATTTAACTTAAAATTCTTCCTCTGTGTGATTCATGCTTTTGCAAAATGTGCAAAATTTACTTAACTTGCTTTCTATATTCTTTAATGTAAAGCATGAATCGATTGTATGTCCTAATTTTTTACAATATGGGCATTGTACATTTTGATTTGCATTTTGAGGTTTTTTGTATTGTATTCTTCTACATTCCTCTATATTATGCCCTCTATTTTTGCAATATTTACAAAATTTCATTTGAATTCGTTGTCCATATGAATTATTATTTCTGTTATTTCCGACAAACATTTTATTCTGATTAAAATTATTTTGACCGATGTTATTATTTCTGCATTCTTTACCTGAGTGACCCCATTTATCACATAATTGACATCGTATTTGATTGCTTGCCTTAGCTTGATTTATAAATATTTTTACCTTTTCGCAATCATTTGTCATATGATTTTTATCGTTACAAAGCTCGCATACTTGTGTAGATTTTCTTTCAATAACATCAGTGCAAAAATTTGGGTTGTGTCCATTCTTATTACATTTCCAACATATCTCATATTTTCGTATTATTGGGCAATGATTAATTTTATGATTACTTTCTTGACAGTATTGACAATAATATTCATTGTCATTTAATAAATCACACGTGCTTCTTGAATGACCTAATTGATTGCAAAATTTACATATCAATACAGTAAAAAAAAAAAATTTTTGCTGAGCTTGTATTTACAAAGTTCAATACACTTGTAATGTTTTGATGACAACTGTTTATGCCGTTTGTTTACTTTATTTAGATATCTTTAAATTTACTTTATATTCTTTTCATAAAAATTTATATGTTTTTAGTATTATTTAATATAACTCAATATTTTAAATAATATTAAATTTTTACTGTTTAGTCAACTTTCCTTTTCATTTCTTTTATTAATCGTGAACTTGAAATTTACTTCACTTTTAAAATTAAATTATTATGCAAAAATTATTGATATCTGTTGTAATTTCTCAATGCACTAATTAAATGATATTATTTGAAATCAGTTTATAAACGAATTTGTAATTTTTACTTGATTTCTTATTTATAATTATTCTTGCTAAAATATAGATTTATTTATTGAATTAATGATTTTACATTTATTTTTATTAACAATTTTTTTTATGTAGATTGTATTATATGATTTTTAATCGCGCAATTTCGCGTATATAAAAATTATTTCAATTACGCACTTTGCGTATAATATATTAATTTTATCTGTATAATATTTTATTTTTTTAAGAACACTATTCGTATTTAATGATACACTTCGTGTTTAAATATTTATTTTTAATAACACTATTCGTATTTGATAATACACTTCGCGTTTAATATTTTATTTTTAATGACACTATTCGTATTTGATAATACACTTCGCGTTTAATATTTTTATTTTCGATGACGCTATTCGTATTTTATAATACACTTCGCGTCTAATATTTTTATTTTCAATGACGCTATTCGCTTTTAATAATGCACTTCGCGTTTAATTTTATGTATATTTATTTGATTTGTGCCTTTAATATATAATATTTTATTTGACGCACTTGGCGGTTAATTAACACACTTTTTAACACTGTATTATAAGCCCTTTGAATATATTTTTATGCACTTTATATATATAGGTAAATAATTAAAAATTTTCTCTGATTATCCTTTAATACATCCAATACAATCCTTCAATTAAAAAGTTTGTACCGGAACCAAAATGTTAAGTCCTGGCTTGCACCAGGACTAAATAAAAGTGGATATGTTATTTAATTATATTAATTAATTGCATTAAATATATATAAATTATGTACGTTTAAAATATTGAATTTATTTATAAAATGTATAAAATGTGATGTATGACCCTAGTGGTGGAAAGACTCCACCAATATTTAATTGAACGAAATCGCTCTCACGATTGAATATTATTAAAGGATAAACTTGATTCTTGAAAATAAAGAGTTTATTGAATAATTTTATATTCTTACCTTGTAGTATTTCTCAGTAGATTGGTGCTAGGTATGGGCAGACAAACGAATAGGCACAATATGTAAATAGATCCTCGAGGTTTATTGATATCTTTTAACACTTTTAATATAATTGATTTTTATGCGCGTATATACTCTAATAATTGATATATGTATATTTAGTAATAGCAATTGCTTTGAAATATAAACTTGACGGGCAGTGTAAACGTATTACCAATAAGACACCCGGGGTAATATTCCGAATATCATTTGTTTCATTTGGTTTTTATACTTATTTTGTTTATGAGATTTATTGTCTTTTACATTAATTTTTATTTATAAATTTTCTTGGATTTTGATAATATGTTTCGTAATGTTTTTAGGATTTGTAAAATTCATTTTGAAATTTCGAAACATACGTTTCACTTCTTTTCTTATGATCTACTTAATTTCGCTTAACAATGAAATAATGCGACTGTTCAATAACTGAGGAATTTGATTTACCAATGTTAATAAAAAACGATACGTTTATGACGTAACAGTGAGAAAAAAAAATTTTTTAAAGAAATTTTATTAACTAAATACATTATATTTTGTTTTGATTATCGTATTTTTATAAAAAATTGTGACTTGAATATCCTTTATTATAGTAAAAAAATTATTATCAGAAAATAAAGAATATTCTTCAATATATTAACTCTATAGAATCAGTTGTAGCGGCAATTTTTATAACACTCCCGTCAGAAGTTTTTTTGGTATAAGAGTGAGGCTGCCAACATATGATAAAAAAGATTTCTTCTTTTTTAAAAGATATATTCTGTTTTAACGTGTTTTTAAGTATTTTTTAGCTATTTTCTTTCATTTTGTGACGTCATATCTGCTGAAATATGTTTATAGTTTAAGCCCATGAACTTGCAATATACATTTACAAGAAGAGCACCCCACGTCCAGGAAACGGATTAGGCTGGAACTGCAAGATATGATTTTTTGATGAAAAAAAATGAACCCATGTTTTTCTTTTCCTTCAAATAGGCCCCCCAGACAAAGATATGGACATTTTTTCGAAAGTATGGAGAATAAGAGCCTTTAAAAGAACTTAAATAACCAAAGACTTAATACTCTTACAAAAAATGTATAAAAGATAAAATAAAGCACGAATTAAATCATATTCACTTAAAGTAATACAAAATGAATTAGCAGTGACATCTCCAAAGCAATGAATCCATTTCATTTGTCAGAACACTGACTATTAATATCAAATATCTTAAATTGCAGTTCTTTGAAAGAGAACTACATGTTTTCACGAATCTAGTAGTTTTAATCATGGTGAATAAGACATTTTGTGGAATTAGAATATAATTTGAACATGTAATAAGATCTAATGCACTTAAATAATAAGTTGAAATTCACTAGAATCTGCATAATCTATTTTCAATGGTCACATGACTTGATTATTGTCATCAATCTTTAAATAATATAACTGTATACGACAGGCTTAAATTGCCTGCATTCTTCTTGATATAGCCAGTTTAATGAATTATTTCCATTCATTTTAAAATTGTAGATTTACTATATTCTCCAGCACCAAGTAGAAGTAATCTGATTTCATCGACAAACTTTTTTCTATCGGTTTGGAGACCTTTATCAATCTTTTTTGACCCTTCAGCTACAACTTTTTTATCATAAGAACTTGTTGCACAACTCATTTTATCGCTAGTCTTTTTACCTTTTAGAAAGTAAAAATATATTAGTAATTGGGGTATTTACATATATTTATATACTTTATTCTAATTATTTAAAAAAAAATTTTAATCTACTTACAAATGAATTATTAAGAGATTTAATGTTTAAGGTTGTTAAAAAAAATCTTTCTTATTAACCCTTTCAGAACGGAATTTTTATTTCATCATTAAAAGTTCTGATAACCATTTAGCGATGATAAGTGTTCATTCATTAAGCAATTGTTGCGATAAAAAAAATTTTTTTTCACTTTTTTCTTTTTGAGTTTTCTCAGTTTCTATCAAAGATATAATAACTTAGGCTCCCAGTTTGAGATCGAAAACAGTCCACTTCAATCTAATACATATATTTTTTTTACAAAATTTGAAGCCACTTTTGCACAATTTCAAAAAAACCAAAAAATGTCAATGTACATTGTAATGTACATTGGTTCTAAAAGGATTAAGAAATACAATGATTGATTTATATACGAACCTTTTACTATTACAAATATAATCAAATAATTTTATTGATTTAATCATATGATTCATTTTTTTGATGATTCAACAGGATATAATACGCAATATATCAGGAAATCTTCGCAATATTTGTGCTTGAGATTCTGTAACTCTACCCATCTGTATATTATTTAAAGCTATACCAACGAATATAAATATGAGTAGAAGCGGAGAACGAATGGGAAGAGTAAGGCAACTTTATCTATCGCCCCAGCTTATACATAGCCTGTATATCCATATATTATTAATATATAGATATACTAACAATGTAAAAGCTGGGAGTATAACTTGCCTCAAAATTTTGTACGCTTCTGCTCTTCTATTTACGCCTATATTCTCTGGTTATACTAAACTGTATTGTATTTTGTGAAAATGCAACAAACTTATTACTATATAAATATGCATTGTGACGTCCTACTAACTGATGGCTAGTAGGTCGCACTTATCTATTAAGCCTTATTCTTACCTTATTCAGGACTTGTAGGTGTAAAGCCGTTAACCAGACAAGTCGCCATGCCGTCTGGTGCGAGCTCGTGTGTGTCAGTGTGTAGTTTGTGTGGTTATTTCAATTATGTTAATAAAGGATTAGTTTTGTTATGGGTAATGCCCATTAATACTGAAGACCAAGTGCCTCAGTATGCGGGGCTTTACCCTTTAGGATAGGATAAGGTAAGGTGTTGCTCGCAGCAACTCTTTATTTAAGTTTTTATAAATTAATATTACAAGGTAAAAGTAGCGAACGCGTGATCATGGAAGAATCATCAACGATGTTGGTGATTCTTTGATACTTGACGCGTTCTCGAATGAAAGAAGCAAATTGAGTTGAGCTGAGGCGAACCAGAAGAGAGCCTTTCTCTCTGCTTGCCCGCTTTTATAGGCGCTGGACTCCCAGTCCCCTCTTCTCTAGTAACTTGGCAGCGCTGGCTTTCGTGTGCGTGGTCCTGCTTTTGGCATACGCGCTGAGCCAATATGAGGCTTAAGCGCGCTCTCAATGTATAATACACACACATGTATAGCTTTAAGTGTGTGTGCGCTTCAGGAGCGTATGTACTTTTCGCGCTTCTGCTTTTATTCTTTTATGTTTTTTTTAGATTTTACTAACTTTAATACTTAACTAGTAAACTATATTAATTTTTATTAATAGATTATTATTTAATTAAGCTATTTATTGCATGTAAATATATTATATGAATAAAATTTAGCGGTTAAAAGTCTGTAATATGACTGGGCGCTCACAGCATGATTAAATTAAATTGTAGTGAGGTATGAAAGTTGTTTTTTATTTTTTAATTTGCCTAGTAAAGTTTTTCACTTTTATATTCTATTACATACGTTGTCCGACGGATTGAATCACTTCTTTTTGCAGAGTTTATCGGTAAAAGCCGTGGGTTTCGTTGTACGAGACGCCCTGGGTACAGAACTCCTGCAAGAAGTTCTACTAATGAGTTAAGTCATTTTTTTATATTATTATTATTTTTGATTAGGAATAATGAAGATTTAATTGATCAGCTCTTGCAGGCCAATTTGATCAATATTGTATTGATTTAGATTTGTTAACGGTAAGTGCACGTGTTTAATACTCATAAAAACACGTGAAACTCTCTGATATATTTAAGTATTGAATTTAAATATATTCATTTGAACAAAATATAATATGGTGATTCATAATGAAGTAATAGTTGTAAACTGATTATTATTATTATTTAGAATTACCCTACTGAAAAAAATGACATGAGATCTCACGATTGAAAATGAAACGAGATATCATATGAGATCTCACGTGCGATTTCATGTGCCGCTAAATTTTATTTTTTCTGATGCCCGATCTCACGTGAGATCTCGTGTGAACTAAAATAAAATTTTTTTGGACTGCAAAAAAATTTGATTTTTTCCTACACTTATAGTTGTAATTAATGTCAACAAATTTAAAATTTAAATTTTGGTCTATAATTCAATTTATTTATATATTATATATATTAATAAAATTACGATTAAATGATTCTACACTACATCTACAAAACAATCGTTATCTAAAGCATGCTATTATGGATTATGGTTTTAAACTATATTCGAGTGTAATTATACTTGGCGATTTAATAATAATAAGAACAAACAAATTTTTTACGAATATTTAGACAATATTTACAAGTAATAGTTAAGATACTAGTCACTACAATTATGCATATCGCCTTTTACACTCGAGAAGGCCATCACTTTTCAGTGAGATCTGGAGCGATGCCGTTCGTATACAAAGGTTTGTACAGAATTTGTTTATTCAAAAATTGAGATACTTATTTCATATCACAGACGAAATCATGTATACGAGGCTCGGGGTCAGTTCACTGATTAATGACAGTTTTTCTAATCAATAGGTAGTGTCGTTCTATGACGCACGCTGCATCTGGTTCAGATTTACGGCATAACACATCTTACCAATTGTTACACAATTTGCATGTCGCCGTAAAAAAAGTTGCAGCTTCATTAATGTCTTAGAACATTATGACAAACTACCTTCAATGAACTGACAGTGACTTAGTACTTATTATCTTTTTTTTATCATACTGATACATTATTTTTACATATCATTTACAATAGCGTCTTACAGATTTAAATAATATAGGTTTTTCTGACTCAAGAATTATTGATTTTACTCTTATTTTAAAGTATTATCGCAATCTTATTGCTTCTTTTCATGATTCAGTCGTGAATCTACCGTAATCTGAAAAATTTCAAAATCGTGCTTGAATATAATTTTAAACCATGATATATAATCATATTCATACAGACTATTCACATAGTTTTCATAGTAAGAATTATATTTGCATGCAATTTAAGTCCAAACATTAGAAGTAAGATGATAAATTGATCTTATTATTATGCTATTCGTCAAGAGCAGGTCGGAGCAGATTCGATACCGACCGAGAAGTGAACATCTGTGATTTTCTCCTACTTAACGTAATGGAATGCATTAAAATTTCAAATACATTCACGAAATTTATTTCTCTATTGCACTCACCAAAATAATTAAAGGATAATTTAAAAATTAATAAATTCTATACTACAACTGTTTATTAAACTGTAAGTACGGTTACTTACTTTTTGTTTAAAATATGAGAAATATTATGAATAAAACATCTATTATACAATCATGTATGTATAAAAAATTGCACTCGATAACAATTTCTTTTGAAAACAATATAATTATTTAATTTATGATTAAATAACATTTTTACCTCTCGGTCGGTAACCACATTTGCTCTAGCTTACTCTTGAAGATGAGGTATAGACCTCTTTTACCCATCGAAAGTAGCTAAATAAGTAATTTCGTTTATTTCTAATAAAAATATATATCAAAATTTTTTCACTTGTAAATATCTATTTATTTTAACAAATGAGAAGCGAAAGTGCGTAAATTTGTCCAAACTCAAAGAATAAGCAAACTCATATAATAAAAAAAATAAATAAAAACAAAATATCTTTTTTAGCTATTTTTGATCAGTAAAGTTAGTCGATAGCTGATCCGAAGTGGAAAGTGACGCCATGAAATACAATTCAAATTAAATGAAGTGGCTAAAATAAGGAATACTAACCTCGGGCAAGATGCATTAGGTCTTGTGGCTCCACTAAATTTATCGAATATGATGATGTTCTGTATTTGAATACATATTTATAATATTAATGTAATTAAATATATTGAGGGCATAATGAAGCTCCCCTTGTGATAATATTTGTTATCCAACTTTATGAGTAAATGAAGAATTTAATCGGGTTTTTTCACTTCAAGAAAAAAAGTAGTAGGATTCATCTTGAGTGCGGACAACTAAAAAAATCTACCGAAATCTTATATTTGAAAAGTTATATACAAGTTTTCAATTTATAGTATTTTAAGGTTAGTTTTGTCAACTTTGATGTCTAATTTGCGATCTGAGTTTATAAAAAATTAACAGCTCCAAAGGATTTTTTTATTTTAACTAAAATAATGGTATTAATATAGCTAATGTTAAAATTCGTCAAAATTTAAAGAACAAGCCGAAAAAAATAAAAAATTAATAAATATCTTTTTCAAATTTTTTAAATTGAATAAAATACATAAGAGATCCCATGTGAGATCACATATGAGATCGCACACGAGACTGCATATCAGATGTCACATGAAATCGCTTATGAGATCGCATATGAAATCCAATGTATATTCGTTGAATTTTAAAAATAAAAAAAATATATGTGCGATCTAACATGAGATCTCACATATATTTATTTTATTTTCAAAATTCAACGAATATATATGAGATTTCATAGACGATTTCATATGAGATTTCACATGAGAGTTCATACAATATTTTTAGTAGGTATAATTTTTCTCGGATTGTTCTTTAAATTTAAACATATTTACACTCTTCCGATTCACATTTATTTAAAATAAGTTCATACCTATGAATACTCCAGAGCATTTAATGGATCTTCACATTTATTTAAAATAAGTATGGGGATTCACATTTATTTAAAATAAGTTCATACCTATGAATACTCCAGAGCATTTAATGGGTCTATAGACGATTGATAATGTGTGGTTGTCCACTTAACCACTTAATTATTTAATAATAGATTAATGTGCCCGTCTATGGAGACACGCGTGTATAGGATGAGGAAGGAATCTAAGGCAGAAGAGAAAAACCAATATTAACTGAGGATATAATATCATGCCGGAACTACCGGCTATAAGTCTTTATTTGGTTTACAGTGCTGAGGCTCTAGCACGACTGACTAACGACGCTGACGCGTCCCGCAACGAGGCCCGAAAGCCCTCTACAGTACATTTTGACATGCGCACTAAGGCGCTTAGCGTGTAGACACCTACAGGTCTCTTTACTAGATGTGTACCCAGGGTGGCTACTAGGGGAGAAATCAGGGATCTAGCGGTGCCCTTTATGCGTACTGAGGTTGGCAGGAATTCCTTCCAAGTTCAAGGTGCGCATTTTTGGAACTCCCTGCCTGCTGAGATTAAACATCTTCCATCTTTCAGTAGGTTCAAATAAGCGGTGAGAGGGTACTCGCTCGACCTAGATTAATACTTTTTACTATTAATTTATGTTAATTTATGTTAACTTATTTAATTTATTTTTGTAACGTCCTCTATATAGGCTTAAGGTGTGAGTGTATTTATTGTATGAGTGTTGGCTGAATGGTTGGTGAGTGAGAGTTTTTATTTGATTTTATTCTTGACTGCGTTTCATGCTATTGCGTACGCTTGCTACTTTATTTTATTATGTATTAAATTTAATTCTTTTAAATTTTAATATTGTGACTGATAGATATTGTATGACTGATTTTTATTTATATTGCACGTATTTTATGATTACTTTGTGATATCACTTTCATTTATTTTAGTTTGTGACTTACTTATTCAGTATTATTAGATTTAGTGACTGACTGTGATATTAATTGTGCAATATTAACATTTACATATATATTTATACTTTTTGTGCAATATTTATTGTTTCTATATTTACAAACCCTTGGCTCATGCTGTAGTAGACCGGGGTTTAATTTTGGAAAAATTTTTCTGAATTTTCTCTGTGAAATAGAACTAGAAGACTAGGAGAAACCAATTGAAAATTCTTCCTGGCCAATATTTGGTACGAAGAAATTAATTAATTCCAAATATTTTTTATATGCATAAAAATATTTTATTGGAGGAAAAAAATTTTATTTTTATTACGAAATATTAATTTAAAATAAAATTAATAACTTCCAGTATGAGATATTTTTAAGTTTAAGAAATATCTCATGTATGTTGAGCAATATTTCATTGATATTTAAAAATGTTATTTTCACTGACGGAATAAATGATATTGATATAAAAAGTATTTCACCTATAACCAGAAAGAATCTATTCGATACAATAAAGTTTTTTTTTTTACAAAGAAATTTTTTTTCCAGTGTAGCTATTAGATCTCAAGTAACGGTTTTATCATCTATCATTTATTCTCATCATGGAGCGACAAAGACAGAATTAGGTTCAAGTGACAACCGCGACTTGAGTTGATATATAAATAGAAGTCTAAGAGCGTGTATGATAATGAAAATTTATATGGTTGGAATATATATTCAGAATAGATTAAATCAAAAATATTATTCTCTTCATTAAGGAATAATAAGTTGATTGAAAAAAATTTTTCTCATTAATTTTTTAGTCTATTTTCAATTATAATAAATTTTATTATAAAAGGGAGCAATTTATTCTAACATATTTTAACAATGAAAATAATACTTTTAATTTATCTAGAAATAATACTTTTAATCTTATTTAAATAATGAAAATAATTTCAGTTTATATAATTCATAGTAAAGGTTGAAATATTTTTTATCTTACCTGCAAGAAATAAAATGTTGGCTCTCGAATATTCGCCTTTGCGACTCGAAGGATTACAGTGAAGTTGACGGTGTTTATTTTTAACAAAGTGAAATCCGTTATTATCAAAGTCCTCACAATCGTCTGACACAAAAGACACAAGAGTATCTTTTTTTCATACTCTTCTTATACATCGGCTTTGTTCCAAATGCTTCTCGGGGTTGCGCACGCCGTGTTCACAAAATTTATCACGCGTTAAATAGCTCTAAAGAAGCCTTCTTATTGGTCGATACAGCTTATCTATAAAGAAACCCCCAGTATGGGCAGTAGATTTTCGGACACAGCAATATACTAAGCATTACTGGTGCGCAACTTAAAAAAGCGTGTTTAACACAGCCATTTGTATGCGAACGTAATTTCGTAAGCAAGACAATGAAAAGTCTGTGAACGCATCCATATGATGCAATACATACACACACACACACATATATATATATATATGTGTGTGTGTGTGTGTGTGTGTATGTATTGCATCATATGGATGCGTTCACAGACTTTTACACACAGTTTTTTACACACAGTTCACAGACTTTGTACACACACATATATATATATATATATATATATGTGTGTGTGTGTGTGTATGTATTGCATCATATGGATGCGTTCACAGACTTTTCATTGTCTTGCTTACGAAATTACGTTCGCATACAAATGGCTGTGTTAAACACGCTTTTTTAAGTTGCGCACCAGTAATGCATAGTATATTGCTGTGTCCGAAAATCTACTATATATATATATATATATACTAGGGGGGGTACCCCCCTGCTCGCGCTGCTCGCCAACCCCCAGTTATGCTATAAATATAATTATATATTAAACATTTATTATTAATATTATATTATATAATGTAATATTATTTAATTTATTATATAATATAATTTTTATCTAAACTCTAAATAAATATTTTTACTATTTCTATTAATATTAATTATTTATGTTACTTTATATAAAAATACCTCAACACTATTTTGTTCATTATATTTCAAAAAGAAGAGATATATATAATTATTATTAATTCATTATTTTTTTATTTTTATAAAAAAAGAAGAGATATATAGTGTTGAGGTTCGGCTTTCCACACCACCTTACATTTCAAACCTTTATCAATATAACTTATAAATATTTATTTTTTAAATCAATATTAATTTTGAATAAATTTGTAAAATTTTTTTGTTAATATAATTATATAATATATGAAGTTTTAAAAAAGGTGTGTAACATAGAGGTACCTTGATGGCGCGTTAGATTTTTTGATTAGTGGAAACCCTCGCCAGTAGCCCTAAAAACCACTTAGTCTTATAAAATATATTTTATTTTAAATATTTATAATATATTTAATTATATGTAGTATAACTTAAAAGTAGTGTTATTATTGTTATGATATTAATGATCATTAGTTTAAAATATATTGAAAATTTTGTTGATAATTTAGTATATTATTTGATATATCGTAATGATTTTGAGTTTTATAAGATTTATAGGATTATTTTGTTATAATTCCTTTTTTATATCTTTTTCTCATTTTAAACATTTTATGAGATATATCAAAAATTCATACTAAAATTTATAAATTTATTATGATATTGTAAATGAAATTATTACATGATCATTATATCATATTTTATTTAAAATTTAGTTATTTATATAACAAATAAATAAATAAAATAATTTTAAATTATTTTATACTTACTTATACTATATTTACCTGTATAAAAGTTATGAATATGAATTTTTATTTATTGTTGTTATTAGTTAAATTATTTATTTATTAAAATTTCGTTTTATAAATTTTAAATAATCATAACTTTTAAATATTTTAGTTAATTTTTAAATATTCTAATTTTTTTTGTTTTTAATAATATTAATAATTAAAAAAATTTTTTTAAATTTATTATTATATATTTAAATATTTATGATTTATTTTAATTTTTCATATTTTATTAATAATGTTAGCTAATCTTAATAAATAATTAGAATAAATTTCATGACTTTGATTAAAGTAATATTCTGCTATTGGTTCGCTTATATTTATTTTATATTTTATAATTTCATTCGCATAATATTTATAATACTCTGGTACTTCATTCCAATTTTTAAATTCAAATTGTTCATTATTTTCCTCTATATACGAATTAATAATATTATTTAATTTAGAAATTATTGTATTGCTTATTGAACTATTATTATCTAGACTTTCTAAATAATATTCATATTCTTCTTGGAAATTTAAATGTTCTTCAATTTGATCATTTAAATTTTCCATCAATTGTTGATCATTGACATTGTTAATTTCAACATAATGACCTTCTATTGGATCCCATTCAATCATTTGTTGATCATTAACATTGTCAATTTCAACATCATTAATTGAATTCCATTCCATTATGTTTTTTTTATTTATATATTATTAAAAATTTTTAATGTTTATAATTAATATAAATATAACCTGAAAAAAATAAAGTTTAATTAATAAAATAATTTATAAAAATTTATTTAAATAACATTAAATTTTTGTTAAATTATAATAAAATTATTTTTCTAATATTTCTTTCCAAACTATGTTAGGTATAATATCTTTGTTTTCCGATTCATTTTGAATATATATTTTATTTACATTTTTACAACGTGAAAGAGCAACATATAATTGCCCGTGAGAAAATAAAGGTTTTTTGATGAATATTCCTATATTTTCGAAACTTTGGCCTTGAGATTTATTAATTGTTATAGCAAAAGCTAATATAACAGGAAATTGTTTTCTATATAAAATAAATGGTAAAGATGATGATTCATTAGTGTTTAATGTAATACGTGGTATAAAAACTTTATTTCCTTTATTTTCTCCAGTAATTATTTGTGCTTCTATGTTATATTTGAATAATTTAGTTATTTTTAATCGCGTTCCATTACATAATCCATTTTTATACTTAAATTTCGAATTAACATAATTATGGTATTTACTTTTAATTTCAGTTCGTGTGGAGGTAATCCTTCTCTTATGTTATTTAACATTTCTATTGGATAATTCAAATGAATATTATCATCCGTTTGATCTACACCTTTGTATGTTGCATAGTCAATGCTATAATAAGTTTTTGTTTCATTCTTAATTAATTTTAAAATTCTGTTATTTAAAATATTTACATCTTCATTATGTGTACTCAAAATGACATTTTTTGAAAAACAATAATTTTCGTTAATGTTTTTATAAATTTTGGCACAGACGTCATTAGTTTTCCATTCTTCTGGAATAATAAATGGATTAATGTTTCCTTCTCCTATATTTAATAAAAATGAAGAGAAACTGTCATTATTAGATCTTATGTTTTTTTTTAATTTAAAAATATGAAATAAGGGTCAAAGATTTGAATATTTTATAGTCTCTTCAATTATAGTATTTCTTCTTCCATATTTTAATACTGGTAGAATTTGTCGAAAATCTCCACCTAAAATAATTATTTTTCCACCAAAACTTTTATCATTATGACAAACATCTTTTAAAGTTTTGTCTACGATTTCTAAAGCTTTTTTAGGAATCATAGATGCTTCATCCCATATAATTATATCTGTTTCTCTTAATTTTTTTTTATCTGAATTAAATTTTAAAAATGCGCTTTCAATGTTATTTAAATCCAATGGTAATCTAAAAGTTCTGTGACTTCTTAAACCTTTAGGTAATAAAATTGAAGCTATTCCGGTCCAAGCCATCGATAAAAATTTTTTTTTAATGCTTATATAATAATATATTAATGTTTTGTATAAGAAAGTTTTTCCGGAACCTCCTGGTCCATCTATGAAAAATATTTTTGTTTATTATTTATTATTTTTTCAAAAATTTGTTTTTGATCATTATTTAATTGTTTATACATTTTATCAAATTTTTTTTTACTAAAATTTATAATTTCATCATTAATTTCTTCATTTTCTTCAATGTATGTTTTATTTGGTTTTGGTAAACCAAAATTTTCACATGACATATCTTCTAAATTTAATATTTGATTAATATGTGATAAAGCTTTATTTTCTTTATTATCTTTAAAATCTTCTGTAAAAAATTTTTATATTTGTTCCAAATAATTTTACCTTGAATATTTTCACATAGTAAAAAACATGCAAAAAATTTACGTAGTTGTATTGGTAACATAACTTGACATGCTTCTTCAAAAATATAATAAATTTCATTTTCGTGCTCAATTAAATTCATTGCTAAAGCTGTTTCTTTATAAGTATTATAAGTAATATTTTCGTGAGTTCGTAAATCTGTATAAGATGTTGCACCTTTTATTCTATTTAATATTAATTTTAAAAAAAACGTTCACTATCTTTAGGAGATACTACATTTAATCTACCAATAGCTATGTTTTTTCTATTTTTTGATCGTTTTATCCAAGATTTTGTGTTAGAATTGAAAATATAATATTGTGGTATGTTAACATATTTAATTTTTTTAGCAAAATCATCTTTTTTATTCAAAGTAAACCATGCGGTTAACGTTGTTTCGTATTTATTTAATGCTGAATCTTTATCATTTTCATTAAAAATTATTTTTTGTTGATTTTCTGTATGAATACTTAATCTTATTACAGAATGACTTCTGCCACATAATGGTAATTCTTGTAATCTCCATGCTGCTTCCATTGGACTTAAGTATCTACCATCTATATATTGTGTTATTTCATCATATACTTCTTCTTCATTTTCTTTTATTTTATTTTCTTTTATTTTGCAATATGCTTTATCGACTCCTTTATAAATATAGTCGTAAATATATTTAATACTTTGTATTGACATACAAAGTTCAGTATTAATATGAGCAGCATATTTTGCTAATAAAAAACTATTGTAAGGAATTACCATTGAATTATCAACTTTTATAATTTTTTTGTTATTTTTAAAATTGTAGATATAATTATCAGAAATATTATTTCGTCGTTTGTATTGTGGATATTTATTTTCTTCAATTTTAGTACATTCAGTAAATGGTTTTGGAAAATTTTTTTTACATATATTTTTATTTTTATCATAACATGGAGATTTGCTAGTATGTGGTCCGTGTAACATATGTTTAATTACTAATTTTTGTAAATATATATTTTCCGATGATGGTATTTCAGCTGAAATATACTTATCAATAGATTCTACAGTAAATATTTTATGATTATGGTGTAATGTGATAATGATATGTGCATGAGGTAATCCTCTTTTTTGAAATTCTATGGAAAATACATAAGCTATTACAGGACCAAAAATTTCATTTTTTATTATATCATTTAATAGCATTTTAAATTTTGCATAAAATAATCTTACTGTAATATTTGGTATATCATTAGGAGTTGTTCCTTCAGGAAAATTTTTTAAAATTTCTTTAAGTTCTTTCCATTTTGGGTTATTATAAATTGTAATTTTATGCAACTACTTTCGAGTTTTCAACAAAAAAAAATTAAAATTTTTATATTTTTATGTAATATTATACATAAATAAAATATAATAAAAAAATATAAAACTATATTATGCAGTATTTGATGGTTCTAAAAAGTTGTGGGGGGGTTGTGGGGGGGTTGTGGGGGGGATTGTGGGGGGACTGTGGGGGTCTGTGGGGGTTAGTGGGGGCCTGTGGGGGGGGGGGGGGGGGGGGTAATGATCGATAACATAAAATAACGTAAATTTACGTTATTTAATTAATAAAAATCATGTGGGGGGGCTGTGGGGGGGCTGTGGAGGGGGCGTGGGGGGATGTGGGGGGGCAACGACTGAATTTTGGTTCATATAACTATATAATATAGGTAGATATATACACATTAGTAATACATCGGCTTTGATCCAAATGCTCCCGATATATATATATATATATCTAAATTTTGCGAATACGGCGAGTGCAACCCCGAGAAGCATCTGGAACAAATCCGATGTATTAGAAATGTACAAAAAAAAGATACTCTTGTGTCTTTTGTGCCGGACAATTGTGAGGACTTTGATAATAATCACCACTGTCAAATTCATTGTAATCCTTCGAGTCACAAAAGCGAATATTCGAGAGCCAACATTTTTCATTTTTGGCAGATAAGATGAAAATATTTAATCTTCTACTATGAATTTTATAAATTAAAATTATTTTTATTATTTGAATAAGAATAAAAGTATTTTTTCTAAATAAATTAAAAGTATTATCTTTATGGTTAAAATATGTTAAAATAAATTGCTTCGTTTTTAATAAAATTTATTATTGTAACGTTCTGAGAGTTTACGCTTTTATTTGCTAGAACGACAGTTAAAATATCTTTAGTTATTGCACCGAGCGGCTAGTGCAATTTATTAATGCGCGTGGCTTTATGAGGGGTAGATAAGTTATTCGCTAGGTCCCGAGACCTTTTCTATTACACCGGCGAATGAGGTTGAGGATGGGGAAAATAAGAATATATATATATATATATATTAATTATTAGTCAAAATCTTACCTTTTATTACGTTGTTTGCTTATTTCTCAATAGTCTTCTTTATTTAAATACAAGGGTTGCCAATTCCCCTTTTTGTTGCAGTATGGTGGTTTCCTTTTTATATTAGATTTATTGGTTTTGGTGTAATTTATTAATTAAAACTGAACACTATGTAACTTTTACTATTTTATTTATTTAATGGTTACAGTAAAACTTATAACTGAGGTTTTTAGATAAAATATACTATATAACGAAATATTTTTGTTAAACTTAGAAAATTCTATAGTTGCTTGCAGAGTAAAATTTTACGTACTAACGTAAGGTAGAGGAAAACTCAGGAACTGAGAGTAGATACAATAGCGCGAGATTTCGGGGGCCTATGGTCATTTATATACCAATTCGATATCTTCTAGGGATTAACAGTTCGGTTTCGGTCTTTGTGTATTTTTATGATATGTCATAAAAAGACATTAACCGAATGAACAAATCCTTATCAGATTTCGGATCGGTATATTTACAAGAGAATGCCGAAACTAAAGAAGCCATCGCTTGATAAAAAAAATAAGGTAGCGACTATGATGAAATGATTAATAAGAAAAAAAAAATATATATAAAAAAAATTTAGATAAACAATGAATTATTTGTTGGGATGTTACACCTCCCTGGCCGAGAAGGTTTATCGCCCCCGATGAACTCTAGCGATGGCTACGCATGGTTGAGGCTATAACTAGGTGATATGATTTACAAAGATATGTTGTATGGTTTTATAAAGGTGTGTGTAGTATGGCTTTATAAAGGTGTGTAATATGGTCTTATATTTTAAAAAAAGTAATAATAAAATAATGGAACAATGGCGCTAGATTAGTCCTCGGTGTCACTCTCGGTTTTGTAGCCTTCATCGATCCTGTTGCGTCGACGTTCGGGAAGTGAGTAGTGGTTCTCTATCTCATACATTTCGTTTTCGTCGAAATTTTCTTGGAGCGTTCTTTCTTGGCGGCGTGTTATTACCACCTCTCTGTCTCCGGTATGATATATTAGGCGTGTTAAGGGCCTTTCATTGTATGGTAAGTTGCAGTAGGTACAATGAATATCATCTTCGTATTCTTGGTAAGGATGGCAAGGTCTTGAATCGGGTTTGAATCCCATTGACAAAAGTAAGTTCATCTTGCGGGCAAAGTTGTTCATCTATAAGAAATTATATTATGTGATCGGGATTTAAAATATGAACGTAAAGGTTAGTGAACTACAGAAAGAGAGTGAACAGTCATGCAATGTTAAATGGTGTTATAAAGGTGTGAGTTTGGTGGTGATATAGTGAGTATGGATGGTTTACGCGCGGTTGTTCGGAGTTGGGTTTGCTAGTGCGCGGAGTCGAAGGAATATTTCCATAGGCGTTCATCGGCTTGGTTGGTGGATAGATGAAGGTAAACTTGGGTTTGTTGGAACTACTGCAAGTTCGATTCTGTTTTCCAGGTTGCTTTCATCTTCGCTGGCCTCTGTCGGCTGTCTGTTGGACTCTTCGACTATTTGTTGCGGATTTTGGTCTCCGGGGATCTCGGCTAAGTGTTCGATGTCTTCGTCGTCTGTCGTAAGCCATCCGTCCGAATCTTCTCGTCGAGGTCTCGCTAGAGGGTCTACTTCATTTTCTTCCTCTTCACCTTCATCCGTAGATTCAACATCGGATAGGTCCAATATGTCTTCATCACTGGTGTACCCGTCATCCGATGTTTCACTAAGTACGTCGTAATTTAGGGAGAGCTCGATCATTTCGTCTTCATCGAAGTGACGACTCAAAACTCTGATTTGACGGTTAGTTAACACTATGTCGGTTGCTCTAGTATGATACAAATATTGGATAAATGGTCTTGAATGAGTTGATCGCTGGCAGATGCTGCAGACATACGGCTGGAATCTTCTTGACCATGTTGAGTGACATGGAAAGCTATCTGGATTGAATCCGAACGATCTTAATAGTGCAAATTTGGCAGCGAAATCCATGTTGATTGGTCCTTGAGGAAGAATTGTAATTATTAATTACCTTTTATTTAAGTAGTCATAGCGTGCAAGGTTAATGGAGTTATAAAGGTGTGAGACTATTACTATACTATCTATTATGGGGGTGAGTTAATGTTATTACAAAGGTATGAGGTGTTATGATATTTTTTTTTTTTCTTGTTTCCCCTCTCCTCCTCATCTCTGTATTTTTCCCCTTTTTTTATGTAGAAAGGCGTAGTGTTAGGTGAATATTGGAAAAAAAAGGAAAGGGGGGGGGGTGAAGTTGTAGGTTAGGTAAACGTTCCACCATTTTCCAAAATTTCCTCCTTTCGGTTGAACGCTGTTTTTGTACATTCATCGCATTCCCTGGCTGGTCGTAGGTAGAGGAGTTGTGCCTTGCAGTAGGTGCAATGATCGTGTTCTGTCTTGGTGTAGGCTATCCGATGGAAGTGTGAGAATAACTGATATGACAGTTTATGTTGGAGCGTGATGGTGTAGCAAGTGCAACAGACAACTCTCTTGTTGAGTGCGTTGTAAAAGATCGGTACTCGACCCTCGACGCAGGTGCTGTTGCTTATTACTTTGCATTTGTGCCCTTTTCCGTGATGATCTTGTACGGGCGTTGTTCCTCTGAGATTTAATAGAGTGGCTATCTTGGCTGTGTACCAAGGTTCCGTTACGAGGGCTCCTCCAACATCCTTGATTTTTAGATATTCCCTTTGTATTGTCCTTATACAAGCACCGCATTCTCGGGCTGGTCGGTAGGACAACAGCTGAGTGTCGCATTGATAGCAACCGAGGTGTATTCCTTCTTTGTGAGAAATTCTATGGAAATTTTTGTGGGTCTTGTAGTTGTTCTCGTATTCGGTTGGAATGGCGAGACAGTGATCACAGAGCAACCCTTAATTTGTTTCGTCGTAATGTATTGATCCGTGGTAGCGCGGATGTTTCATCAAACATGTTCCTCTTTGCATGATTCCGTAGGATGGAGGATAGTCTTGTGCGTTAACTCCGAATCTTGATTGATTGGTGGTGGAAGGTTTTTGTTGCGACTTCTGCATTTTATTACCTGTATGGAAGAAGTAGGGCTTAATTTCGTGAGGATTGAAGTGGCGAGGATGGTTGGTATGAGTGTACGCGTGTGTGTGATTGTGAAAGAAGACAAAAATGGGGAAGAGAAGGAAAACAAGAAGATACATATTTCTTAACCTAGATGATATGGATGGATGTGTCCCTAAGTATGTTATGTTCGGTCGTTATTGGTTATTGGTGATGAGGTTTCTGCTGGTGACTTCGTAACTTCTTGAGGTATGTTGGCGTAGTTTTCTTCTTCCGTGGGTTTGGTTTTGCTAGAGTGGGCAGGTTGCATATCTATGTATATGCTGTCTTCTTTGGTCGTTGTGTTCTTGTATGTTACCGATGCTTGGCAACGTTCGGTCCGTGAAAGGTTAACATCTAACCCTGTACTTGGTTTTTTCTTGTTCTTCCGCCGTATATTTTCCGGACTCAGGTTGAACGAAATCTCGCGTTGCGTTTGGGTTATTCCATGTCTCATGTGAATGATCCTGGGTTCTCTTTGTTTCCTTTCTATCGATAAAATTTTCCTTCGGATGCATATAATAACAGCTGCTATTATACAAATGAGAATGGTGGTGATTGTTGCGTACACAATTGTGATGATATACTGTTGTAGCGATAT
Organism: Anastatus disparis; assembly: GCA_017163975.1. Lineage (NCBI taxonomy): Eukaryota > Metazoa > Arthropoda > Insecta > Hymenoptera > Eupelmidae > Anastatus > Anastatus disparis. Next base: position 2,320,521 of record JAFFSR010000393.1, read on the forward strand.
GTTATCATTGTTTTTATAGGGCGGCTGAGGTATGTTAGTTAAGTATGGTGCGAAGTTTATTTTATTGGTATATGTGTAGATTGTGGTTCCTTTGGCTTCTACGTTAGAGGCGTGAAGGGTGGTGTCCGTTGTGCTGGCATTGCAATTTGGACTCAACTGGAGTAATCCAACTCCTTGTATGTCTATTATCTCGTTTTTCTTTCCTGGACACATGATAGTTAATTTATCTGTTGCAACAGTGGTGAAGATCCAGTCCTTGCTTTCAACTAATTGTATCCATTTTGTGCCTGGTAGCTGGACATTTTGAATGTCGCAAGTATCCTCTGAAACGGTGAAGTCGAGTAGTAGTTGGGACTCGCATGATGCCTTTAAGACCATGTTGGGTGTGTCGCAATATATTGTGCTTTGTAACGTGGTACAATTTTCTAGATCGCTGCTGCTGTAGAATGCGTGATCGTGGTTCTCTGGTTTGATTATTATAAGTTCGTTCTTTGGTTTCACTTGGAGTGCGGTGTTGTTTCCTTGATTTATTGGTACTGCGTAGTTCCTGTATAGTTGGAGAATATCCCTGTGATATATGGGGATGCTAATTTCTATGGTGAATTCACTTCCTCTTCGGTAAACTAAGGTCTTGAGTAGTCCTGGTGGAGAGTTGGAGAGCGTTTTTAATGGAGGTAGTATATATTCTGGGTTCCTCATTGTGCCATATTCGATTGCTCCTTTTGCTTGTTCTTGGGTGAGGAGTGCCGGGTGTACATTCCCTATTGTTGCTTCCCGAAGGATCTCCTTAATTTGATGGATCGTGGTTGCAGAGATCTCTATTGCGTCTTCAAGTGCGATGGTCCATTCTTCCAATTTGTGTTGAAATTTTTGGTCGAATGTTTGTGTTGGATCACGGATGCTTTGTGTTATACTGGAAAATAGTGGCATGATTGGATGCGTTGCCTTTTTTATCTCATCTTCTTGTTGGGAAATAGCTGTTTTCCTCAGTTTGGCTGGTGGTATTCCTGGTTTACTAAGATCTTCGGTTATTGTTGCCAAGATATTCGTTATCTCATTGTTTATTGAGGTTATCTTCCTTTTCAAGTGTCTTCCTCTAATGTGTAAGATGACACATTCCGTGAGGTCTATCGGACATTCTTTCAATACTTGATCAATGTTGTGGTTCATGTTTAAGTCATCTCGTAAGATATTTTTAGTATTAAACGTAGTCGTGATTTTCCAATCCTTGGACTTATATTTTGCTTCAGAGACGTATTCAAAGTATATCCCTGGTAGATCGTCTAGTTGCGTGATCGAATAGGATGGTAAGTTTTGGGCCGTTGTATCGATAAGGAGTGAGAGGATAAAGGTTATGATAGTGTAGGGATACATCTAGAAAAGGGGAAGAAGAAAAGATTTTTATTTAGTATGAGGAGGTTAATTGTGAGGATTAGTCCAAACACATGCGTGTTAGTTAGTACATGCATAAGATGTCCCGTGTCTCTTCTCTTTTTTTTTTTTTTTTTTTTTTTTTTGTCTGTCAGTCATAGGTACTGTTTTCCTTTGTATTCGGTGCCAGTTCTTCGTCATTCCCATATCCATTATTGTTATTTACAATATCTACTTGGAAGGAAGGTTAGTGGTATGCATGCATCTACAACTACAGAATTGATTAATAACAAGGGTGTTTGTGGTGTTAGTGTGTGTTGGTAGAATGTTTTACATGTTTTATATATTTATATTATATATTTATATTTTTATCTAATGCATATTATATATTATGTTTCTCTCTCCCCCCTTTTTTTTTGTGAGGTTTCATTATATCAAAAAGGTTCATTGGGTAACAGGTGTGATTGGGTGTACGAAGTCGTATATGTGGGATTCACGGTTTTGCGTGGGGGACTCCGTTTGTCTTTGTTGTCTGGGAGCTGCGATCATGTATTTGTATATTTTCCTGTTTTTCATGAATATTATTATTGTTATTATTATGGTTATTGCTGTTAAGCTTAGTAAACATAATATGTTTACGTGTAAGGTGTCTGAGTGTTTGTGTTCTTGTAGCTGTGTTACTTTTATCGGTATGCTATAATTAAAATAATAATTAAAATTGTAATTGTCCACAATAGGGTTTAAATGGACAGTTGTTGTGAAGCCGTTACAACGCGGTTGTAGTTGTATAATACCGACTCCTTCGATTATTTTATTTAATTCTGAATTATCGCAATTTATTTTTATTTTTTCTAATTTTGTTGTAGTGAATATCCAAGTGTTCGTTTTTTCTATTCGTACCCACGTAGTTCTGTTGGTGTATGTTTCCGTAAATTTGCAATCTTTGGCGGGTTTGTCTAATAATAACTGAGTTTCACAATCTTCTTTTACGACGAATAAGTCCGGTTGAGTGCAGTATAATATGGATGATATTTGGGGACAGTCTGTTAATTGTTGTTTTGTATGGAATGTATGGATACTACTGTTAATTTTTATGGCTATGAATTCTTTATGTGGTATTATCATAACGCTGTTATTAAAATTTGTTTTTATAGGTATTGGGTATGCTTGGTAAAGATCGAGGCTGGTTGGGTCAAACAGTGCAAATGTAATTTTTATCACGATTTCGTGTTTTGTTTTTCCGATTTTTATCTTTATTAATTTATTGAATTCTTTTGAAAATGCGCGGGGAGAGGGAAAGATGTTGGTTGTTTCTAGGTTTAGATATCGATAGAGGTTGTTAACATCCTTGGGGTTCAATAACGATTCGCCGATTATTCCTATTTGGGCATTTAAGATTATTGTTTTTATTTTTTTATATATGTAAATATAATTGATTAATATATTTTCAAGTTTGAGTAATATGGGTTGGGTTAAAGCTATATCTTTCATTAGTGGAACTCTAAGGGTTTCGTCTGTGGAGAAAATTGAAATGTTTTTTATTACTTCTAATTCTTCTATCAGTTGTCTCAATTTTCTTGCATCTCTATTAATTTCGTTATCTATTGATGTGTATGACTCGGTATCCGTGAATGTTTCTAGATCCATTATTGTTCTTAGTTCGGTATCGGCTAGTGAAATGTACTTATATATTAAATTAATTTTTGTCTCATGTAATTGGCAAATGACTTGGTCGTCTTGACATGTATAAGTTATGTTTTTAATATTTTGCATTAGTTGAGTAGTATTATGTGTAATTTCTCTGAGATTTATGTATGTTACTCCTATCCATTCGTTAGTTTTATACATTACAGACCCGATTTTATGAAAGTATATTCCAGGGTTATTCTTCAAAGATATTATTGATGGAGATTGCGTTGAGAAAGTGTTAGCTATGACCAATGTCATTAGTAAGGTGATGGTCCGGAATGCATTCATCTAGAAAAGAAAAGAATAATCGATGTTATCTTCTAGTTAGCATCCGAGTCTTCGGTGTTTTCAAGTTCGGGTTCTATAGGATTGAAGGAGTTACGTCTTGATCTAGGCGTGGCTCGTGGGCTATTAATTGATCTAGATGAAATGTGGTATGATTCTGGCGGATTTTCTATGACGTTGATGGGTCGTAAAATATTATATGTATGTTCGTCGAGATCAGTATTTGTTTTATTTTTATTTCCTTGGGGATATATTTTATTGTATTTTAGGCAGGCTATTATTATTGCTATAGTAATAATTATTATGATTATAGCGTTAAAACTTATTGCACCATAAGAGACTAGGTGTGTAAATTTCTTATCCTTCGTGTCCGTTATTATTTTATCGTATTGTGATCGAACCTCATCAAGATTCATGTCTGGTTCTAGGTTTCCTATATTGTTTCCTAATCGTAGCATGGGTAGGGTTTCATTTAAAGTCAATAGTTTTTCGAAGAAATTTTCATCTAGACGTGTGATATTTAAGTGTATCTTGGGTATGTATATGAATTCTTCGGAGCTTCCTAAAGTTTTGAGTCCTGTGAGTATAGTTTGATCGTGCCTGGCTGTGCATTTGGGTTTTAATTGGAGTATTCCTACTCCTGATATTTTTACAAGTTCATGCTGTTGTCCTGGACACAATATTTGTAGTATGCTTTCTTCATGTGTTGAGTACAGCCATCCGTCCATGGATTTAAGGTGTACCCAATAAGGTCTATAACTATGTGATATACTTATGGGACATTTATTTATATTATTATCACTTGGTTGATTCAGTAGTAAATACTCACATGCTATATTTGCACTGGTTTCATATATAGGTGCTACTCGTGTGCATATCTTGTTGTGTAAGGTGTGTTTGCAGGTTTGTAGGTCTAAATCTGACAAAAGGCTGTATGTCCTTTTGTCGTGACTGAGTGCTATATGTGACGTTTGTGGAATTATGAATGCACTAATTAGGTGGTCGTCTTGTTGTTGGGGTATAGGCACAGGATGTATTTTGTATAATTCTGTCGGAAATTTACTTAACATGGGTATCCTCATTTCTATTAAAAACCTTTTGTTTTTGTATCCTAGACGTACCGTTACTATTTCTGTCAGCTTATCCATTCGAGCATGAGCTATAGGGATAGGAAATTCATATTCGGGATGCAAGTCTATGATTTGTTGTATTATTTTCTGTAAGTTTCCCGTAGTTAGTAATGAGGGGTGCATATGGCCTGTTCTGGCGGCGTTCACTGCTTCTTGCAAAGTTATGAATGTTTCTTTACAAAGTGTTAACATTGTCTCTATGTAATTTATAGTTCCTGAGAAGTGTTTCATTACGCCTAAGTAATCCCATAAGTTGCTTATGTCGTCTAATTCTTTGATAACCTTTAGATAGAGTTCATAAGTTTTTTGTACGCCTTCCTTATTTTCATTTACCTGTTTGCTTATGGATGCCATTTTGTGTTGGACTACATGGGCTTCCTCTTTTCCAATTCGAGCCAGTTCGTTCTGTTTATCGTATAGTTCCTTGATGTGTTGTTCATAAATTTCTCCATCTTCTTGCGAAAGTGTTCCGAATAATGACCTACTGATGCTTCCTATAAATCTGAAAGGTACACTTCTTTTCTTTATTGCTGGGACGTTTGACGTAGTAGGCTCCAGGGACTCTACTTCGCTCATTGAATCGAGTAAGTCGTTGTGTAATTGGTTTACGAGTTTATTTTCTTCTTCGAGGAAATATATTCTTTTTACCAGTGTGTCACATAATTCCGGGTAGTCTTGGGCATGTACACATTTATCTCTTAGTCCTTGAAACGTTCTTCGTATGAAAGTGGCGTTATATTCCAGTGGTTGCATGTCGATGAACACTAGTACTTTCCAGTCGGTTTCTGAATATCGTATGTTTTGTAATCTTTCATAATATATCCCTGGGTTATGGATGAGAGGTTGTAGAACATAATTATTGCTGGACTTCGACGCTGTTGCGGTTATCAGAATCATTAATGCCCAAGCAACCTTCATCTGAAATAAAACGTTCTATTGTTGGTGAGCTGGTTTGATTTTGTCAATATGTTTTAGTATTCGTGCCCCCTCGTCATTTTCTAGAACGACGTTGTGTTTTTCTAAAATTTCTACTACCTTATAAGGACCCTTGTATGTTTTGTCGAGTTTGTTTTTCCTGGGTTCTTTTAATACGTATACTAAGTCACCGATTGTATATGAGTGTGTTTTAACCTTACGGTCGTAATATTGTTTATTCCTTTGTTTTGAGGTTAGTAACGATTTTGCTGCCATTTCTCGAGTGTCGTGTAGTTTACTTATTAATTCAGCTATGTAGGATGAGTATGTGTCCAACTTATCTACGGGCAAGGAGCTAGGCGTTCTTGCAGGTTTACCAAATATTAGTTCAAAGGGCGTGAAACCAGTTGATTCATGTATACTTGTGTTATAGGAGAATATGGCAAAGGGCACGACCTTGTCCCAATCCTCATAGTTTTCTATATAGTGGCGTATGTATTCCGTCAGGACTATATGGCTTCTTTCAAGTGAGCCATTGGATTGCGGGTGATATCCTGAAGTGGTTACCTGTTTGATCTTAAATAATTTTGCCAGTTCATGCATTATGTTTCCTATTAGTGCGGGGGCTTTATCGGATAATATGATGCGCGGGGCTCCGTATAAGGTTATTACGTGCCTAGCTAACGCATCTGCTATAGTTTCGGCCTTGGTATTTTTGATTGGCACCGCTATGCAATATTTTGTTAGATTATCCTGTATCGTCAATATATGTCTATTTCCTTCAGATGTATTAGGTAGTGGTCCTACTGTATCTATTGAGATTTTGTCGAAGGGTTCTATGGGGGTGTCCGTTATTATCATGGGTTCCCTGTTTTTCACTCGTACAAGTTTTAATTCTTGACATTGCTGGCAGTGTCGTATATATTCTGTGACGTCTTCCTTTAATCCGTTCCAAAAGAATTTTTCTCGAATTCTTCGGTAAGTTTTAGTGACTCCCTTATGTCCTCCCACCATGCTGGTGTGGTATTCTTCTATAATTCGGTTTTTCATGTCATCCGGAGGTATAGTTGTTGAGCCATAGCATATGAAGATTTGACAGTCGCAGTGATTTAATGCTTCTTTTAATATTTGTAGAAATGTTGAGAATGATATTTTATCGATTAGGTTGTTTTGCTTAGAGATACGAAGGGTTTTGATTTCGTATTCCTTTATGCATTTTGCTAGATTCAACAGGGTTCCTCTAAGTTCTTGTTCTGAGAATGTTTCGAAGTGCCTTTTGGTGAGTACTGCATTTAGTAAGAATGTCTTAGTCCTTGGTGTTACTATTACTTGCCCCTGTTTGGGCTTTAATCCCTTCATCTCATGTTTGTCTAATTGGTTTAGGTCTATTAATAATTTAGCGATTGGAGTAGTGAATTCGCAGTCTGCTGATATGAAGTGAAGTAGGTTATCCCGTTTGTGTGTTAATCCTTCGTTTATTAATTTTATTTGTAACACGCTATTCGGTGTTTTCATGAATTCGGGATAAAATAATTCCGGGGGTATGGTGTCTGATACCTTAGGTGGGGGATATCGTACGTCATCGTTGTCACCCTCTGTTGAAGATTCGTCCGTACTGTTATCTTCCGGGATAGCTCCTAGTCTATCACGGAGATATGGTGGGGCGTTATGTCTGCTCGATTCGTTCTCCACCGGAGTAGAACGAGCTACAGGTCTATTCTTATTAAATGATTCGTCCCACCAATATTCGTCGAGCGATGTATCGTCGGAGTTTGAGCTCCTTCGAGGGGCTGATTCTATTACGGTGCTTTTAATTGGTGATTCCTCTTCACTGTTAGTTGTTTCATCCTGTGACGAGATTTGTTTCGTTAGAGGTGGCGTTTGTTTCACCAGACTTGGAAACCCACTGTTTCTTTTTCGAGGTATAGGGGGCTCGATTTGTGAATCTGAGTCCTCAATTGGTTCAAATGTTACTCTTTTCGAGAACTTGACTGGGCGGGTAGGTTTTGGATCGTTAGTTGAAGAAGTCGATGGTACAGAGTTACCTTCTGTGTCTTGAACTAATCGGGTATTTGTATCCTTTTTCCTTGAAAGGCTTGGTTCTTTTTCTTTAGCCAGCGTAGGTTTTAAGGCTGGTCTACGTGAAGGTGGTGGTTCTGATCTGCTACGTTTTTCCTTGGTGCTAGGTGGAGGGGGTGCTCGCTCCTTGCTGGCATGTCTAGTCCTTACTCTATCGGCTATAGTTGTTCCTGAAGTCGTTGAGGTTGATAACGACGGTGGAGGCTTAGTTTTAGCACCTGGAGGTCGTCCTCGAGGTTTCGGGGCTAGTGGAGCCTGAAGTTTTGCGGAAGAGCTTGTGGGTAGTGCTACTGCCTCTTCTGGTATCGGATTTCTGGATAAAGCATCGGCATTGACGTTGAGTCGACCCGGTTTATGAAGAAATTTATATTGATATTCTCTTAGCCGAGTTCGCCATCTTATTAACCTTTGGATTGGTGGTTTCACTGAATCGATCCATTTGAGTGGTTCGTGATCGCTTACAAGTGTGAATTCTCGTCCGTATAGGTACGGCCGAAAGTGTAAAACAGCGTATATTATAGCTAAACATTCTTTTTCCGTTGTTGTGTAATTTTTTTCTGCTGGCTTCATCATTAGTGACATATACGCTATAGGTTGATCTTGACCTATTTCTCCTTGACTAAGCACAGCACCTACGGCGTAGTCAGATGCGTCGGTGGTAAGTATAAATGGTTTTTCAAAATTAGGGTGTTGTAGAACTGGTGCGCTGCATAAGGCGTTTTTCAAATCTTCGAAGCTCTCTTCGTGTTTTTCTGTCCATTCAAAAGGAACTGTCTTCTTTAGAAGGTCAGATAGAGGTCTTGCCCTTGCTGAAAATCCTTCTATGAATCTTCGGTAGTAACCAGCTAGTCCCAAAAATTGTCTTATGTTAGTTTGTGTTTTAGGTTTCGGAAAGTTCCTGACAGCCATTGTCTTTTTAGGGTCTGGTTTAACTCCTTCCTCTGAGATGATATGTCCTAAGTATTCTACCTCGGCGCGCAAAAATTCGCACTTATCTGGTTGCAACGAGAGTTTAGCATCGAGAAGTCGATTGAAGAGTCGTCGCACCTTTTTCTCGTGTTCTACCAGGTCTGAGGCGAAGATAATGACGTCGTCTAAGTAAACTAGTAATTCCGAGTCTTGCAGACCTAATAAAACTAGGTTCATGAGCCTTTGGAAGATTGCGGGTGCCGAGCGAAGGCCAAACGGCATTCTTATGTAATGATAATGTCCAGTAGCTGAACTGAAAGCAGTCTTATGCCTATCCGCTTCGTTTACTTCGATTTGATGAAATCCTGAAGCTAGATCGAAGATAGAAAAATATTTCGCTCCCCCGAGACGATCTAAGATTTCTGTAATGTTTGGAAGGGGGTGTGCGTCGCCTATTGTCTTTTCGTTAAGGGCTCTGTAATCTATCACCATTCGCCATCTCTTGTTTCCCTTAGAATCATTCTTCTTTGGTACTATCCATAGTGGCGAGTTATACGGTGATTTTGAGTTTTCAATTATTCCATCGTTTAATAATTTTGTCACTTGGCGTTGTATTTCCTCTTTGTGCACGGTAGGGTATCTGTACTGTTTGACAAATACAGGTGCATCATCCTTTGTAGGGATACAGTGTTTTAGGACGTCTGTGGCTGGTAGTTTGTCTCCAGGCAGATGAAATAACTGCGGGTAGTCGGCGACTATTCGCAGGACATGTTGCTTTTCTTCTTCGTTTAAATGCTCTAATCGTAAACTGTCCAGGATCCTTTGAAGTCTTTCGTCCGCGGAAAGGTCCAATTCTGAGTCTTCACTGTCGAAGAAATCTTCTGATTCTTCGAATACTTCATATGCCTGTAATTCTTGTGGTGGTATTTCTATCTCGGCATCTTCTTCGTATGAGTTGATCGCCATCATAACACACTTATGTTGGTCATTGGTTACTATTGCTTCTCCGATAAAGATATTTTCGGGAGTATTTAAACGCGGAATGTATCCTGTTTTTAGGACAGATGGTTCCAGATTTATGGTGATTGGCGTCTTTGATCGAGCCTGTAGAATATACCTTGTCGGTTTGGGTGCCCTATATTCAAAATTTACAAATCTTACCGGGTGTATCGGTTGAGATGAGGTTATGAGCGCATTATGATGGAAGGAAATTTCGGCTGATTCATTTCTTAAAAAGTCGACTCCTAGGATTCCTGGCGCTGGTATGGGTAGACTCCCAGTTACGACTTGGAATCTTATTGGTTTGTCGAACAGAGTGATCTCTGTGGATCCAGCTGTGTTAAATGAGTCGGTGGTAATACCTGTAATGGTCATTGCCTCATGAGCGGCAATGACAGTTCTGGGCTGTAAGGCTCTTACGTGGATTAAATTTATTTCTGCTCCTGTATCTATTAAAAATTCTGTTCTTCCTCTTAGTTCTGGTGCTTCTAGTATTATTACTGGACCTGTTCCCTTGCTGCAGGTTCCTCCTGTAGATCGGTTGCAGTTATAAATTTTACTGCTAGTGGGCGCTCTATGTTGGTTTTGCTCGTCGGGGCGTCCATCTGACGAGCAGGCGAGGAGTTTAAAGCTTCTGGTTGTTTTACAGGACGATAATTCATCGGTGGATACTGGGGCTGATATGGCGAGATGTATGGGTATGGATAAGGATATGGCATCGGAGGTATAGGGTGCATCGGCATGTATTGATAAGGGCCTTGAGGTACATATTGGGTGGAAACAGGCGGAGCCATTCTAGGCTCAGGGTACGCCATGGGTGTCCTTATATTATAATTTCGGGGCTCTCGTCTGTATTCGTTTTGGCTTCTAGAAGTGTATGAGTTGTTCCTTTCATAGTTAGGATTTCCCCTAGCGGGATAATCAGAAGGGCTTTGTGATCTAGAGTTGTTTCTCCCATAGGCATTATATCCGAATCTCCCTCTGTCGTCGCGTCCTGGTGAATCCGTACGGTTATATGGTCTGAAATTCCGTTCATTGGCAGCAGGTGACATACTCCTTCTATAAGGTTCGTTTTCATACCTTCCTCTTTCTTCTCGTCCTGGTGAGTCAGATCGGTTATAAGATCTGTAGCCTTGTTCGGTTCTCGCATGTGATTGCGTTCTCCAGGGTTGGCGATCGTCCTGAAATCGTACTTGTCTTTCCGTTTCCTTTGGCTTATCAATTGCTTCTACTAAGTGGAGTGATCCTTTCCTTTCGTTAGATGAGAGCATGTCTCTTTCTATTCTTTGGGCAATTTTCAATGCTGCGTTCAGTGTTGGTGGTTCCTGTACACTGACGGCGTACAGTAGATCATCTGAGAGTCCTCTTTTAAAGGATTCTAGGGCTATGCCTTCTAGCATGGTAGTCATATGAGGGACTTGAGCGGCTTCAAATTTTTCCTTTAGGGAAGCTACGGCTCCCTCCATGAGACGCTTGATTCTACTGTAATATTCAATCACAGTTTCATTTCTTCTCATCCTTATCCCTTGTATTTCGGCGCAGTAATGTGAATATGTTTTTTTGGAGGAAAAATATTCCTTTAGTGCGTCCTTCAAGTTTTCTAGTGTATTAATGCGTGTTCCACTGACTGCGTCTCTTGCTGTGTCGCGAAGCTTGGCCACGACTCCCTTAAAGAAGGCGTTGTGTATCCCTTCTGGGCAAATGTTCAGTCCGTTTTCTACATCTTGTAGAAAAGTTTTAAGAGGCATATTCTTACCATCATATAAGGGAATGTGTAACAGTGCTTGTTGCACTGCCATGCATTCTCCCATAGTATTGAGTAATGCATCTGTAATATTTTGATGGTGCGTCAAATTAGCGATTCCTTGAGCCATTTCTGGGTCGTTGATTACCATATCTTTATAAAGAGTAAACTAAGTCTTCGAGTTTTTCTAGAATGGTCTTGGTTTTTCCCTTAGCTTCTTTTCGTAGGTATTCTAGATAATCTTGGTCTCCTTCTTGGTATATTCGTGTCCCTGAAGAATCGAACGTCGCACTACTGCTTAGTAGTGGGTCGGGGCGTTTCGAGGGAATTACACTCTTGTGCTCACAAATCGTGTGTTCGTGGGTATATTTTGCTTGGCCTAATAATTCGACTGTAGGCGATGGATTGATGATCGTGGCTGTAGGTGTGACTTCTACAATTAAAGGTTCTGTTAATTCCTCGCGAGTGTCGTAAGCCTCGTGGGATCCTTTGACGTCCTTGAAAGCAGTTGTGCCAATAGGTTCTACTTCTTCCGTTACTATAGTGCCGATTATGTCTAGTTTTCTTTCGATTGCTCTTTTAGTTGTTTTTCTTCTCCTTAGGATCTTTTTCCAATTGTCGCGGGCTCTGCTCATTTATAGTATTTTCTTTTAGAGCGTAGATGACACGGGTTACTGTAGGTTTACCTGGTTTCAATAACTTAATTAAGGTTTCTTCGGTGTCTTCTCCCTGAGGATTTTCGCTGTCGTTTAATATAAAGTCCAAGAATCGCTGATCAACTTCGTTTTCGTCGTATGGTTGCAAGACAGACACGTTATTAGTTCCTCGGACAATATTTATTAATTCCGCACAATTTGCTGGGGTGTCTGGGTAGGTACCGTGTATGGTTATAGAATGGATTTCCAATGGTGCTAGTAGTCGTTGTAACTTTTCTATTATGCTAGAGTCCTTAATTTCTCGTATTTTAAACATAGGGGGGGGGCTAAGAAAAAATTGTTTTTATTTAAGTCTTATCTGCGAGAGTTTTTCTGCAAGTTTTTGTATTCGAGCGTCCTCTATTATTTGATGTGTGTCTAGATTGATAAGTTTAGTTTTTAACCAACGGTGCAATATTTTGTGTCTATTGAGACAAGTGTAGTGGCAGGCCTTTAATACGTCTAACTTGTACTCTAGGGCTATCAAAGTTTCTTCTTGCGTTTCGTAAATTTCGTCGTATCTTTTCCCCCACTGCTCGCAGCGGTAAAGTCTCTCGTTGATTCCTTCTAAGAAACCGGACATATAGGTTATATATATATATAAAAAAAAGGGGGGGGCTTATTTTTTTGAAATTTTCAATTCTTCGATTCCTTTCGCAAGTTCATCTATTGCGTTTTTATTTATGCTTATACAAGTTCCTAACTTACCAGTTCTCTTGATGGCCCAACAGCGAATTCTTTCGGTATTGAGCGCTAGTTCCTTATATTTTTCTTCTAAAACGTGGATGTGCTTTTGTAATTTATGTATTATTTGAGACTGGGTATATACGGTACTCTCAGTTTCTTCTATAAAAGCTTCGTAGGAAATTATCCGTTCCTCGAAGTTATTGATTATTAATCCAATATGATTATTTGTTAGAGGGCCATATGGTAGGGGAATCATAGGTTGTTCAAAAATAAGTTGTTATCAAAAAAAAGGGTGGGGTTCTTAGTGTATACCTATAAGAGTGAGTGTTGTATATGTTTATATATGTATATATATATATATACGAAGTTTATTTCAGAATCCTTACTAACTCCGTGTACTTGGTCGCGCAAATTGTGAATAGTATGATAGCTAATAGTACAAGGGTAAGTCCGGTAAATATAGCAGTATAAGTCATAGAACAAAATTCTTAAAAGAAAAAGAAAGATTAAGTAATGAACCTAGAACGCGTTGATTTCTTTAAGAACTCCGAAAATGTCTATATTTATTATGATTTTTATAAACCTTTTGTGTTCTCGGCGTGGTACGCCTAAACTACTCAGTGCCCTCCTTATTTCGCGATACTCGTGAGGATTGAGGGATCGGGGCATAGGAAAGGAGGAGACTTCCAAAAAGAAAGAAAAGCAGTTTCCCCCTTAGTATAGGGGTCCTCAACCGGAGCGACAGAAAGTTTAGAGATATTTGGTTGCCTTAACACGTCAATGAACTGTAGCAACTAAGTCGTACACACAAAAAAAAGTTTTGCATGAACCTAGGACAGTTTTTCCACTAATCGTGACAACAGAGAAGTAAAGCGGATCGTCGGTTGATGAGCCCTATAGGTAAGAGAGAGAAAAAAAACTAAATTTTAGTAGGAAGTAAGGAAGGATTTTGCGAGAAAATTATAAAAAAAAAATTAAATTTGTCTTAAATGAAGAAATAACTTAATGAAAAAAAAACAATGTAACGTAGAGATCTCAAAGGGACTTTAATAGGCTAATCCAAGGTCGGTATGGCGGAATAGAATGTCACAACACCCGAACATATGTGCAAAAAAAAAAGTAAGACACAGAGGTTAGAGTGTGTGTGCGCCAAACTTACAGTTGGGGTTAGCAAGCAAAAAAAAATAAAAAAAAAGGTTGGGTTAGAGGATCGACCTTTAAGGGACCGGCTCTATACCCGCGAGTCCGCTAGAGATTTCTTAGTAAAAAAAGAAAAATATAATTAAGAGCAAAACAAGAAAACAGAAATTTACAATTATATTTGTTTTACGCAAAAAAAAGGATTAGAGACGAGGTGGGTGTAGGGCAATGAGGGAAATACAAAAAAAATTTTTAATCTTTTAGTTAATTAATTATTGAAGTATTAAATTAACTATAATTTACATATAATGAAGGAAAACCTTGTTGTATATAAAAAAAACTTCCGTGAGTCAATCGTTAGTCGTTGGTAAATTTCTAAGATGATAACTTGTTATCAAGGTAACGCGATTTGAAAGAAGATTCAATGTTTTTAAAGTAATAATACATTTATTTCGTAGAAACCCAGTTATTGACAAAATTATTTATAAAAAAAATTTTATAGTTGATTGTTCTGTGCTTTACACGTATGCAAATAATTAAATTAAATTCTCTATTATACTCCTTATATTATATTCTTTATTCCTCGTACAGCTTGTTATATGTTATTAAAAGCAAAGGTGACAAATAGAAAAAAAACTTAAATTCCGAATGAAAAGATAAAAGAAAATAACCAATTTGTAAACGGCCGCACACGGGCGTTCTATAATTAATTACTAGTTAAAATAATATATATATATATATAAGAAAATTATTTCGAGCGTATTATTGAAAAAAAATGATTCCTTAAGTTATTTTATATTTAAATTGATCATTAATAATTATTTATTAATCGATTAAGAATTTAACAATTTAATGATTTCTCGTTATAATTACAATAATTCTAAGTGTTTTAAAAGTAGAGAGAAAAAGAATTTGCAGCTAAAAAAAATTTTACACGTGGTTGCTTATCTCAGTCACCATTAAGTAGTTCATGCCCCACTACATAAGTCCGTTGAGGCAGGGCATCCGATCTATGTAATGTGCTTGTGTCGTGCCGTTCTTAGTGCGTTCGTACTGAAGCTAAGTGGAGGGGCTTGCTTTATGTGCAGCTTGAGTGCGTGTTCAGGTGTGCGTGCTTCGTACAAGAATTCCGTAATGATGCGTATATATCTATCTATATATATATATATATATATATATATATATATATATATGCGTGTATAAGTATGTAAGGATGTATGTTATATAATTCTTTCCAGCAATATCTTTCAAATACTTTTACTATTGGTAAATTATTTGTACCAGTAGTAGGTTAATTAATTATTGTCGTTAATTTTGTTTATAACTAATTATGTTTATAAAAAAAAAATTTCTTGTTCGTAAACGGGGTATTTATGTTTGAAGGAAAGAAATTTCCTTTTCCTCTCCTTTTCTTCTTAGGTTGAATAGAAAATTTATGCAACTCGATTTGGTTTCTTATGCTAATAAAAGGGAAAATTTTACAGCGTAATGGAAAAAGAAAATGAAAGTTGTTGTAATAAAAATAATTGCGAGGACGGTATAACAACACATTGAAATAATTATGTATACGAAAAAAAACTGATACTACGTAATTAATTAAAATAAATATATCATTCCCTAAAAGAAAAATATGATGTTATTTATTTAAAATCTGGGAACCTTTAATATATATATATATATATATATATATATATATATATATATGTATATGGGAATAAAATGTTCAAATTATATTGGTTGGTAGAGAATAGTTAAAAAAATTTTGTAATATATCCGAAGTACTCTCTAAGTTTCCTTCGGCGCTATTTAATTCAATTCTTTGGTATGTGGATTATTGAAATAGTTGATTATATTGCAACTCTTTTTTTTTTTTTTTCTTTTTTTCAAATGGGCGCAAAATGTATTATTTTTGGGTATCTAAGTCGTAGCGAAAGGTATAATTTTTCTTCTTCTTAAAAAAAATTATTTTCAAGTAAGGGAAAATATTCGATATAGAACAAAATTTTTGACGATTAACGCAAAGAAAAAAATTTGTCTATTCGATAAAAAAAAATAGGGAAAAAAAAACGAATGTCATGTGGACAGGTGGGGGAGGGAACACCTAGCAATCACACCTTATAAGTTTTAATACACTTGCAGGGAAAAAGTAATGTGGGTATGTATGTATGTATATATATATATATATATATATATGTGCGTGTGTATATATATGTATATCTCGTTCGTATACCTGATCGTACGAGAAAAGGGAGTCTTATCTTTCTTAAAGATTTCTTATGTAAGTTGTGTTGTATGCTTCTATCTAGCAATTATATTATTGTTAAGTAATTTAATCGTTAAGAAAAAGAAGGGATTCAAACGTTTCAAAAAAAAAAAGAAGGGTTTAAATTGAAAATGTTGTAATTATTGTAGGTAGTTTGTAAATTAAATATCAATGATATATGGGGCCTATATGAAAAAAAATTTTAATTGGTCGTCCAACAATTAGGCATGTGTGGGTGATTAATGTTGTAAAAAAAAAAAAAAATTTTTTTTTTTTTAATTTTTATTTAAAAAGAGGGAGAGAGATGATGAGACAAGATGCTTACGTGTAAGTTTTTTTGTATATATATGTGTATGGTTATATGTGTATATTTCATGCAAATAATCATATATATTATATTATATTTAGGGCGTAGAAGGGAAATAGATAGGAGAGCCAGTTGTATAATAATCGGTATGTTATGTTTTAAGAAATATATTTCATAAGTATTAGACAAATCACGAATAAAATATTTTTATCTTTTATTTTCGGTTATTAAAAAGGAAAAAAAAAGAACATAGTTGAACGCGTGTTATCTTACTTGTACCAATTTGTACTACCTCGATAAGATATAGATCTTGAGTTTTTCCTCGTGAGAAGAAAAAAAAAGAACTATTTCTTTAACTAATAATAATTAAATTTTCTTTATGTTTTATAATTCAATTTATTGATTAGGAATTTCGTGTTTTATGATTTTAGGTTTTTACGTTATAATGGTGGATTTAATATTTAAAAGAAATATTTAATAAGAGAGATAAATGTATATATTTTATTAAATATTTTTAAGTTTTTATAATATACCGTAATATAAAACTGAATTTTATGAGAATTAGATACTTTATCCTAATATATTTATATGTATATATATTTATGAAAAGGGAATTTTTATTTTATTATATAAAAGTTAGTAATAGTAAAAGACAAAAGAAATTGTGTGATTACAGTATTATGCAAAGGTTTTTACTTTGCGGGGTGGATCAGTGTTGGCGCCTTAGACGTCTGGGGGATTTTCCGGAGTTTTATTGCAATATATTAAAATTTTACAAGTACGAATCACTTATTTGTTTAAACTATGTTTTTAGAAAAGAAGAGATTTATTTGTAATAACAATTTTTGTATGTATGATAGATAAATTTCTATAATAATTGTTTTATTAAATAATTGATTGTTGTTAATTGTAATTTATTATTAATTATTATTTTTTTTTGTTTTGTTATTCGCGGGTTTTTTTTTTTTTTTTTATGCAAATAGATCTCACCGCGCTGTCACCAGTTTTATTTATAGCTGTAACGTTCTGAGAGTTTACGCTTTTATTTGCTAGAACGACAGTTAAAATATCTTTAGTTATTGCACCGAGCGGCTAGTGCAATTTATTAATGCGCGTGGCTTTATGAGGGGTAGATAAGTTATTCGCTAGGTCCGGAGACCTTTTCTATTACACCGGCGAATGAGGTTGAGGATGGGGAAAATAAGAATATATATATATATTAATTATTAGTCAAAATCTTACCTTTTATTACGTTGTTTGCTTATTTCTCAATAGTCTTCTTTATTTAAATACAAGGGTTGCCAATTCCCCTTTTTGTTGCAGTATGGTGGTTTCCTTTTTATATTAGATTTATTGGTTTTGGTGTAATTTATTAATTAAAACTGAACACTATGTAACTTTTACTATTTTATTTATTTAATGGTTACAGTAAAACTTATAACTGAGGTTTTTAGATAAAATATACTATATAACGAAATATTTTTGTTAAACTTAGAAAATTCTATAGTTGCTTGCAGAGTAAAATTTTACGTACTAACGTAAGGTAGAGGAAAACTCAGGAACTGAGAGTAGATACAATAGCGCGAGATTTCGGGGACCTATGGTCATTTATATACCAATTCGATATCTTCTAGGGATTAACAGTTCGGTTTCGGTCTTTGTGTATTTTTATGATATGTCATAAAAAGACATTAACCGAACGAACAAATCCTTATCAGATTTCGGATCGGTATATTTACAAGAGAATGCCGAAACTAAAGAAGCCATCGCTTGATAAAAAAAATAAGGTAGCGACTATGATGAAATGATTAATAAGAAAAAAAAATATATATATAAAAAAAATTTAGATAAACAATGAATTATTTGTTGGGATGTTACATTATAATTGAAAATAGACTAAAAGATAAATAAGAAAAAAAATTTTTTTTCAATCAACTTATTATTCCTTAATGAAGAGAATAATATTTTTGATTTAATCTATTCTGAATATATATTCCAACCATATAAATTTTTATTATCATAGACGATCTTAGGGTCCTATTCATAGACCTAACTCAAGTAGCGTCTGTTACTTGAACCTAATTCTGTCTTTGTCTCTCCATGATAAGAATAAAAGACAGATGATATAACCGTTACTTGATCTCGTTAATAGCTACACTGGAAAAAAAATATATTAGTATCGAAAAAAATTTTATTGTATCAAATATATTCTTTCAGGCAATCGGTAAAATATTTTTTTTATCAATATCATTTATTCCGTCAGTGAAAATAAAATTTTTAAATATCAATAAAATATTTCTCAACATACATAAGATATTTCTTGAACTTAACAATATCTCATACTGGAAATTCGTAATTTTATTTTAAATTTATATCTCGTAATGTCAAAATAAAAATTAAGTGAAATAATTAAAATAAAATTTTCTTCCTATAATAAAATATTTTTATGCATATAAAAAGTATTGCGTATTAATTATTCTCTGCGTATCAAATAGAAATAACTATTCATTGAATAAATATTATCTTTCTTTAAAAATATATCTGAATTTTTCAAGCCTAAAAAATATTTTTTTGTAGAAAAATATTATTTTGAAAACATGAAACATCACTTTTAAGCATAGAAAGAATTTGTTACAAGTAAATTTAAAACATTAATTCAAATAAATGTTTCAACAAATTTAAGTTCTTTTTCTGCAATATAAATTTCAATTTTTTTATAATTATTGAAACTCTTTTGATTCAAAGAATTATTTTTTTATTCAAAGAAGTATTTCTTTAAAACAGTTAAATAATGATTTTCATTAAAATTTATTTTTTGTAATTATGTTTATAAATAATTGTTGTGAAATTTTCTTTTTACTGAAATGTACGTTTTTAATCAAAATAATAATTACTTTATTAAAATGAGAAAATTTTTTAAGTTTTTTAGTTATATTTTCTTCATTCTGACAATTGTTTTTTTAAATTCAAAATCCTCTTTGTAATGTAAAGAAATGTAATCAATTACACCGCTTTTTTGCATCATAAACATTCTATTGTTGAAAAGAGATAGGTTTATGGAAGTCATGAACTAATTTGTTTAATTTAAAAATGATGTCTTTGGATCAAGAAATTATTTGATGTAAGATATTTTTTTCATTTTTATATAAAAATTATTTTAAATAAATATTACATTTTTTCAATAAAAAAATATAGCATTGTTTTTAAGAAAGTTTTACTGACTTTCAATACTATTTTGGAAGTAACTAATTTCTTAAAGTTAATAAGATATTTTTCTAATTTCGAACATTGTTTTTTTCGAATATAATATTTTACGAAGAAAAAGAATATTTCAAGGTTTTTCTTTTATTTAAAAAATTATTTTAATAATTTAAAAATGATTTTTCTTTGACTCAAAGAAATTCATTTCTTTGCACCGTATTTTTTATATTCAAAAACACCTTCTTTAATGTTAAAAAAACTTTTCATGCTGTGTAGTCACAAATTTTGCGTGAAATTCCGTGATAAAAGGAACATTTGAACATACTAATTTAATATCATTTCAAAACAATGTATAATAACTATTTTCATGGTGGAAAATAAGGCTTCCTATTTTTTATTAAACATTTTGCAGTTAAAAATGAAATTTCATTTCGTTAATATGAAAGGACAAAGATGAGCCACCTGCTCTAGGATGAATTTAGAACAAACGTGCCTGTTTTCTTTTAATATCTAATATCACTAATGTCAAATTATTCTTTTCTTTTATGCTATATTATTGAAAAAATCAATAATTTATAAAAATATTATATCTTTTTACTATTTAGTTTTTGAATAACACTAATTTAAAAATTCGTTTCATGGCACAATATATAATAAAGTTGAGATTAAGATTAGAAAAGGACAAAAATAAATGATCTATTATAAAACCAAATTCATAAGGGTTTGCTTTATCGATCAAATATAGTTTAAAAATAAATTTCGTTTTTTTTCATATGAATAAAGATCGGAATTGTTTGTGATCCCTAGTAGTCCAGGCGGGATCTGTTTTAAAATGGGTAGATTTGGATGTTTCATATATAGTCGCTAATTTTTGCTTGAATGTCTCCGAAATTATGTTAGATATGATAATTTCGATATGCGCCAGTTGAAAAAGTTGTGCTAAATTCGCTATTAAATGAATAGTGAAAAAATCTCGAAAAATACGATTTTTTTCATTCGTTTTTTATTTATAGCTCCTTAAATATACATTTTAGAGAAAAATGTAAAAGAAAAAAAAAGTTGGATGATAAAATTTTACATAAAATGATGAACTTTTGAAATAGAAAATTTCATTTTTTATGTTAGAAAAACGACAACGATTGCGAAAAAACTGCCCAAAAATTAATGTTTTGTTAAATGATTTTTTTAATTATTTAAATTTATCATATGATTTTAATATTGAGCCACAGAAAACTTTTTGATATGATAAAACAGCCCAGCAAATTTGATTAGAATCGGTCTGTTCGTTGCTTCACAATAATTTAACAATTAAGCGTCCCGCAAAAAAATGCAAAAATTTCAAAACTTTATTGCAAATAAAATAATGTTTTCAGATGGGTGCTGATTTTTTTACATATAGCAGACTATTAAAGCTTTCAAATGCACTTTGAAAAATTAAAATCGGTTAATTAGGAGAGTCTTGGGAATTTTAAAAAAAATATAGTTAAATTTATGCTTATAAACAAATTGAATATCTTTTCAATTTTAAATTAAATGAAACCCAAAAACTTTTGTTTGAAAATACTTTGAAAGACGCTCATTTTAAAAAAAGAAAAGTCAAATTCCGCTCAATAGTTTTTGAGCTATGACTCACAAAGTTAACTTGTGTTTATTATTAAACAATAAACAATAGAAAGTCAATTAAAGTGTTATTAGCTTTATTTGTCCAAGCACTTTTAGGCAAAAGTTTTCAAAACATGCGCTCTTTGGAAACACATAAAAAACATCGATTAAAATTACTCTGATCACTTGAAAAGCCGTTAAAAACGCAGAGGGTCACGTGATGGAGCAAGCTGATTGAAAAGTTAAATCAAGACTTAAAAACTACAGCGCGCTCTAAAAATGCGATTATCTCGGCTTCTAATGGTCCGATTTTGATCTTTTTTTTAAATCGATGTGTCGGAAGTCAAGGAATTCAAATATTTTATGATAAATAATCAATTATGCGTATGATTTGTTATATTAACATAACTTTAAATCATGAGATAAATTTGTATTTTTTAAGCATTTTTCGTCTATTTTACATGTAAAGTGCTCAATCTTATGTAATTTTATCTACTAAATGCGAAATTATTTGATATTAATTTTTAATATTGTTTAAACAAATTAGAAAATTGAAAAATTGTGAAAAGTTGAAAAAATGTTAAATAATTTCAAAAGTATCATCATTTCAATCGTTAATGTCTATAATAAACTAAATGAGAATTCTGTACTTATTATTATTATTTTATAAACATTATTAATTTATTAATTAAGGAAAAAATTATAAAAGTGAAAAATTTATTTGAAAATTAGGAATTTTAAACGGATAATATAAAAGAAGAAATATGATGTGAAAAATAAATCTTCTTTTATATTATCCGTTTAAAATTTCTAATTTTCAAATAAATTTTTCACTTTTATAATTTTTTCCTTAATTAATAAATTAATAATGTTTATAAAATATTAATAATAAGTACAGAATTCTCATTTAGTTTATTATAGACATTAACGATTGAAATGATGATACTTTTGAAATTATTTAACATTTTTTCAACTTTTCACAATTTTTCAATTTTCTAATTTGTTTAAACAATATTAAAAATTAATATCAAATAATTTCGCATTTAGTAGATAAAATTACATAAGATTGAGCACTTTACATGTAAAATAGACGAAAAATGCTAAAAAAATACAAATTTATCTCATGATTTAAAGTTATGTTAATATAACAAATCATACGCATAATTGATTATTTATCATAAAATATTTGAATTCCTTGACTTCCGACACATCGATTTAAAAAAAAAAAGATCAAAATCGGACCATTAGAAGCCGAGATAATCGCATTTTTAGAGCGCGCTGTAGTTTTTAAGTCTTGATTTAACTTTTCAATCAGCTTGCTCCATCACGTGACCCTCTGCGTTTTTAACGGCTTTTCAAGTGATCAGAGTAATTTTAATCGATGTTTTTTATGTGTTTCCAAAGAGCGCATGTTTTGAAAACTTTTGCCTAAAAAGTGCTTGGACAAATAAAGCTAATAACACTTTAATTGACTTTCTATTGTTTATTGTTTAATAATAAACACAAGTTAACTTTGGTGAGTCATAGCTCAAAAACTATTGAGCGGAATTTGACTTTTCTTTTTTAAAATGAGCGTCTTTCAAAGTATTTTCAAACAAAAGTTTTTGGGTTTCATTTAATTTAAAATTGAAAAAGATATTCAATTTGTTTATAAGCATAAATTTAACTATATTTTTTTTAAAATTCCCAAGACTCTCCTAATTAACCGATTTTAATTTTTCAAAGTGCATTTGAAAGCTTTAATAGTCTGCTATATGTAAAAAAATCAGCACCCATCTGAAAACATTATTTTATTTGCAATAAAGTTTTGAAATTTTTGCATTTTTTTGCGGGACGCTTAATTGTTAAATTATTGTGAAGCAACGAACAGACCGATTCTAATCAAATTTGCTGGGCTGTTTTATCATATCAAAAAGTTTTCTGTGGCTCAATATTAAAATCATATGATAAATTTAAATAATTAAAAAAATCATTTAACAAAACATTAATTTTTGGGCAGTTTTTTCGCAATCGTTGTCGTTTTTCTAACATAAAAAATGAAATTTTCTATTTCAAAAGTTCATCATTTTATGTAAAATTTTATCATCCAACTTTTTTTTTCTTTTACATTTTTCTCTAAAATGTATATTTAAGGAGCTATAAATAAAAAACGAATGAAAAAAATCGTATTTTTCGAGATTTTTTCACTATTTGTTTAATAGCGAATTTAGCACAACTTTTTCAACTGGCGCATATCGAAATTATCATATCTAACATAATTTCGGAGACATTCAAGCAAAAATTAGCGACTATATACGAAACATCCAAACCAAAACAGATCCCGCCTGGACTATAGGGGAAATATAAAATGTTTAAAAATGTTTAAAACTGTTCAAAACTGTTTGAAACTGTTTATAAGTGCAAAATTTAGGACATTTAAAACAGTTATGAACAGTTTTGAACATTTTAAAACACTTTCAAAAAGTTTTGAAAAGTTCGAAATGATTTCAAACGGTGTTTAATAGTTTTGAATTTTTCATGTTAAAAAGTTGTAGATTATTTTGAATATTCAAAATATTTGAAACAATTTTAAACCAATATGAACTATTTTTATTAACTTGAACAATTTTAAACAGTTTTAAAAAGTTTTAAAAAGTTCGACATGATTTCAAACAGTGTTTCATAATTTTGTGTTTGTAAAAATGTTCTTATATATATTAAAATTTATATAATATATACGAGAAAATGTTCACTTCAGTTTCAAATTATTCTGTATTGTTTAATACTGCTCAAAAATGTTTAAAACTGTTTATAACTGTTTTAAATGTCCCAAATTTCACATTAATAAACTATTTTTAACAGTTTTAAACAGTTTTAAATATTTTTCAACAGTTTTGACTAATTTTAAACTATTTCAATAAGTAATGCACATTTTATATTTCCACTAGGGATTGGAGATATCATCTTCTCCTCTATTTTATTGCCAGTGGGTCTCTTGATCGCTGTGGACTTTGACCCGTGATTTCACCTTACTCATGTAATTTTTATAGGCCAGGGAGAATTTATAATTTTTTTCCTGGTCTCCTAGTTCTATTTCACAGAGAAAAATTCAGAAAAATTTTTCCAAAATTTTCCCGGGGATTAAACTTTGGTCTACTACAGCATGAGCCAAGAGCCTTAGTCCCTGCGCTACCACCTATTCTACTTATAGGTATGAACTTATTTTAAATAAATGAGAATTGGAAGAGTGTAAATATGTTTAAATTTAAAGAACAATCCGAGAAAAATCATACCTACTGAAAATATTGTATGAACTCTCATGTGAGATCTCATATGAAATCGCCTATGAAATCTCATATATATTCGTTGAATTTTGAAAATAAAATAAATGTATGTGAGATCTCATGTCAGATCGCACATAAATTTATTTTATTTTAAAAATTTAACGAATATACATTCTCATATAACATCTCATATGCAATCTCGTGTGCGATCTCATATGTGATCTCACATGGGATCTCTTATATATTTTATTCAATTTAAAAAATTTGAAAAAGATATTTATTACTTTTTTATTTTTTTCGACTTGTTCTTTAAATTTTGACAAATTTTGACATTAGCTATATTAATACCATTATTTTAGTTAAAATAAAAAAATCCTTTAGAGCGGTTATTTTTTTATGAACTTGAATCGCAAATTATATATCAAAGTTGCCAAACCTAACCCCGAAATACTATAAATTGCTAATTTGTATATAACTTTTTAAGTATTTGGTAGATCTCTTTAGTTGTTTGCACTCAAGTTGAATCCTTCTAATTTTTTTATTGAAGTGAAACATAAACTTGGATCAGAAATATTATCAGAAGGGGGAAGCATTACCATGCCCTCAATTTATATAATTACACTAATATTATAAATACGTATTCGCACACTAGAACATCATATTCAATAAATTTAGTAGAGCCATATGACCCAATGTATCTTGCCCGGGGTTAGTAGTTTTAATTTTCGTTTTCGCATGGTATTTCATGGCGTCACTTTCCAATTAAGGATTAGCTTCCGACTAACTTTACTGATCGAAAATAGCTAAAAAAGAAATTTGACTAATGTACACACTTCCGTTTCTCATACGATAAAATGAATAGATATTTACAAGTGAAAGCAATTATAATATGTGTTTTTATTAAAAATAAATTAAATTACTTTTTTAGCTACTTTCGATAAGTAAAAAATGCCTAAAACCTTGTCTAAAACTGACCTTTAACATGTAAAATAGTATAATACTAAAATATGTGTATTACCTTACTTTTAACGTTTAGACTTACATTGCATACAAATATAATTCTTATTATGAAAACTATGTGAATAGTCTGTATGAATATGATTATATATCATAGTTTAAAATTATATTCAAGCACGATTTTGAAATTTTTCAGATTACGGTAGATTCACTACTGAATCATGAAAAGAAGCAATAAGATTGCGATAATACTTTAAAATAAGAGTAAAATCAATAATTCTTGAGTCAGAAAAACCTATATTATTTAAATCTGTAAGACGCTATTGTAAATGATATGTAAAAATAATTTATCAGTATGATAAAAAAAAGATAATAAGTACTAAGTCACTGTCAGTTCATTGAAGGTAGTTTGTCATAATGTTCTAAGACATTAATGAAGCTGCAACTTTTTTTACGGCGACATGCAAATTGTGTAACAATTGGTAAGATGTGTTATGCCGTAAATCTGAACCAGATGCAGCGTGCGTCATAGAACGACACTACCTATTGATTAGAAAAACTGTCATTAATCAGTGAACTGACCCCGAGCCTCGTATACATGATTTCGTCTGTGATATGAAATAAGTATCTCAATTTTTGAATAAACAAATTCTGTACAAACCTTTGTATACGAACGGCATCGCTCCAGACCTCACTGAAAAGTGATGGCCTTCTCGAGTGTAAAAGGCGATATGCATAATTGTAGTGACTAGTATCTTAACTATTACTTGTAAATATTGTCTAAATATTCGTAAAAAATTTGTTTGTTCTTATTATTATTTAATCGCCAAGTATAATTACACTCGAATATAGTTTAAAACCATAATCCATAATAGCATGCTTTAGATAACGATTGTTTTGTAGATGTAGTGTAGAATCATTTAATCGTAATTTTATTAATATATATAATATATAAATAAATTGAATTATAGACCAAAATTTAGATTTTAGATTTGTTGACATCAATTACAACTATAAGTGTAGGAAAAAATCAAATTTTTTTGCACATGAGATCTCATGTCCAAAAAAATTTTATTTTAGTTCACACGAGATCTCATGTGAGATCTTATGTAAGATTGGGTATCGGAAAAAATTATACTTTTTGCACATGAGATCTCACATGAGATCTCACGTGAGATCAGGCATCAGGAAAAATAAAATTTTGCGGCACATGAGATCTCACATGAGATCTCGTTTCATTTTCAATCGTGAGATCTCATGTCATTTTTTTCAGTAGGGTAATGATAAAAAATAATTTAAAAAATTATAAAACTTTAAATTGCATAATACTTTGAACGTAGTGAAAACAAATCAAAAAATTTTTATTCATTTTTTTCTATTTTAGAAAAATTATTTGATACATTTGCTCCAAAAGAGTACCCCCCGTTAAGATAGGTAAAATGCCCTCCCTCATATATTTCAAAACTAATATTTTTTCTTGTTTTTATAGTAATTAAGATTAAGTTTTGTTATATTTATAGTTTCCTAACACATACCCTAACCTCAACATAACCTAAAAATCACTTTTTTTATAAAATTTTTTTTTTATCTGGAAGGATGAATGATATTAATCCCGCGAAAATCATATGACTAGGACTTAGCACTCTTTTTTACTGTGATTTTTTGCGAGTCCTAGAAAGCAGATTTTCTAACCTAAAAATAACATTTAAATCATAAAATCTCCGTAACTTTGCTCAGGGAGGGGCTACAAGCAATTTTCTGGGCTTAAAATTTGTATTTTTAAAAAACAAAAACAATTTATGATGACCGAAAATTCGATTCTGGCATGGCGCCATGGCGAAAAACTCGAAAAACCATTTTTTCATAGGTTTTCTGTCGGTTATTGGTCTCTAGCAACTCACAAATCATTTTTTAGAGAAAAAACATAGCTTCATTGGATTCTACGTGAAAAAATACATTGAAAATGTGCATGATTACTTTAGGAATACTTGGATGCTGTTACAAAACAATTAAAAAAATAAAATAATTTTGAAATTATTACATATCTACTTTGCATCGTTGCTGCATTTTATGTTTTTATGACTTTGGTCATCTCTTTAGAGTCTTAAAGCTACTATTCAATGTATTCATAGGCAAATGACGTCCACTGTACGCGAAAAACAGAGACAAATACTAGACAGATAACTATAACTCCTATATATACATATATATATATATATATATATATATATATATATATATATATATATATGGAATAACTTGCTATCCCTCGGATATACATAAGGAATGTCGAGTTGTTCTTAGGGAACGCAAATTATTTTTCTTATACATAGATAAAAAACCAATGTTTATCTATTCCTGTAACTATTCTTTTTAGTGTTCTTTTTTAGCTTGTAAGAGACCTAACATGTTTTCTGTCCTCCATAAATCACGAACTCGATAGATTTGAACAATTAAATGATTCCAATTAAGTTCCAAATTCAAAAATTAAAAGATCATTATCTCTTTAGAGTCATAAAGCTACTATTCGATGTATTTACAGCTAAATTACGCCTATTGCACGCCAAAATAAGATTTTTAAACATAACTGAAGTAACGGTCGTATCATCTGTCTTTTTGTATTACAGTAGACTCTGGATACAAGAGAATCAACGGGCCTTCAGGAGAGGAATTTTCTTGAAAATTCTCTCATACAAAGAGTCCCCAACACGCTCGAGTCAAAAGTGATACCCACACCTACTGTTTTGTTGTGTGAGTTGTATCCAACATGCGTGTATATTCTGTCTCTCTCACTTTCATAGTGGTGGGATAACGCAAATACTTAGGCTCACGCCCATATTTAGGAGAAAGAGCTCGAAATCTCTTATATCGCAATCTCTTGTATCGAGAGATCACTGAATCATTAGAGAGACAAAGACGGAATAAGGTTTTAGTAACAATATATATATATATATATATATATGGGTCAAAATAACATCTTTTTATAAAAGTGTGCGCATGTGGATCACCGATTTTGCTGATTTTGAGATATGTTTTAGTATTATTAAAGTTAGGAATCTGTGCGAAATTTCAGCTCTCTAAGTGCAAAACTCGCCGAAATATGGCCTTTCAAAGGTCAAAAACTCCGCTTTTTTCGGCTGTTTTTCACTCTTTTTCAAAATTCTGCCAAGACTCGAGTTTTTAACATATTTTAATTCGGCAGGCGGCAATTTCTTCGTTTTTATGTTAATTTTAAATTTTCGTAATTATATTTTTAAAAAATTCTAATCAGGCTTCTGAAAACTCTTAGAATAAAATACTGATTTTTTACATTTTTGACAATTTTTAAACAGCTGTAACTCATTTGAATTTTGATATTTTTAAATTATCAAAATTTTGTTTTATTGGTCAAAAAAGAAAGCTTTAATTTGCATTTTTAAATTTTCAAAAAGGTTTAAAATTGACGGAGATACAAAGGTTTAAAGTTTGCAAAATTTCTAAAATATACGTTTTTTACAAAATTTAGATCATTGTAACTCTGGCCGGACAACTTCAAATTCACTAAATCTTACAAGAAAACTTTCTATAAGTCACGTAAAATGAGGCCAAATAGGCCTGGTCAATGGTATCCTACGATTTTACTATTATTTGAACCTCTCATAATTCAGTATTTTGCTTCACAAGTAAATCAATACACCCAGCTGTTGCGTCTTCTACTCATAAATGCGAAAACCTTAAAAGATTCAACAGGCTATAAATTATGAAATGAGCGATAAAAAACTTGATTTTATGCTTGAGTATAGGTCTCTAGGTCGTTTAGAATAAAAGTTATAACAGTTTGAGAATTTTTTATTTCTCAAGGTATCAAATCCGTGAACGCTTACTCTAGCCGATTTTTAGATTGGTCTTAAATTTCCTATAACTTAATTTCTATGATACTTCAGGACTCTTATTGAAGCTCTAATTAAAAATTATTGCTTGTAATTTCAATATCTTTGATGAAGTATAAATGTAAGTCTGCTAACATCTAAAATAAACAACTTTATTTTTTTCTTATAACATCGTTAAGTCCCTATTGAAAATAATGACGTCTTTGGATGTGTCTGGATTTGTAACAAAAAAAGACGTCTTTAAAAGACGTGATCCACATGCGCACACTTTTATAAAAAGATGTTATTTTGACCCATATATATATATATATAAAGAATAGTGAGCTATTGCTAGGAACTCTAGGAGCTATTGCTTCTCATATATATGTACATGTGGAATATATATATATGTACATATAGGAGTTAACGTTATCTGTCTAGTATTTGTCTCTGTTTTTCGGGTGTAGTAGACATGATTTGCCTATGCATACATTGAATAGTAGCTTTGAGACTCTAAAGAGATGACCAAGGTCATAAAAACATAAAATGCAGCAACGATGCAAAGTAGATATGTAATAATTTCAAAATTATTTTATTTTTTTAATTGTTTTGTAACAGCATCCAAGTATTCCTAAAGTAATCATGCACATTTTCAATGTATTTTTTCACGTAGAATCCAATGAAGCTATGTTTTTTTCTCTAAAAATGATTTGTGAGTTGCTAGAGACCAATAACCGACAGAAAACCTATGAAAAAATGGTTTTTCGAGTTTTTCGCCATGGCGCCATGCCAGAATCGAATTTTCGGTCATCATAAATTGTTTTTGTTTTTTAAAAATACAAATTTTAAGCCCAGAAAATTACTTGTAGCCCCTCCCAGAGCAAAGTTACGGAGATTTTATGATTTAAATGTTATTTTTAGGTTAGAAAAACTGCTTTCTAGGACTCGCAAAAAGTCACAGTTGAAGAGAGTGCTAAGACCTAGTCATATGTTTTTCGCGGGATTAATATCATTCATCCTTCCAGATAAAAAAAAAATTTTATAAAAAAAGTGATTTTTAGGTTATGTTGAGGTTAGGGTATGTGTTAGGAAACTATAAATATAACAAAACCTAATCTTAATTACTATAAAAACAAGAAAAAATATTAGTTTTAAAATATATGAGGGAGGGCATTTTACCTATCTTAACGGGGGGTACTCTTTGTATGCAAATATTCGCTACTGTCTGAAAAAAAACAAGCTTTGGAAAATTAATTCTCTCAGCGCAGTTTTAATTTTAGAGCATTTTGAAAATTTTTAAAAAAATTTTCATTTTTTATTTATCTTCTATTTTACGTAAACCATACGATAAATTTTCTCCAAAATTTTCATACGATAAATTCGCTATTGTCTGTAGAAAATAAACTTTTAAAAACTAATTTTCTTAGCGTAGTTACAATTTCAGATAATTTTAAAGATTTAAAAAAAAATTTCGATTTTTCTCTATTTGACGTAAAGTACTCGATAAATTTGTTCTAAAATTTGCAGGAAAATTATTTGCGATTGCCAAAAGAAAGGAAATTCCTAAAAATTGATGTTCTTAGCGTAGTTTTAACTTTAGAACATTTTGAAAAGAAAATTGTATTTATCTAGCCAATTAGATCTCGAAAATTACTCAATGGATTTGCTTCAAATTTTGCATACAGTTTATTTGTTGTCCAACTAGGAGGGAAGCTGTTAAAATTTGGTTTTCTTAGTGTAGTTTTCATTTCAAAGCCATTTTAAAAATTTTTTTAAAATTGTAATTTTTCATTTTTTTTTATTCTACGTAAATGACTTGATGAATTTGCTTTGAAATTTCCATCTATCAAAAAATAACGTAAAAATGTCTCTTGAAATGTCTTTAAAAAAAAAAAAAGATTCATCCCTCTACCCCAGTCACCCCTCGCTCCACAAGTCATCCCCTCGCTCCACAAGTCACCCTTCACTCCATCAATCACCCTCTCGCTCCACAAGTCACCCCTCATATTCCCTCATGCCCCTAATACACTCTTGATAAAATCATTATAAACCATTAAGAAAAAAATTTTTTAATTTTATATTTATGAAACACTCGCTTAAGGCTATATAATGGAATATATATTTAATACATAGTTAGCAATATTATAGATTGTTGTTATAATTATTTAACCATCAACTAATACCTACGTTCCTTAGACAACTTTCCACACCACCCATACTGAGACAAAAAAAATAAGAAACTTCTACTTCCAACATTTAAGCTTACTTTTTTTATGTCCAAGCTATACTTTCCTAAAAGTAAAGCATATTTCACTTTGTGCTAATTAGTCATTATCTTGGTCAGAAAAACTTATCAAAAAATTTCCTACATCTAAAAGATTCTTCTTTCAGGCTAGTTTAAATTTGTTTCCTTGTTTTTGTCTTGAGTTGATCTTTTTCGTATGTTTTTCGTATTTTTTATATAAAAGTGAAAGTCGACATATGATTATAAGGAAACATATAATTAGAAATGTTGTTAATAATTGGAATAAATATAAACAACATATAATAAGGAATAAATATTATATGAATATAATAAATGGTGATAATTATTTTGAATACATGTCAAATAATGGTACTTTTGGAACAGAAATAGAAATTCAAAGTTTTGTAGAATTTTATAATGTATATCTTAAAGTACATATTAAAAGCAAAATACAAACATTTGGGAACTTTTCTAATCATTTTCCATCATTAATTTTTACTGGATCATATCGACGCCCCCTAGCCATATAATTCTATTTAGAATATCAGTTCCATAAAATTCTTATTAAAAATATTTCAATATACGGCTATTTCAATGGAAATTCAATATAATTCTTACTGATGTCGACGTATTATATAATTCTAATTAAAAATGCGTTCAATATTCTAATTGAAAAAGCCGTGTAATATAATTCTAACTATAGCAGTCGTGCATTATAATACTAATTCATATAGTAAAGCCTGATTTAAATGAAAATTAATATTAAGTTAGAATTATATTGAACGCATTTTTAATTTACGGTCGACATCAATAGGAATCATATTGAATCCCCATTAAAATAGCCTTATATTGAAATATTTTTAAATAAGAATGTTATAGAACTGTTATTTCAAATAGAATTATATGGTTAGGAGGCGTCGATATGATGCACGTCATTATGATATTTTAAATTATAAAAATAATAATAATAATAATAATAATATTTATAATCTTAAAAGAAAATTAAAACATGAAGAATTTAATAAAACAAACATAATAAAAAAAGTAAAAACAGAAACAAAAAAAAATAAAAGTAAAAATAAACTTTATAACAAAATAATAAAAATTAAAAATTGACAAAAAAAATTTCAATTAAAAAATCAAATTTAAAGGATAATATTAACAATAAAAATAACATAAATAAAATTTTGAAAAATTATTTAGGTAGAATGAGTTATGAATGTAAATATTGTAGTGCTTCATTTCGAAAAGAAAAAATAAAAAAGTTCAATTGTTGTCAACAAGGAAAAGTTATTTTATCACCATCAACTTCTTCTTCTTCTTCTTCTTAATAATTGCTTGGCCTCTGGATTAGAAAAATTTCAATCTTAGGCCATATCACCATCAACTAAATATAATGAAAAATTGAAATATTTATTATTACATGATAGTGTTTTTAGAAATTTAGTTAGATATAATCATAATTTATTTAGTTTTGCAACTTTCAATGCAAATGGCATTCAAAACCAAGGAAAAGCTATACATAATATAAAAATTCAAGGACAAATTTGTCATACAGCACCTAATACATTAATTTCTACTAACAATATAAAACCTGCATGTGGACAGTCATATATTTACGATAATACAGTAGCAATTGAAAAACGATTAAAAACTGATGAAAAATTAACAAAAGAACATATGTTAATTTTAACAGAGATAATGAAGGATAATCCCATCGCTAAGAATTACAAAAGCTTACATCAATTATTAAACAACAAATTTTGATAAAAAGAGAGAATTGGAAATCTTTTTATTTCACCCTCATCATATATTGGTAGTCCAAGATATATGCAGCAATATTATCAAGATGCCATGGCAATAATGAGAACAGTAGGAAAACCAGACTTATTTATAACAATGACGTAATCCTAAATTGAAAGATTTGGAAATAATTTTTAAAAATTTTCCAGAAAGGACAATTTTCTTTGACATACCAAATATCACAGTAAGATTATTTTATATAAAATTTAAAATTTTATTGAATGATATTATAAAAAACGAAATTTTTGGTCCTGTTATAGCTTATGTATTTTTGACTGAATTTCAAAAGAGAGGGTTACCTCACGCGCATATTATCATAACATTACATCATAATCATAAAATATTAACTACAGAAAATATTGATAAATATATTTCAGCAGAAATATCTCCATCAGAGAATAAATACTTACAAAAATTAGTAATTAAACACATGTTACATGGACCACATGCAGATAAATCACCTTGTTACGATAAAAATAAAACTATATGTAAAAAAAAATTCCTAAAATCATTTAATGAAATTACAATAGTTGAAGAAAACAAATATCTACAATACAAAAGAAGAAATAATATTTTAGATAATCATACGTATAATTTAAAAAAATAATAAAAAAATTATAAAAGTTGATAATTTAATGGTACTTCCTTACAACAGTTTTTTGTTAGTAAAATATAATGCTCATATCAATACTAAACTTTGTATGTCAATACAAAGTATAAAATATATGATTATATTATATTTATAAAGGTGTAGATAAAGCTTACTGTAAATTAAAACAAGATAAAATTATAGAAAATAATAAAGATGATGTTTATGATGAAATAACTCAATACATAGATGGAAGATATTTAAGTCCAATGGAGGCCGCATGAAGATTACAAGAATTCACACTATGCGGTAGAAGTCATACAGTAATAAGATTAAATGTCCATACAGAAAATCAACAAAAAATAATTTTTGATGAAAATGATATACATTCAGCATTAAACAAATACCAAACAACATTGATTGCATGGTTTAAATTGAATAAAAAACATGATTTTGCTAAAAAAATTAAATATGTTAATATACCACAATATTATATTTTTAATTCTAAGACTAAATCTTGGATTGAAAGATCAAAATTTAGAAAAAATATAGCGATCACTAGATTAAATGTAGTATCACAAAAAGATAGTGAACGGTTTTTTTTTAAATTAATATTATTCCTAAAAAAGCTTTAGAAATAGTTGACAAAACATTAAAAGATGTCTGTCATAATAATGAAATTTTTGGAGGAAAACTTATTATTTTAGGTGGAGATTTTCGTCAAATTTTACCTGTATTAAAACATAGAAATAAAAATACAATTATAGAACAAACTATAAAATATTCAATCCTATGGCCCATGTTTCATATTTTTAAATTAAAAAAAAACGTAAGATACGTGAAAATTTTTCATCATTTTTATTGGATATCGGAGAAGGAAAAGTTGATACATTTATTATATCAGAAAAATGGAAAACTAATAATGTTTGTAATAAAATTTATGAAAACATTAACAATAATTATTGTTTTTCGAAAAATGTTATTTTAAGCACACATAATGAAGATGTGAATATTTTAAGAAGGGGCCGAACTATCTGTCTTTATCTAATAGCGTTTTTCATCATTTATGTAAACACTATCCGGTATAACAAGAAAAAAATAGCAGCCCCCGCTAGATATTAGTATAATAAGTAAATTTTGTAATAACAACCAAATTTTTTACCGCATAGTTTTTGACTAATTAGAGACCTACTAGCAATCGAGAATATAACCTATCTTTTTTTGGTAGGTCTCTAATTATTCAAAAACTATGCAGTGAAAAAATTTGATTGTTATTACAAAATTTACTTATTATACTAATATCTAGCGGGGGCTGCTATTTTTTTCTTGTTATACCGGATAGTGTTTACATAAATGATGAAAAACGCTATTAGACAAAGACAGATAGTTCGGCCCCTTCTTAAATAATAAAATATTGCATTTAATTAATAATGAAACAATGATATATTATAGTATTGACTATGCAACATATAAGGGTGTTGATCAAACAGATGATTATATTTATTCAAATTATCCAATAGAAATGTTAAATAATATAGAAGAAGGATTACCTCCACATGAACTTAATTTAAAAGTAATGCCGTAATAATGCTGATTAGAAATTTAAGTATAAAAGATGGATTATGCAATGGAACACGATTAAAGATAACGAGATTATTTAAATACAATATAGAAGCTGAAGTAATTACGGACAAAAATAAAGGAAATAAAGTTTTTGTACCGCGTATTACATTAAGCACAAATTAATCATCGACTTTACCATTCATTTTATATAGAAAACAATTCCCTATTGTATTAGTTTTTGTTATAACTATAAATAAATCACAAGGTCAAAGTTATAAAAACGTAGGAATATTCATAAAAAAACCTTTATTTTCACATGGACATTTATATATTGCTCTTTCAAGAAGTAAAAATCCTTCTAAAATACATATTCAAAATGAATTAGAAAATAGAAATCAATTAACCAATATAGTATGGAAAGAAGTACTAGAGAAATAACAAAAAAAAATAATAACTTTAATTTTTTTAATATTAAAAATATATTTATATTTCTTACATACTAATAAAACATTTGTTTTTTCAGATATAACATGATAAAGCAGAAAATAAAAACATACTTTAAATTTTCTATAAAAAAATTTAATATAAAATAATAAAAAAGAAAATAAAAGCATACTTCAAATTTTCTATAAAAAAAAATTAATAAAAAAATTATTTAAAGTACAATATAATTAATACTAATAATAATTAAATCATTATAAAATGGAATGGGATCCAGTTTCAAATGAAAACATTGTTGTAGAAAACTTACAACATCAAGAAGAATTAGATGATTTAAATAACCAAATAAACGAATTTGAAAGATTTCAAGAGCCGTACGAAGAATATATGGAAAATTTGAATGAAAATACAGATTTATCTAGATTAAATGACGCAATTAATAACTATATCAGTATTGAAAATGAAAAACTTTATTTTGAAAATTGGAACAACGTAACATATTATTATAAATATATGACAAATAAAATTATTCAATATAAGTTAGAAATACGTGATTCAATAATGGAATATTATATCACAACTCATAATACAATATATTATAGATATTTATTACGTATTGCTAATATAATTTTTTTTATATTATAAAATATAATATAAAATATGTTTAAGTAATAAATCAATAAAAATAATTAATATATCTTTTATGATAACAGAAAATTAATCAAATATATTAAAAAAGAAAATTAACATACATTTTATACATCAAAAAGACTTAATTGCATTAAGATATATTTAAAAAAAAAGAAATAAAATTTAATAAAATAGAAAATATATACTTTACAATTTTATTTATGAAGTATATGGATTACTAATTCATTGAATTAATATTATTATAATTATGATAATGGCATTAAAAGTTAAAAAAAAAAAAATTATAATTCTATTATAACTTATACATTTTTAATTGAATTTGAATATAATAAAATGTTTAAACAATAAATGAAAAATTATTTTATGAAACAAAAAAAATTAATAAAATTCATATCATTATGTAACATATTATATTGATTTTTTTAATTAATGAATGATATTAAAAATTATTTACCATCGAATAAATAATCGATAATTTAAAAAAAAACAAACATAAGAATACATTCTATTAATTTTGTAAAAATTATTTTAATATATCTTTTTTTATACTTGCAAGAAAGTCAAGGATATTAAAAAACAATATAGATATATATTTTATACATCCAAAAGACTATAAATAAAATTAAGATATATTAAAAATTAAATTGAAATAATTTATGAATAAGGAAAAATTATATTATTTAATTTTATCGTTTTATTTATGAAATATATTAATTAATAATATTATGATTATCATAATGTATATTGAAATTCATTGTAAAATATATACTTTGAATAAAACTAATATTTATAAAAAATAAAATAAAATATATTAATTTCGAGTATATAAACTAGAGATACTAAATATTATAAAAAATAACAATAATTAATATTCAAATATAAGAAATAATTGAAAAATTTTAAATAATAATAATATTAAAAAACATAGAGTTCAATCAGGTATTAAACTTTAAATTTAGAATAATTATAATATGAAAAATTTCTGTCCTATATTATTGTAAGACATATTACAATAATATTTAATTGAAAAATATCAAGTTATAATAATTATTCTAATAAACATACTTAAACAAAAATTTAAAAGAGATAAATATTAATTGAAAAATTGTTATATAAGAATAATATAATAACTAATTGTGAAAATAATAAAATGACTTTTAAAGCTTTGTTTAAATATGTAATACTGATGGTGGAGGATGGATTGTAAATAGAGTCTAAGTTATAAGGAGGAAGGAATATAGACTCTCATGGTTGTGTAGGACTACAGGCCAAGGGAACCATGGTTTTATTTTAAATAATTGTATTAAAAAAATGGAATAATTTTAATTAATTTTAACATATCTTAAAATAACTTAAAATTATTATTATTGATTTTATATAATTATTTAAAATAAAACAAAAAAAAACCAACGCGCCGTAATACTATACATTTTTTATTATTTAATTTATATTATAAATTATTAATTGTAAGGTATTATTGGCACTACCTCTTCGGGTGGTGTGGAAATCTGTCTGAACAAATCTATAATAATTATTAATTTTATTAATAATTTTTGTCGGTACAAATTTTATTACTGACTGATATTTTCATTAGTGTAAATATGCACGGGGGTTGGCGAGCAGCGCGAGCAGAGGGGTACCCCCCTAGTATATATATATATATATATATATATATCGCGCATTCTCTGCCAAATCGAAGGACGAAAAATTTTTTCTGAGTGGTCCATATTATGCGTTTTAAGAATAGATTACTGAGAAACTTTTTTGTTCAAAATATTCTAAATTTTGAGAAAAAAGTAATTTATAAATGTTAATGTAGCCATCCGCTAAGCTAAAGTCATTTAAAACATTTAAATACTACTCTTTAAGGTTTCGAACCATGATCCCATGTCCAAAAAACTCATCGAAGCAGGTAATATATGTTTAAATATGGCCTTAAAATTTTAGAGTGGACATTCTTGGCGATCCCTTGGGAAAAATGAAAATTTAATTAAAAATAATGAAAAATGTGATTTTTAGATGAATTTTTTTAAGTTTTAAGAGGCGGCCGTATCATTCTGTCTTTGTCTAATCTAAATTTTTGTTATTATAAATAAATAAAATATTTTCATAGAAAAGTAAGACAACCGCCCAATAGAGCAAAAGACAAGCAAAGGATTCTTCTCTATGAAAAAATATGAAATCTTGATTATTTTTCGAGTGAAGTCTGAAACGGAAAAACAATCGAATTTGATTGAGTTGATTTAACTGTTTTTTCGTTTCAGACTTCACTCAAAAAATAATCAAGATTTC
Source organism: Anastatus disparis (assembly GCA_017163975.1). Taxonomy (NCBI): domain Eukaryota; kingdom Metazoa; phylum Arthropoda; class Insecta; order Hymenoptera; family Eupelmidae; genus Anastatus; species Anastatus disparis. The sequence goes on from JAFFSR010000393.1 coordinate 2,359,189, forward strand.
ATATTTTTTCATAGAGAAGAATCCTTTGCTTGTCTTTTGCTCTATTGGGCGGTTGTCTTACTTTTCTATGAAAATATTTTATTTATTTATAATAACGAAAATTTAGATTAGACAAGGACAGAATGATACGGCCTCCTCTTAAACTTGAAATTATTTCAAAATAATTTGCAAAATGATACTACGCAAGTTGTATTGAAATTAGTTAATTCACTTTTTTTTTATAGAATTGATCACTCAATTTCAGAATTATCAAATCTGTGTTACTGTGAAGTGGGATAAAAGTTGAAAATAAATAAATTGACTTCATGTGTCTATTTATGTAATCATCGTATCAATGATAAGTTAAAAAAATCTTATGATTGTTTAAGAAAGTGCATTTCCATGTTTATAGTATACATTCATTGTAATTAAATTGAAAATAATTTTGAAGATTGTTATGGATGAACGTAGAAGTGATAAATATATTCTATGGGGATTTCGACTCATACAACTTTAAAAAATATGGTATATTAATACGTCCAAAACTGACATGAGTTTAATCGTATATCACTGACAATCGGAATGAATTAATTTAAAATTAATATATACCAATGTCTGTGATATGCTTATTTTAATTATTTGTTCAAATGGCTCCTAAGTTTTTATATATGATTAGATTCAATTATTGCTGTCACATCATTGGATAAATTAAAATTAAAATAAAAATCAACTCTCATAAAATGAGAATATTATTTACCAATGTGAATATAATTAGCTACTCTAAAAAGATACATCAAGAATTAAAATCAATCATTTTCTAAAACTTAAATTCCTATGAAAAATTTATATAAAAAATTGAAATTAAAAATTCATATAAAAAATTTATATGAAAAATTCATATGAAATATTCAAATGAATAATAATCATGGCGATCATCTCATTATTTTTATATGAGAAAAGTATGAAAAAACTTCAAAATCCAACCTGCAATTTTTTATATGAATTTTTTAATGTATAAAAATGAAACAAAAATGCATATTGAATATATGAATAAATCATATAAAAAATTTATATTGAAAATTCAGATAAAAATTGATATGAATTTTTTCAACAGGGTACTTTAAAACATGTATAAATTTATATCCTGACAAATTTGTTTAAAATAATAGTTGATACTTTGTAATAACTTTTTTTTTATTACAAGTTATAAATAGTGTGATTCAGGGTGAGTGAGCATTCTATTTATAACAGTACAGATGAATAATATGTAATATATATAAACTGTACATAAAATTTACTACGCATTAACAAAATTTTTTTTTTATTTTCCTATTATAATTCGTACTTCGGCTTAGGCTTTCTACTTATAAGTAATATATTTACGCCTAGCTACGTCATTATTTTACTTTACATGAACTTATCTACTTGGCGACCCCTAAATCTAATTATATCACAGCTGTTTTTATTATTACTAATCAGTCTTAATTATTCTTATTCAAAGATTATTATTTTAACTTTGATTGTGATCACTAATCTAAATGTATTTACATCTTGTTTTTACTGTATTTTTTTGACTAGTCTTTTAAGTACTTTTATTTTTTTTCTGTATTTGTTCTTTACAATAATATATACGTGTTATATCATTCCTCCTGTCGGAGATCGCACACCCTGGTCGTCTCCTGCTCAAAGGGGGTGAAGGACTAATCTGCCTCAAGCCTGAGTCGACAGGTATCCTCACAGGTACGAGTGAAGTCAAAGTCCATAATGGGCAGATGGTTACATTCTACCCCTGTCACGTAAAAAATATTCCTAAGTTTATGATACTGGAGTGTATCGTCAATTTTGATCATTCTAATGCACTCCATGAAATATTTAAGGAATCGTGGTACTTCGCTGTCTTTAAAATAGTTTGTCAAAACCATTTCATAACTATTGAATGATTGTAACTTGCATGCCATAACTGCAATCTCACGATCCAGATTTTCCCAGGGGAGTGTACCACCTAGACATGTTATAAGTACATATAATAAACTTTCTATGTTACTTCGTGGCGACGTAACGTGGACATGTCTATCGCGACTTGAATATATTAATCTTTCTTATTATTGTCTCTTGGCTCGACTTGTTTCCCTTTGATCGGAGAAATCAAACCTAGACCTACCAAATAACTTTGATTCTTAGACTTTTTGTCTATGACCATCTTATTGGGTCTGATACCCGTGTGTACAAATCTTGTATCATGTATATATTCGATATTACATAACATCTGCCAAGCTAACTGATAGGTGTCTGCAATATTAATTTTTTTATTATTTTTATTGAATATTTCATTTAAATTTTCACCTACTTGCTCAAAAATGGCGAATGTATATTTATTTTTCTTAAATTGGTACGACCCAGAGCCCAGTAATGAAGGTAACCCTATATAGAGAACTTCTTTGTCTCTCGTATATTGGTGCTCTGTGGTAGCGTAACGTAGCGTGAATTCTACCTCGTTAGACATCGTATAGTCTATTTCAGGTTTTACTTCAATCATCGGAACGCGATCCTCCACTACGTCTGATTGACTCAATATAGCCTTATAAACTCGATGTAGGTCGTGTCTACGAATTTCTTCACCAATGTATCATTCATCGCCACCACGAGCAGTAACCACTCTGTTAATTAGGACAGGTCTCACTTCTTTGTATATTATTTGCTTAGGTGTAGGTCTGTGATAGGTCTGGATCTCCACCTCCTCACTGAACCTTATCCTTTTGTGGCTGCTGGTCGTATTTTGGATTTGTAATTCATCATCCGGGTTGTCATATTCTTCCACGTGATAATGTACTTCCACGGCAGTCTGAATTTGGTTTTCAGCTGCGTCGCTTTGTGTTTCGGTGATATTCTGGCTATTGGTATTCGCCTGATTATTATCTGGAGTACCACTCGCAGTTTGGCTTTTGTTATTATTGTCGACATTATTATCGACCTTGTCAGCTACGTAATGAGCTGGTTTCAATAGTTCTATATTTACCAATTTTTGTTGCCCATTAATGTCTATTATGACGTCTTTTTCATTCTGTTTCCTTTCTACAATTTTATGAGGACCGGTATATGGTCTATCTAAACCCGTCTTTAATGCTTTCCGCCTGTGATAGACGAGAGTGCATGTTTCGACGTCCTTGAATATGAAAGGCTTAATGTTGTTATTATGTGACACTGGAATGGGTTGTAATTCCCTCATGTATTCTCTAAATTCCTCTAAAAAGAAACATTTATACGGCTCGGACTCACCATAAGCACAAAACTCTCTTGGTACTCGCGGATATGTACCGTAAACCAAGTCCGCTGGTCATGTGCCAACGTCCTTTTTAATGCTGGTACGCAATCCTAGTAAGATACTAGGTAATTTATCAGCCCAATCAGCAGCTTGCGCCTGACATTTAATAGCGTTCTTGAGAGTTCTATGCCATCTTTCGATCATACCATTAAATTTAGGGTGGTATGGCGCTGTACAAATTCTTTCACAATCAATTGACTCTATCATAGCGTCAAAAATTTGTGATTCGAACTGTACGCCCTGGTAGGAGGTTGTGTACATGGGTGTACCAAACCGCGAGATCCAATTGTTAAAGAAGGCTTTTGCAATCGTAGGTGCTGTAGTCTCCACCAATGGAATTGCCTCTGGCCATCTTGTATAGCAATCCATCATTGTTAAAATATATTTGCATTTCCTGCTTTCAGGCAGTGGACCGACTATATGAATGTGCACATGTGTAAATCTACCCTCCATCGTCTTAAAATGGTCTGGCATAAGTTTTTTATGCCGAGTAATTTTAGTCTGTTGACAACCAATACATGATTTGCACCACTTAGTAATGTCTCTTTGCATATTGGGCCATACATATTTCCTTCTGACTAGACTCTCCGTGATTTTTGTACTAAGGTATGCTGCTTGGTGGAATAAATTAAAAATTTTTTGCTTTAAGCTTTTTGGTACATATGGTCTAATAATTTGACTTTGTAGATCACAATAGAGAGCTCCGTCGAACTTATCTTGAGAGAAACTCAACTTTTGTAGGTGCAAAGGGTGATGTGAGTCTTTGATGATTTCCTCCAATCGATCATCATTCCTCTGAGCTTGTGCTAATAATTTTAAGTATATCACAGCCGGTACGCTGAATGCGTCCATTTTAGTTAGCACCTCAGCGAAGTCAGGGTGGTACATTAATTCCGGATCGTACCATTCGAATACTTTTGGCAAACATATGCTATCTATGCGTGACAGGCTGTCTGCCACAGGATTTTCGACACCTGCTACATGACAGATCTCACAATCGAATTCTGAGATGTATGCCAGTTGCCTAACTCGCCTTGAGTTTGCCTTGTCAGCGCTCTGTGTCATGGCATAGACCAGTGGTTTGTGGTCTGTGTAAACTTTGAACTTCCTAGCATCTAGGTAATAGTGGAAATACCTTATTGCTTCATATATTGCTGTCAGTTCTCAGTCGTTAGTATGATAATTTAATTGCGCTGGTGAGAACTTTCTGGAGAAAAATGCTAACGGTTGCCATTTACCATTTTTGAATTGCTCCACGGCTGCACCCATTGCGAAATCTCAGGCATCTATACTGATTCGGATCTCAGCTGTTTCATCAGCAAAGGCTAGATACGATGCGTCGATCAATTCCTTCTTAGCGCTTTCGAATGCTTTCTCAACCTCAGCAGTCCATTCAATAGAATGTTTATCTCTTTTCTCGCATCTTTGGTGTATTCGTTTAATAATCTATGATTTTGGGCGGTCTTGAGCAGGCTCTTTCAATAAAAGTCGATCATTCCCAGAAACTTGCGCGTCTCATCAATGTTTTCAAGCTTTGGGTATTCTACTATGACTCTAACCTTTTCTGGCATTGGTTTAAATCCATTTTCATTTGTTAAATATCCCAGAAATGTAAGCTCTTTAACACCAAACACACATTTATCAATATTGAGGTGTAGATTGTATTTCTTTAATCTTTCTAAAACCTGTTTAAGGTGTTTCGTGCTCTTCCTCGTTGGCAGAAACTATTGAAATATCGTCTATGTAACAAAAAACATTCTTGAGGTCTCCGAGAGCTCCATTTACATAACGTTGGAATGATTGTGCAGCGTTTCTCAGGCCTAAAGTCATGTAATTGTATTCAAATAACCCAAATGGAGTAATTACGGTCGTCTTTTGAATGCTCTCCTTTTCTACCGGTATTTGATAGTACGTTTTCTGCAAATCTAACGATATAAATACCTCCATTCAGTCCAGTGGTGAAGTCTTGAGTGTTGGGCACAGGATATCTGTCAGGAACTGTGACATTATTTAACTATCAGTAGTCCCCACAGATGCGCCATTCGCCGTTTTTCTTCTTTACCATATGTACAGGACTAGCCCATGGGCTCTCTGAAGGTTTACAAATGCCGGCTTCACAAAGGACTTTAAATTCTTTTTCAGCTGTTTTTATTTTGTCTAGAGATAGCTTCCGTGCTCTTTGTGCTACTGGTGGTCCATTAGTTCTTATATAGTATTCAGCACGATGACTTGCTCTTGGCAAATTACCTGCAACTCTAATCACGCTTGGATATTGTGACAGTAAATATGAAAAATTATGAGATGAGTCAATGAAGTATAATTGTATTTCTTTTGTTCTTCTTGGTCTTAAAGGAACTGTGAATGCTGTTTCTCCATCTATTGACTCTTTCTTTTTGAGATCTGGTAACAGATCATATTTTTTTAGTATATCAGCATCCATTACAGCATATGGCACGTCCACCACCAAAATTTCCAAAAAATGGGCCTTCTTAACCCTATATTAAGTTCTTCCCTTGATAGACCATATGTATTAATTGCAGTATCAATAGATGCGTATAATTTGAGTGCATGAGGCTCTTCTTTGCTCAATCTTGGTTTAGGTATAACAGAGACCTCTGCCTCAGAATTAAGACAGAAATACTTTTTTGAATCATTATCATAAATAAAGAGGCGTTTAGTTGGAGTATCCTGAATCTGAGCCTCTGTCCATTCAGGATTTAATAGTTTTCCGATCCATTACTGTCTATACGTTGGTTATTTTGCTTGTGATAACCGCGTGAATTGTGAGGTCTATTCGAACCATTATTGGAGTTGCTATACGTATTACTTGCACCATTAAAATTATTGTAAGAGTTGTTGGAGTTATTAGAGTTGTTAGCGCTGCTGAAGTTATCATGAGAGCCACCTGAGTCATTGTGAATTCTCCAACCACATGGTTGTTGACATCTATATGAGTTGTGTCTATATTTCTGGTGCAATCTGCACCATGGTATTCTTTTCTGTTCATTTCCGTGATACGAATTGTTTCTCTTAATAGTATTATTACTAGGGTTAATGGATCTATTCCTATCCACTGATTTGCTACGATGTGACCTGGTATTATTGTGTGGTGTGACTGCGTCTAGCCTTGCTGCCACCTCTGCTAATTCATTAGTCAACTTATTTAATATTTCACTATTTTGATCTACCACCTTGTTAGTTTCGTTTAGCTTCTAAAAATTATAATATATTTTAGCTATGTGATCAGCTTTTTCTATATTGACTTTCTCGTTGCTCTCATTGAGCTCTATGTCCAATTGGACTTTAATGTAGGTTGGTAGCCTATCTTTCCATAACCTCAATACGGTATTCTTTCGTACTTGGTTGTCAGCCAGGTGCAGTAGGTCATTAAGAAACTCTGACGGTTTCTTTTTGCTGAGTTCTTTTCTTTCGAAAAGTAGCCTTAGTTTATCCTCTTTAGTAGGCGCATAACGATCCAACAATATTTTCTTGGTTTGTCCATACTTATCAACTTCAGACAGGCTTCTAGTTACTTTGGCTATATTCTTTATTACGTCAGGACCTAATTTTTGTATTAAATTATAATATTTGTTGTCGTCAGTGACTATATTTTTAAATTGAAGTTGGCTTTCAAAAATCTTAAACCAAGCTTCAGGTTCTTTTAACCAAAAATTTTGAAATTTAACTTCCTGCTGGTAGATTCTTACTACCGAGGCAGAAATCAAAGGGTCACTGACGTGGCTCTCAATTACTCTGATAGTGTCGTTGAGCTGACTCGTATGATTTACCTAACTTAGTTGTTTTTTAGCCTCTTCTAATTGGGCAGTTAATTACTGGACCGATTTCTAAACTTCTCTTAATTGAGCTTTATAATGCTCTGTTTGTTGTTCTAGAATCAAGATATCCTTCTTTTTAATCTGAATCATTTCATCTTCTGGTTTTTTTATAACGGGGTATTATTACTGCCTGCCATATTGCCTATCTAAAGCCTACGTATTCTAATCTAGATTAAAATTGGGGATATTTACAGCATCGCTAATTAACACGCATACCCATACACAATTTAGTTTGCCCTAGGAGTACACGCAGGTACACTCACGATCGCTTTTTACTAAACAACTCTCAAACCTTATTTTAAATATGTACGGCACACTCTTTAAAGACATACAGGCCCTAAGCAGTAGAATAGACAGTGCTGGTTACTTTACCTCAATATTACAATTTAATCGTCAATAAGAAAAAACATTCAAAGGAATCGTGTAGCAACACCGCGTTTACGATTTCCACGCTTAGAGCCGCTGAATTGCAGCTCTATCGGGTACAGCCTACAGCTGATGGCTGCTAAGGTTTTTGCGAGACAATGTATAAATTATTTAAAAAAAAAAACTGCTAAGACGATTTTTATGTCACGCCTGACTCGAAGCGCCTGCGTCTGTCCCAACAACATTTACAAATCATCGGTATTATTACTGGAAAAACATCACTAAAGCAAGAAAACTAGTTCATTGTGCACAGTAAAGCCGATGCAGGCCGCACGCGAGACTGTTCAGAAATAGAAAAATACTAAATTACATTCAAAATAACACACGCGTCGCCCCGCCGCACGTTTTCCATAAACTTTTTACCAACTTTAATTGCAACTTTAACAGAAATACTTTTTTTGGATGTCGTTACGGTAAGATGGCGCGCGTAATAATTTCTTCATATAAAACTTGGTTATTAATTATCGAAGAAAAAAATTCTTTATAAAAGCTTTATAAAATTTTTCTAAAATTAACTGAATTAATTTCGCTACTAATAGGGAACTTGCGCGCATCGTAAAAAAAATATTATAATACTTTAGATTGATAAAGGAATATCTAAAATAAATAATTACTATAAAAGTTTCTGAAAAAACTATCAATTTTTTCATTAAATAAATATATTATTTTCGTGAAAATTAATGAGTTATTTAAAATGATGTCACGTGAGTGTGACGTAGAAGGTTCACTCTAAAAAGTAGTAGGTATCATTTCCTTTTTGACGGTCATATTATCTAATTTGACATTAGATTACCATAATATGACCAAGTCGAACCTTATACGCATATACCATTAAAATATTATTAGCTATTTGTTTACATGAAAAAAAAGTAATTATGAATAAAAATTTTATTCAATCCACGTCGCGAAATTTACCGAATGTAAATTTAAGTATGTTAATACATTATATTAGCTCAAATTATTGCTTTAAAAGTGTTGAAACGAAAGAAATAAAAACTTTGAGGTTAGTATTGACTGTTTACATAGATCTTATTCAGCTATAGGATATGTTTAACTTCTGCGAGAGGCAAATCTTTGTACTGTAGAGCTTTTTGTGGTGAAACTTCTACGTCATGATCACGTGACATTGTTTTAAATTGCAAACAAATTCTGAGTCTCAAATAAAATTTATTTACAAAAAAAAATACGTCATTAAAAAAAAACTGTCTTGTAAATTTGTTTACTTTATTATTAACTTTCGTTTGCTATTTTTTTCCCAATGCATGCAAGTTCCCTATTACGCGTTACTAAATTCGACAATCTCAATCGATTGGCGCACAAAATTACGCTTCATTATACTTCAACGGTTTTCATTTTAAAATCTTTGCGGTTGCTAGAATGAATTTATGGATGACGTCACATCCTTATTACATAAATATTTAAATTTTAAGGTTATTCTTTAGCGGGCAGAATTTTAAAAAGTTTTTATTACGTGGTGTACCGCACTTTGTTATCTGTATTTTTTTTAAAACAACATTTTATTTTGTTTATTTACAAGAGATAATGAGTTTCGATATCGCGCCGTTAATTTTAGCGTCCTTAAAATTGTGGATATTCGCTAAATAACGTCGCACAATGGCGATCATAACCCACGCGATTACTGGACACTCCCGACTTCCGGTCTTCATATTAAATTAAAATTAAATTTTTCTTCTTTTTACTAATTTTAAGAACTTTTAAATTTAGATTAACTCGCACTGAAAACACTTCACAATTTTTTTCTTTTTGTTTCACTTTTCTATGGTTTCGTAATTCTTTCTTTTTCTAATCGCTTTTTCTATATTGATAAATTTCCTTTTCATAAAAAAAACTTTCGTATTCTTTTGTTTTTCGTTAATTTTTCTTTTTTGCTTTATGATTTCTTTTTATTTATTATTTTTTTGTGTTTGTTAAATTTTTGCTAAATTGAAAGCTAATTTTATTTTTTACTTTTTTTCGTTTACTTAAATACCTAAAAAGTTCTCTTTTGCACAACGTGGCTCGCTGGTGAAATGGCGGACTTTTCTTTTCTTTGCCTTAATCTTCTCCTGGAGTTGGAGTCACCACTGTAGGGGTTTAGGCATGTTTGTATGTTGGTTTAAATGAATGCGTTTATATTTAATGTTAAACAGGTACAAGATCCTGATAATCCAATTCATCTGACTCCAAAAGATAATCCCCAAATACGTATTTTTAAATGAAAGCTGAGCTCAAATCCTTTCGAAATAGTAGTTACAACATGTCAAAATATTATTTTTTTCCAAAGTTATAGCGTGATAAACATTGAACCTGATTTTTCTTTTTAAAACATTAATTAATAACAAAAGCTGAAATTGGGTCTAATGTTTATCACGCTATAACATTGGAAAAAAATAATATTTTAACATGTTATAACTACTATTTCGGAAGGATTTGAGCTCAGCTTTCATTTAAAAAAAGTTTCAAGCTTCTAGCTATCAATGCTAAGGAACGCTATATGCGTTTAAAAATCTAGTAACTTTTTTAGTGATTTTCTTTAACTGCCTATAACTAGGGAAATATTAAGCGTTGGTGTCTAAAATTCTGTTTCCTTTCATATTTTGAGATTTGAAAACTTATCCTAAAGTTCGAGCAAAATCCGTGATCCGGAGTTGTGATACTCTCCTAGTTAGTCGGTTAGTCTCTCTACTCTATAAAATAAAAATTCTTGATCTCGTTTTGGCACATTTTCCTGGTTTTGCATAATTTACACTACGGGATTATTTTTACACTATAACAATAAAATTGTCTAAAAAAATACAATAATAAGTGTTTATTTTGAAATTCTTACGAACTTTTGAAACGGTTATTTTGAAGGCTACATACGTTTTATTAATAAAATATTAAAATTAAATGAGTTTAAGCTAAAAAAAAAGTTGGTAAAAGCAACTGAAAAAACGATAAAAATGGATTTAAAATCTATAATTTTTGCACCCCACTGTATCATTATGGGGTTAAATTAGTTTTTAAAAAATAATTACCACTGATCACGAGTTGTAGTATAAAATTAATTTGTGTTCTCGATTAGGTTTATAAATAACTATTAATGCTCGAATTTTGTAAGTACGTTAGGTGAAGCGAAGTAAATCACTGAACATATTAAATAGAAAGTGTTATAAAGTTTTTCTTCCTATATTTAAATTATTATTTCTGTCCTGACGATATAAATAAATAAAGAATCTAGAAGGAAATCTCAATAAATATTTTCTATTAAAAATTTCCCCTTAATACTATTCAAGAAAAATTAAGAAGCGAAAGAGTGAGAGGGTAAAAATTAGGATCAATTTGAGATGAAAGGACAGAGAGGGTAAAAATGAGGATCAATTTGAGATAGAAGGACAGAGAGAAAATGAGAAAGTAAGAAAAGAGTTAGTGAGAGCGTTAAATCAGATATCAAAAGAAGTAATCAAAGAGCTGCGCTAAGGAAATTATTTTTTAAATCTTGTTTTATAAAGACAGTAGCAAATAACTTTTATTCGAATTTCAGAGCAAATCTATCGAGTAGTTTACGTAAAATAAAAAAAAATGGAAAAATATAAATTTGTTCTCAATTTCTAAAATGGTTATAAAATTAAAACTTCACTAAGGAAACTAATTTTTAATAGATTCCCGTTTTCTTAGACAAAAAATTAGTATGCAAAATTTGAATCAAATCCATCAAGTTGTTCTCGAAATCTAATTGGCTAAATAAATATATGGTGGTTCGGGGCTCCAACTAAAACCCAGCACAGTAGAAATGGAGACAGGAGTATAAGGTTTTCCAGGTTATAAATGAGTACACGAGAAATATGGTTAAGCGTTGTGTTTGCTAAGACCAGTTATACAGTGGGTAATCAAGTGAGAGAGTGAACACTCACACGCTTGAATGTTTACTGTTTCAAGTAGGGGCGTCTATATATGTGGTTGGTTACTTATACTTATACACACGTACACATCCCCACAATACTCCCTCCCTTTTTTTTATTCTTTGCGCCTAATTATACTACAATTATTATGATAATCGACTCTGGTTACTAACATCCTGTATTCTTGTACTTGCGTACCCTCATTCATTCCATGCGTAATTATATTCACCGAATTAATCTTATATCTGACTTCCTACGTTTTTACATTTTACATAGTTAATACAAATTTAATATATTTTACTTTACATTTTTACACATAGCTTGATGTAATTATTTTACATTTTGCATAATGGTTTATATTTTACAATTGTAATATTTTTGATACGCACTACAAATGCTACTTATTTATCACGCTTGTTCAATATTTATTGTTGCACTCCATACTTAATTGCACTTATAGATATACAACTCTAAATGCTCACTTGCACTTATGCGTACATTATTTACTGTATTTAATCGTACTTATTCACTCATGTGCATCACTCTGTGCTTAATCGCACTTATACACATACCACTGTGCTCATGCATTTATACGTTACTCTGAGTTTCACTATATATACATCTGACATGTTTAGCTCATTTACCTACATATTTTAATACATTTTTAAATACACTTGATGTGAATTACATCAATTTTACACTTTTTACAATAACTTTTACATAAAATCCATATACATTTTATATGCGTTTAATACGCTCAGTCTTTACAATAAATTATTTACACACTATGAAAACATATGTTATTTATGCTAAATATGCTGAATACTAATTATTATACCATTATTTGTTATTGCCAACCATAGAGAAAACTATATAACATATATTTGCATGTCATACATTACTGACGTTATTCAAACTCGTACGCATACACACTATCACTACACTGAGTTTTTTTTTATTTTGTCTCTTGATTATGTTTTACATAGACCTCGTGAAAGCCTTTCTAATGTTTTTGGAAGGTTGTGGATGAAGACTTCTTTGACTGGTTAATCGTTCGTGAACAGAGTCGGCATTCGATACTCCATATGCTAAGAAGACGTTTTCACAATCAATACAATATTGTTGGAATCGCTCCTCGAATTCCTGGAAAGCAATCTCTGCTCGCCTTAATTCATGCCTATACGCCATGTCTTCTGTTTGCATGATACGACAAGAGGGGTCATCCTTGATCCTAATGACTTCTTGCATCGCTACAGAACACAAAAACACTTAAACTGTGAAAGGAAGAACACTCAAGTTTTTCAGAAATTGGATCACAATGGGTGTTCCTAGGAAAAGGAACTCAGTTCAATAGGAACGAACTAATGCTACCTGGATAACAAAAAGAGAAAAAAATACATTAATACACATAAGAAATAACATACATATACATATTTAGATATATTAATACCACCACAGCTTAGGCAAAGCTTCTCTCTCTTGCACATGAGGGTAGACCGAGTGAGCACGCTGGTCTACACTCTAGTGCATAGGCTGGCAGTGTTAGAGATACGTCGAGTGAGCACGCTGGCATGAATCAATCTGCCTAGAGCACACTCGCAACCTTTTGCCGATGCCGCAATGCCGAACTTGCGCCGCTGAATTTAAGGGTGACGTCCGCCCAAAATATTATATTCTATTTCACATTTCGCCACTGGCTTAATTAAGGGTATTGTCCACCTATGGCTGTCGCGTCCGCGTTTACGTGAATAATAGAATCCATTAAGGGTGTCATCTACCCATTGCATTTTTATGTTGTTAGTTTAAAGGACTCCATCCGACCGCGTGTAAATATTAGAACTTAGAATAAGTTAAGGGTGTCGTTCACCCAATACATTTCGTTATGTTAAATTAAAGGACTCCGTCTGACTGCCGCGTAGTTATTAAGACATTAAAATAAGTTAAGGGTGTCGGCCACCCATTGTTTTTACATCACTTAAAGGTCCCGCGTGCCTATAGAGATTCGTAATCTGGATAATTAAGGGAGCTGACTACCCATCATTATTATTACCGTAGGATCAATTATAGCGATACTAGGTGCCGTTTTCCTATTAGTATTAGTATTATAATTTTAATCATTTGTCTCTTTTTGTTTTGCACATTGTTGCAGGTAAAAGCCGCCGGTATATTTTAGACCGTCCAGGCCGTAGAATCTTTTACTTGAACTCAAACTATTAAATTAGATTCATTTAAAGATTTGTTGATTTAATCATTTATTAAATAGCCGTCAAGTGGCCAAGATAAATAAAAATCTATTTACTTTGTAAATTATATTTTCATTTAAGGTTAGGTTAGTTTATTTGCATTATATAAAAATAATAGGTTTAGTTTTGATTAACAAGTTATTATTATTTCATTATTGTAATCGTCGTTGTACATGAGTTTTATGAGTACAATAAAGCCAAGGTACTCCCTAGTATAACCAAACGTGTTAAACCTGGTTACATTCCTTCATTTTCCACAGTCCAATCCCTCCAACTCCTGCCGATCTTATCCTGGTTACTCACTGAAGCGTCTGGCAACAGGAGTTACACGTATTTCCCCCTCCCGAAAGGGAAAAACGTGATAATATATATATTATAAAAAGATTTCGCCGCCGCTGTCGGCGCTATTGCTGCTGCCGCCATGTATGAGAATTCGATCTGTCCTTGGTCAGCTAGAATTCAGCTAGAATCAAGCTGAAATTTAGCTAAAAGTTGGCTAAAAATCAGCCAAAAGTTTGTGAGCGTCTGAGTATGCACGGCCTTGAAGCCGCACGAAACTCGAAGATGCGCGCGCAAACACCCAAAAAGACCAAAGTGGTTGCACATGCAAGCACGCATGTACATTTACATGCTCTTGCATGCGTAAGTAAAGCTGTAAGTACACAGCATCGCTCCCTCTCTTATACCAAAGTAGAAGAGTGAGAGAGAAACCAAAGAGAGTTGAAGCAAGAGTGCGAGGAGCTCGTGAGACTTGTCACTCTTGGATCGGCTCTTCTAGCGAATAGTCATACCTTGTTTAACACAACAACGGGCACTGGGCCATAGCATTGTCTTAAGCCAAGAAGACTTTACACGTACTACGTGTTTCGTTGTACATTTTTGCATTACATATTAAATAAAGAGCCTATCCAAGTTAAGAACATTCCTATCCTATTAATCCAGTTTTAAGCCCCAAATATTAAGGTATTTAGTTCTTAACAACAACGGGCTTTTCACATGATATTCTATAATTATTAACCAATCATATCTCAAAAGTCTGCTATAGCTAGGCAAGGCGCGCTAGCTGCAAACGACTTTTAAACATTAAAATAATTAACAAAAAACAAACACGTGAATCCGTATAAGCTAGGCAAGGTGCGCTAGCTTATGACGATTCTTAATTAGTATAATAAAGAAATCGTACGTCGCATTATCGTTAATCAGGAATTCTTTTATATACATAATTAAATGGATTTAAGGTATTGGGAGTAGAGGAACGTTACAAGTTAGCTGAGAATTAGCTAGAAGTTAGCTTAAAGTTAGCTGAAGTCAAATAAAATTACATAAAAGTTAGCTACACTAAATCAAAAATTAGCTAAATCTAATATTAAAATTTGCTAAATTTATGCAAAATTTAAATGAAAATAGCTGAAATTTAGCTAAAAGTTAGCTAAAATTTATATTTATTTTAAGCAATTTGAGGTAAATTTTGGTTTGATTTAAACTGAATTTTAGCTGCATTTTAGATCTATTCATGTTATATTTTCTCTATACTATTGAAAATATATCGCCGCTGTCGTCGCTGTCATCGTCAGAAATATGCCCCTCATTTTTGGACCTACATTACAGCGTTAAATTTAGCTGGATTTAAGCTTGTAATTAGCTAGAAAATAACTAAATTAAGCTAAATTTAATTTTTGAAATAGCTGAAAATTAGCTGAATTTAAGCTTATAGTTAACTTGGCAATAGCTAATTTCAAGTTTTGTATATAACGATGTATGATAACATATAAGTTTAAGATTAATAATAGATGAAAAATAGGTAATTATATTTTTTTTACAATTAGCTAATTATTCTGTAATCATCGTGAAGTTTAAACACTTAAATATAGTCTTTATAAATTTAATTTAATTTTTATACAATTTTGTAAAAAAAACACCAACATCACGGTTTTCCAAATTATTTATTATTAATGCAAAAATGTTTCAAATATCTCTTTATTACTGCCTTCCATTTTTACTAATAGAAAGCCGAATATAAAGGGATTGCAGGAAATTTTTCAATAAAGATTAGAAATTTGGAAAATTGCAATGTCGGTAACTATGTATAAATCATATACCTAATTAAATCCCCTTAACGGTAGGCCGGAGTAGAACCTGATACCGACCGAGTAACAATTGAGTTGTTTGTTATTTACTCAAGTTTTAATCGGTGTATCTTCAAATTAAAGGTCGAGCGCAATAGATATTATTATTATGAACATCTATGCACAAGAAAAAAAATATCTACCGGTTTGTTTTTGAGAAAAGTAAGTAACGCGAAAATATTATAAACATAAACTTTTACTTTGGCGTTACTTACTTTTCTCAAAAACAAACCGGTAGATATTTTTTTTCTTGTGCATAGATGTTCATAATAATAATATCTATTGCGCTCGACCTTTAATTTGAAGATACACCGATTTAAACTTGAGTAATTAACAAAAATGCCAATTAGACAAGGACAGCGAATCCGGCCTGCTCTTAAATGCTGTTTTCGATATTTCAAAATTGTATGACATAATTTACATGTATTATTAATTTTGTTATAGAAACAATTAATATTAATATGTATATCTAGAGACAAAAAAATTTAATCCTGTTTACAATGAAACGTCAATGAAAAAAAATTATTAAATGAAAAATATTAAAACATTGATAAAAAAAACGAGAAAAAACAACGTTTGATTTATAGATCTATGGACTAGATTAATAGAACCATTTTTTAATTTATTATATTACAATCAACGTAGGTATTCTTTTTATTTAATGATCTACGTATAAATATAATAGTTATTTTTTCTGCACACACATTTTTAGAAATTTTTGTAGATGTGTTACGTCACAACGTATCTTTTATTTAAAAATTTGTTATTCTAAAATATGCAGTTATTAATCAATCAGATAATGTGACTTAGTAAGCATATTGTAAAATTAAGTCATTTTTCAAGAAACAAAAGAAAATGCAATGCGATTTACAAAATCAACAAAACAAGAACAATGCGAAGGCTAGATGAACCAGATTTACTACGTTAACCATATCATTCAATGAGTCAAAATGCTTAATAAGCATTGCTCCTTCGATTGACATCAATTCAAAATTAAAATTATATTTTTCAAAGAACTTCGACGAGCACATTTACCCGCACTTTTCAGTAAGTACTTCCAAAAATACAATTATTTCAACTATACTTCTCGCACTTTAAAATTATACTATTATTCACGCAATATATTAAATCGCACTATATTCAGTTTATTATTAAAAGTATCAAATAAAATCTCTATAATTAAATTATTAAATCAAGTGTACTTATTTACTGTCTGCCTGTATCCACTTATCTGAATCATGGTAACATTATTACAATTATATTTCTATATATTTCTTTCAAAATTCAAGTATATTTAATAGTGACAGCAATTCAAATCAATTAAAATTGTTTGAGTCTTTCTACCACTAGACTAACATTTGATAAAACGTTAGTAAAAATTAATAGATTAGACAAATATAATTAGATACAAATAAAATAGTGTATTTTAGGATCCTAAAAAGGAAAATATGGCTACTGCTTACCAATCGTGCATAAATATAATAAAAATCATTGGAATCGATTACAATTTAATTGCGGATTCCATGGATGTTTTTATAATTAGCGTAATCCTTGTAATTATAGAGAAGATAATTTTTTTTAATATTCATTTACTATTACCCCCACCAGCTGCACCGTATAAATCAAATAATTATGAATTTTAATAAAAATCACATTTAAATAATTGTGTAATCGTTTGCAGATTTTACAATATGTATTAAAATAATTGTGGAAACAATGGTTTTCGAGAAAAATAAAATATTGTATTTTAGGATCCTAAAAAAAGAAAATACGGCTACTGCTTACAAATCGTGCATGAATATAATAAAAATCGTTGGAATCGATTACAATTTAATTGCGGATTCCATAGATGTTTTTATAACTAGCGTAACCCTCGTAATTATAGAGAAGATAATTTTTTTAATATTCATTTACTATTACCCCCACCAGCTGCACTGTAAAAATCAAATAATTATGAATTTTAATAAAAATCACATTTAAATAATTGTGTAATCGTTTACAGATTTTGCAGTATGCATTAAAATCATTGTGAAAAACATTAATTTTGAGAAAGCTTGAATAATACATCTTAGGATCCTAGAAAAAGAATTAACGACTACTGCTTACAAATCGTGCATAAAAATGATGAAAATTGTTGAAATCGATTGCAATTTGATTTGCGAATTATATAGACATTTTGATAATTAGTCTATACATGTTTATAATTAGTCTATTACCCCTCACCAGAAATAATAATAATATGGAATTTAACTTTCTTGAATGATTAATAATACTACTAAAAATAAATAAGGTTAAAGATTGAAAAAAAAGAACATTAGAAAAAATAATACACTCAAACGAAACAGATTATTGAATAATTAAATGAAATGTAATTTAACACTTGGAAAGGAATTATTTTACGTTAAGAAAGAGTATTGGAAAGTTTAAAAATGTGTATGTTCGTTCTACAAGTAGCCACATTAAAAATGTTCTTTTAAAATCTGTCTTTGGACTCTTCTTATCCTTTCTCTTTCTGAAATTAATCCCTAGCAAAACAAGCAAACTCATATAAAAATTCAATTTAACGATATAAATGAAGCTGTTGCACTAAAAACAAATAGCAGAAGTTATTCACCCTCATGAGACTCCATCTACCTGTCAGAAACAAAACAATGACAAAATTACGATAAAACTTAAATAATTTAAAAGAATTCATGTTAGAATTATTTAAACTTTCCAAGTATTTAATTATATTTAATTTAATTATTCTATAATCTGTTTCGTTTGAGCGTATTATTTTTCTAATATTCTTTTTTTTCATTCCTTAACCTTATTTATTTTTAATAGTATTATTGATTATTTAATGAAGTTTAATCAATTCCATATTATTATTATTTCTGGTGAGGGGTAATATAGACTAATTATCAAAATGTATATATAATTTGCAATTAAATTGCTACCGATGCCAACGATTTTCATTGTTTTTATGCACGATTTGTAAGCAGTAGTTGCAATTTCTTTTTCTAGGATCCTAAGATGTATTATACAATTTTTCTAAAAATTAATGTTTCTCAATATTATTTTAATACATATTGCAAAATCGGTAAACGATTTCACAATTGTTTAAATGAAATTGTTATTAAAATTCATAATTATTTGATTTATACGGTGCAACTAGTGGTGGTAATAGTAAATAAATGATAAAACAATTATTTTCTTTATAATTATGAGGGTTGTGCTAATTATGAAAACACTTATAGAATTCGCAATTAAATTGAAATTGATTCCAATGATTTTTATTATATTCATGCACGATTTGTAAGCAGTAGCCGTATTTTCTTTTTTTAGGATCCTAAAATACATTATTTTATTTTTCTCGAAAATCATTGTTTCCGCAATTTAATGCATATTGCGAAATCTGCAAACGATTCCGCATTTATTCTAATAAGTATTCTTTATAAAATTTGTAATCACTCACCCAGTTCTACAAGCTGCATGGCTGTTGTGTTCCGTTGTAACACGTATATTAGGGGGGCGGCAGCACTTTACAGCCACTGGCCCTTCCTCCCTCGCGCGTTTCTTACACACCACGGGAGAGAAATTAGTGGTCATGCCTTTTTGCTTTTTTTTCGGTAAGCCATTATTTTGCGCAACACCAATAGAAACACCACGTGTCTCTCGGCTCAGTTTAAATAAAATCATTCGCGTGTTAAGATTCGTACTAAAGATCATACCTTAACTAAGGTTTATTTTAATAAAGCAACCAAACATACAACTGTACACTCATTACAATACAAACTCATTAGAGTTTATCTCTCTCGACACTAATTCGAGTGAAATATAAAAATTACAAGGGTCTGACCCTCTCGACGCTGGTTCGAGTCCATAGCTACATAAGCTTACTCAGGTGTACTAACCCTCTCGACGCTAGTTCGAGTCTATAGCTACCACAGCTTACTCGGGTGTACTAACCCTCTCGAATCTACTTCGAACTCATTACACTCTCATTACACAAAGTGCGTGCGTCACAGTCTGAACGAGCATGCGAAGAAAAGTTGCGTTTCTTAGAAGTTAAGTGCGTGCGTGCGACGTCACCGTTTTTCTTTCTTATAGTTAATAATATTAGTGTTTATCGATTCAGTTCCTGTAGTGTTTAATAAATTGGGTTTTTTGTGCCGTTTGGCTTTTTTCTCACAAGTATTGTTTTTTTATTGGTATTTAGTTACTTTATCTAAATAAGTTTTATTGCATCTTGTAATTTAAGAGCAGGTCGGAGCAGATTCGATACCGACCGGGAATTGAGAATTCGTTGTTTAATTTTCTCCTACTATACGTAATGAAATGCATTAAAATTTCAAATACATTCATGAAATTTATTTCTCTGTTGTGCTGGCCAAAAATAATTAAAGAAAATTTTATGAATAAAAAATTTTATAAATGAAAAATTTTATATTACAACTGTTTATCAAACTCTAAGTACGGTTTTTTACTTTTTGTTTAAAATATGGTAAATATTATGAAAAAAATCTATTATACAATCATGTATGTATAAAAAGTTGCGCTTGATAACAATTTCTTTTGAAAACAGTATAATTATTTTATTTATGATAAAATAACATTTTCACTTCTCGGTCGGTAATTAAAACTGCTCCGGCCTACTCTTAAGTGTAAATTCAGTGGGGTTTTAGAGCCAAGTTTATTAAAAAAGGGGTTTTATTTCACTTTTTAAGGGTTTTCTTTCATTTAAATTTTGGGTTTTTATTTAAAGTTTTTTACTATTTCAATTTAATTTTTTTGAAATTCATTTTTTGTAAACTCATTTTTTTATTTATTTTTTAATTCGACTCACTTGCCATTTAAGGCAAGAAAGCCTTCATGACAAAACATGTTGTAACAACGATATCACTTTGACGCCGATAGAAAGTTAGGAATTTCTTATGGGGATATGCTATGGAAAATGTATTTCAATTATTCCTCACGTGGGTCCCCACGTAGGTTTCCACATAGGATTCCACGTGGTTTTTTTTCGACAGGGCTTTTATTTAATAAACGTTAACCGTTGTCTTTCTTTTAAATAGGTACAAAATCTGAGCAGCTGATGCAAGTGAGAAGCTTAATCACATTATAACAGGTAAGGCACTTGTAACAAAGAGTTACAAGTAGATTTCATTTAATCTAATTTATCACCTGTTACAATAGCGCCCACATAACGATACCACACCAGACAATTGAAATTTTAGTCTTGTTTTTGCATGATTCTGGACGAGATTTTCTCGTGACAAGAGGAAATTCTTTGAAATAAAGATAGAACAAGTCAGATCTAGATGAAGTCTGTTACGTTTGAGTAAAGTTCACACGTATATTCAGAACAGTCCTAGGTCCTGACACTGACAGGCTATACATAAAGAATGCTAACGCTTTTATCGAATGTGAAGTTGCCAGCATATCGATGAATACGCCAGTAATATCATCTGTAGGCATTGCAGTTATAACTGATCACGAGCGACAGGAACTGAATCAGTTAATCGAAACGAGCCTGATCAACAATAAGAAACTACCTATTAGGTTAACGAATCTCGTGGAACATTAAATTAATGTTAATACAGTATCACTGAGAGAGAATGCCTGGCTGTGGTATGGGTTAAATAATAAACAATGTATGGTATTAAATACCATACATTGTTTATTATTTGACTTATGTTAAAAATTATTTAATGTAAGGTTTAAATAACGGTACCTCTTTAAGTGGTGAGGAAATCTTTCATTCTTGTAAAACTCAAATAAAAATCTTCAACTATAGTTATAAACAATTAAAATGAAATTAAAATGATATAGTAATTAAGATGTAATTATATAATTTTAAAATCTTAGAATTTATAAATGGGGGGTTGGTGAGCAGCGCGAGCAGGGAGGAACCCCACCTAGTATATATATGTATATATATATATATATATATATATATATATATACAAACGTTAATTCTAAATTGATTCTTAAATAATACATGAAAGAATAAAGTTCCTACAAAATCCTTTTATCGGAAGATGTATGAAAAGATTTATGAATTATTATCAAAAAGATTCATAAATCCTTTCAAAATTCTTCCAAAGGATTCTGTAATAATTCCAAGGTATATTTCTTTTAGAAATGATGCAATGAAATATTTCATAAATAATTCATATCATTCTTACAAAATCCTTTCAATGGAAGATTTATAAAACAATTCATGGATTATTATCAAAAGAATTCATGAATCTTTTATGAATTCTTTCATGGAAAGAATTCTGTAATAATTCTATGTCCGGGGTATATTCCTTTTAGAAATAATGCAATGAAATATTTTATAAATAATTTATATTATCCTTACCGAGTCCTCTCAACGGAAGATAAAGGAAAAGATTTATGAATTATTACCAAAATAGTTCATGAATCCTTACAGAATTCTTTCATTAAAAGGATTCTGTAATATTGTGTAAATTCTTCATAAAAGATTTTATTGTATTATTTTTAAAAGAACAATACCCCAGATATAGAATTATTTCAGAATCCTTATAATGAAACATTTTTGAAAGATTGCGATCCTTACATGTATCCTTTGAGAATCCTTTTAGAATTAATTCATGCTGTATGGGTATATGCCATTAGTAAATAGTTTGGTACATAGTTTTTATCTTACAGTATTTTTCAAATACGTTATAAATGTTGTACTTATGTAAAATATTATTTTATAAATATGGATTTTCAGATTACTTGTGTAAATGAATTTTGAAAAAGGAGGAATATAATCAATGTAATATTTGTAAAGACGCTTTGATAAATTTTAATAATATTAATTTAGTTTTAAAATTAGTATATATGAAAACAAAAAGAGGTCTTATTCATGCTAATTACCATTTTTTTTTTGTTTAAGGGGATGTTAAATGGACACTACACCTTGTAAATATTGACTATCTTTTCATTTTATTGCAAAATTTTCAGTAAAAAATGCATAAGCTTGTAGTATGTACCATAAAGATTATTCAGTTAAATTTTCAAATAAATTCATTCATTAGTTTTTAAGATATTTGGATTCTTGTACAAAATCGAAAAATTTTAATAAATAATTTTGGAACCCAAAATTCTCCATAAGTAATGAATGAATTTATTTAAAAATCTAACTAAATAATAGTAATAATTAACTGAATAATGGTACATCTTACAAGCTAATGCATTTCTTTTCTGAAAATTCAACAATAAAATGTAAAGGAAGTTGATATCTATAAGTACAGATGTAGTGTCCGTTTTACATCTCTTTAATTAGTTTTGTCGAAAAATGTTTCACAAAACAGGATTCAAATGTTCTCGATTTAACTATCGACAACGTCGTAGATAATTATGAATTTACCTTCCCATGTAAAATGCATAGTGCATACTAATTAAGTTATGCGATTTTTATTATATTCGTTTAAGAATGAGGCAGTATGCGTATCAAGAAAATAATAAGGTTAAAAAAAAATTTGTTATGCAAAGAAAATTATCAATATTAAATAAAGTTTAAAATTTTTTACAAATGAATTTTACTTCTTAGTTATTTTATAATGATCAGACTTTTCATGTTTTCATATTTATTCATGCAAAAATGAAACAGTTACTTCAATTATATTTAAATTTGATACCGAATTAAAAAAAATAAAATATATATTATGTTCAGGTTTCAGGTTTGCTTATTGTATATGCTCTTTCTAAATTAATACTATAAATTATCATTAAAATATTATCCTCGATTGTAAATAAGTATAAAAATAAAAATAAATAATGATAAATTATAACTATAAAAAATTATAATTAATAACAATGATGAAAAAGCAATATATATGTAATCAAAAAAATTTATTTTAAAATGAATAATTTAACTGTTATTCGAATCAATAACTATATAATGGGAATAATTTTCTATATTCTCTTGTTTTGAATTTTTATTTACTTTTGGATTTAGATTCATGATTACTTTTATCAGTTGATAATTTTGTTCATTTAATTAACACATTAATAATAGATTAATTTCATATTTAACTTTTGATCATTTCCAAAAAAATTCATTCATTATTTTTTCAAATTTAAAATATTAAATATTATTCATCTTTCCGATATAAATATCTTATATCACATTTATCAACTATAAATATATTATTTTTGAATGAAACAAAAAATTACACATTTTTCAAAGATGATTCTTGTAATTTTATTCATAAAGTATTTTTCAAGCCAATTTCAAATACTTTGTTTGAAATAATTTTATTAACTATTATTTCTTTTTTTCTTCAATAACTAAATTACCCGCCACTAAATATATCGTACCATCATGGTTATCACGTGATTATGTTCTGCAATCGTTGCGCTTATAGTAGTCAATTAATTAAACAGTTGGTGCCACATTAAGGGGGCTACCCCCACCAGTGGAGTTATGGCACTTGTTTATACGACCGTGGACGGTAGCAGCCAAGCGAGTTAAGTTGTACCTATTTTAAGAAACTTTTTTGTTATATACTTTTTACACTTGATATTACTGATAAATCAATAGCTATCTTTATTTACTTTGTTTTTTATTGTTAAAATAATATTAGATTATTAGTTTTTGGAAAAAAGGAAAAGAGTGGATTACGGTTGGGAATGGTTTTAATTAAGAATCCGATAAAGGGAGGCATGAGATCATTGTCAAATATGTATAAAAGAAAGATTGGTACGAGGTAGGAGGCGTTTTAGTTTAGTTTTTAGCTTGGTTTAGTAAAGCGGGGAAATAAAAATATTTTTAAATGAATGCATTTGATGGCAAATAAACACCAACTTTTTTATAAGATTGTCCTTGTGATTTATTAATAGTCATTGCAAATCCTAATCTAATAGGAAACTGTTTTCGTCGCATATTGAATGGAATTTCTTTCGTAGGTGGAGATAAACTTATTCTTGGAATGAAAACTAATTTACCTTCGTTTTGACCAGTTGCTAATTCCGCTTGAATGGAATATTGAGGCAATTTTTTCAGTATTAACCTTGTTCCATTACAAAGTCCCTTATTGACATTTAAATTTCTTAAAAGTATTATTATAGCCCCTACTTTTAAATGTAATTTATGTGGTGGGAGTCCATTAGGAGTTAACTTATTTAAAAATTCTGTAACATAATATCTAAATTTTCTTTGTTATCATCTTCAGCTGTATCAAAACTTAAATATTCAACATGTTTTCCTTCCATTAAATTCAAAACATTGTTATTGATTTCAGTATCATCATTATTTTTAGGAGCCAAAATAAGTTTTTCCGTTAGATTCGTATTGTTCGTTTTTATTGTTTTTCCGAATATTTCTACGACAAGATTTTTTTTAATGATAAAATTATCTGGTATAGCACTTACTAGGAGAGTATCAGACCTCCGGATAACGTATTTTGCTTAAACGTTGGGATAAGTTTTCAGATGTCAAAATATGAAAGGAAACAAAATTTTAGACCCCAACGCTCAATATTTCCCTAGTTACAGGCAATTAAAGAAAATCACTAAAAAAGTTACTAGATTTTCAAACGCATATAGTTCCTTAGCATTAATAGCTAGCAGCTTGAAACTTTTTTTAAATGAAAGCTGAGCTCAAATCCTTTCGAAATAGTAGTTATAGCATGTCAAAATATTATTTTTTCCCAAAGTTATAGCGTAATAAACATTAGACCCATTTTCAGCTTTTGTTATTAATTAATGTTTTAAAAAGAAAAATCAGGTCCAATGTTTATCACGCTATAACTTTGGGAAAAAATAATATTTTGACATGCTATAACTACTATTTCGAAAGGATTTGAGCTCAGCTTTCATTTAAAAAAAGTTTCAAGCTTCTAGCTATCAATGCTAAGGAACTATATGCGTTTGAAAATCTAGTAACTTTTTTAGTGATTTTCTTTAATTGCCTGTAACTAGGGAAATATTGAGCGTTGGGGTCTAAAATTTTGTTTCCTTTCATATTTTGACATCTGAAAACTTATCCCAAAGTTTGAGCAAAATCCGTGATCCGGAGGTCTGATACTCTCCTAGTTAGTTCATTATCATCTTCAAAAACATTGCGGCATTTTCCTTCTCCGATATCTAATAACCATTGTTTAAAATTATTATCACTATCCGAAACTCGCAGATTTTCACTTAACTTCATTTGCTTAAAATTTTGCCATGATAAACTAAATTTAACTGAATTTTTAATAATGTTCATACGGCTACCATGTCGTACAATTGGTAATGTTTGTCTGAAATCTCCTGATACAATCACAGTTTTACCACCGAAGGGTTGGTTTACATCGCATAAATCTTGAAAAAGACGATCAACTGCTTCAAAAGCAAATTTTGAAGTTATGGATATTTCATCCCAAATAATTATTTGTATTTTCTTTAATTGTTTGCCTTCTGCAGAATTAGGCTCAACATTACAAGTTGTATAATCTGTTATATTTAACGGTAGTTTAAATGTTGTATGCACGGTTTTTCCATCGACTAATAAATTCGCTGCTATACCTGTCCAAGCTACACATAAATAATGTATGGTATAATATTTAAAATAAGCTATTGCAACGATTCAAAAATCGCACTAGACATAGTTCATATGCTTAGCCGCTACGAGGCGTTATTGCCCTACGTTAGCCTCCAACCTCTCCGTCAATGTAAGGGTGGGATTGCCCGACACTGAATCCTGACAACTACCACCACCTTCTCGGTCGGGGTAGGTCCTCCGCTAGCCGATGAGAGTATGCACGACTAGTACATCCCCTCCATGTCTACGTTAAGACTTAGAGGTAAGCTTTCCTGTCTATATCTTTCCTATCATTTGATTAATTAACCTTGTATTAGTTTTAAGTTAAGTCAATAAATGTAAAGAATATTTATTGTGAAAAATATAAAAATATAAAATGCACGACTCATACTCATTTACCAGTTCCGCTAAACCTGTCCTGTAAATCCGCCCCGCCATTCACCGCTTTAGTTTTAAGATTTGTTATTTCATTAATTTAATTATTATTTAAACGCAATAGTGAATTTTATTTCTTTTACTATTAATCACAGTTAAATTTTAATGCATTTCTTTTATTAAAGTTAACCTTTCATTATTAAATTCATTTCATTTTTATTTAATTCAGTAATTTTAATTTAGTTTATAAGTTTGAACTTTGGCTTATTCGAACCTCCGACCGACCATCTTCCAGCATCAACCATCAGGTAAAAGTAAAAGTCTGATGCCGCCGACGTCAACGAGTTATCTAAAGCAACCGTTAGAAAAGCCAAACGTTACACTATTAAATCGTTAAGTAAATAACTTTTTCCACTTCCACCTGGTCCATCTATTAAAATATATTTTTCTTTACTTTGGTTGTTTAAACTTTTTATAGTAGAGTTGAATATTTGCCTTTGTTTATCATTTAAAGAATTTATTTTCATTTCTAATTCATTAAGAATATTATTATTATGATTTACAATTGTTTGATTATTATCTTCTTCTATAAATGTGCTTATGTTAGGTAAATTAAAATCGTTTAATGAAAATCCATTGACTTGTCAATTATTTTTAATAACATTCAATGCATGATCTTCACCTATATTTTTTTTGTATTTAGGGTAGTAAAATTTATTTTTATATTTTTCATATAAATCTCGTGCATTTATAGGATTATGAAAAACGCGAATAAAAGCAAATAATTCACGAAAAGCATAAGGGAATTCTGTTGAAGATGCTTCTTCCAAACATCTATCACATTCTTCATCTTCATTAATTAATGGTTTTGCCTTAGCTGCCTCATAAAACGAATTGTACATTACATCATCAACAGTGCGCAAAGCTTCAAAAGACGTGGCTCCTTTCACATGTAATAGTAATAACCTAATAAAATAACGTTCTCTATCTTTCGGACTTACTAAGTACATTCTACTAACTAGGAGAGTATCACAACTCCGGATCACGGATTTTGCTCAAACTTTGGGATAAGTTCCCAAATGTCAAAATATGAAAGGAAACAGAATTTTAGATGCCAACGCTCAATATTTCCCTAATTATCGGCAATTGAAGAAAATCACTAAAGAAGTTACTAGATTTTTAAACGCATATAGTTCCTTAGCATTGATAGCTAGAAGCTTGAAACTTTTTTTAAATGAAAGCTGAGCTCAAATTCTTTCGAATTAGTAGTTATATCATGTCAAAATATTATTTTTCCCCAAAGTTATAGCGTAATAGACATTCGACCTGATTTCAGCTTTTGTTATTAATGAATGTTTTAAAAAGAAAAATCAGGTCCAATGGTTATCACGAAAAAATTTTTTTAAATTAAAAAAATTGAATAAATAAAAAAGTGTTCATTCTTCGATTTTGGTTTTTGTTGGAATTTGATCCTAAATATGTCTAGAATCATATCCAAAAGGAAAATCCAAGGTACAAAGACTTCACGGTTAAAATTAATCGAGGACCACCGTGTAACAGGAAAAGCCGCCCGAAAAGAGATAAATAATTACATTTTCTGCGAAATATTGCCCTTGAATCGAGTAGGTGAAATGTCAGTCTTAGTACCAAAAAAAAGACAGTAAGCATCGCAAATTTATGCTCTTACTTCATAATATAATAGTACCAACATTGGTACCTAAAATTCAAGCAATAGTACTAATTGAAATTTTATCGCCACTCTTTTTTTAAGTACCTTAGTACATAAATTAGATATACTTGATTTAGAACCTATTTTAACAATACTTTTCTTTCTCCGTGCAGTTGTTAGTCCTAGTAAACGTCAAATACTGTTTCCAATTATTTCATGGTTCGTTATTGAAACACGTGATTAAAAAGAATGAATTTCTATTATATTTTTTTATTGATTCTAATGCAATTTAGTAGAACAAATTCTTAATTCATCATGATATAATTTGTATTTAAACAATTTTCATGCGTATTGTAACTTTAATTATTCCTTTTTATAAAAATATAAAAATTCAATTTAGTACAAAACTACAATATCAAAATTCATAAGTTGCGGCAATTCTTTTTTATTTTAAAATTGGCTAATTTATACATAATAATATCATATATGAAAATTCAACCGAGCAACGTTAGGAGCGAGGTATTTTTTGCTAGTTAAAGAATTAAACAAGGCAAAACTACAGTTACCATCTACTTCATCAACACCTTTTCCACTCCCGAGAAGCCAATTCTTCAGCATTTGAACATTCTTAAATGCACAAGCGGGGTTCGAACACTGATGGATGGAGCATGTCGGAGTTTCATCATTCTCTGCTAGTGTTGAGAAAGATGGACAGCCACTATGCTCAATATTACAGATTAATCTGAAAAAACAATTTATTAGTAAAAATATTTTTTTAGTTTTAAATAATTTACTTACTTGTCACGTAATATTTCGGCTACCCATTTTTTCTCCTCTTCTTCTTTCACCCAAATTCTTGTTGCATCTTTACAACATTCTTTTAAAGTATCTGTAAGTCTTTCGTAAGGAATGTCTCCAGAATTCCAAGGTATACCATGCCAATATTTTCCCAACCATTTGTTAATACTTTTGTATTCGCTTAGGAGATATTTCCAAAGATATGGTGAGTGGAAATCGAAGATCATTGGTATTGAATCATCTTCGAGAGTAATTATAGCAACTTCTTTGAATACAAATTTATTCAAAGACCTTTTGAAGCCTTGGACGTCCAGTACGATCTCCATCTCGGTAATGAATGATACTTTATAATATCGTTCACGCTTTTTATACTAGAACTAACATCTCTGATGATGTAACTTCGATTTCCCCCACCTCGCTACTCCCACTCCGCTACCTCCCACGCTCAACTAAAGAGTGCGTATAAGCGGGTGCAGACTCGTGGACGGATCATTAATGAAGCACCATTGAGTAACATTAAAATCTACAAGTGGAAATTATAAAATGAAAATCAAAAGTGGACTTAGAAAAATTAAAAGTAAAGTGGGCTTAGAAAATTTAAGTGAAAATGGACTTAGAAATATTTAAAGTGAACTTCGAAGATTTTACAGTGAGTAATAAAGTGAATTGTTAGTTCATTATAAAACTGAGTTCATCATGTCAGAGTACTATATAAATACAGTGAAGAATTTGTGAAAATCTTTGCATTACGCAGCAAGTGGTACAGCTGATAGTGAGGACATTAAAATATGGTTAGAGTTAGTGAATTAAGTGAGCGAAGACTTACAAGTTGTGTTAAGTGAATCATCGTTGACACAAGTAGAAAAACAAAAAAATGAAACGTCACTGAGACATCTTATAACCATTCGAGAAAGACTATTAAAGTTTTTTAAGAAAGGTGGTCAGCTCCAGGCTGATATTCAAAAGCTAAGCGTAGAATGGCAAGATTTTCAATCAGCCTTCCTATTTTTGAAGAAAAAGTGAAAGATGCTCTCGTTCTACACAATGCCATCTCTGTTAACCTTGAACTTGCAGCAGAATATATTTTACAGAAGAGTGATTCGGAAATAATTGAGGTTAAATACTTTAATACAAAGAATACTTCTATTTTTGAAAGCAGTGGTTTGAAAAAATGGTTCCAATTGAATACAGTGGAATCAATTCAAGCAGCAATGGAAGAGTTTCAAGAGCGTGACTCTGGCTGGACACTTCGTCAGATTTTGAGTTTGAGTGTAAACATAAATAAACTTAATCCTATGAGAGGCAGTTCTTACATTGACTTACCTGAAGTGATGGAAAAAAAGAAAGCTTGTGTCAATGTGCAAAATACGGATAACCAATGCTTTAAATGGGCAGTTCTTTCTGGATTACATCCTGTAGGACATAATGCTCAACGCGTATCGAAATATAGGCAATACGAGCAAGAACTTAATTTCATTGGACTAAAATTTCCTGTAACACCAAAACAAATTCCTAAATTTGAGCGGCAAAACGATGTTTCTATCAATCTTTTTATCTTGAAAAAGAATGGTAAGTAAATTTTTTTTAAATTTAAATTATTATTACAAGATTAAGAAATAAATGTATACTTACAGGTGAAAGATTTGACGTCTCACCATGCCATGTAACATCAAATAAAAAAGAGAAACATGTCAATCTTCTCTTTCTGCAGGATAAATATTTCGATGAGGAAGAAGAAGAAGACGAAAACAAGACTCTTGACGATAATTTCGACGTAGTGCCTAGATTTCACTTCGTTTGGATAAAAAATTTATCCCGATTCGTGCGCTCCTAACTAACG
Organism: Anastatus disparis; assembly: GCA_017163975.1. NCBI lineage: Eukaryota > Metazoa > Arthropoda > Insecta > Hymenoptera > Eupelmidae > Anastatus > Anastatus disparis. Next base: position 2,390,203 of record JAFFSR010000393.1, read on the forward strand.
AATCACAGAGCAAGAATGTATATTTGTGGTAGTTGTCTTCACTTTTTTAGAACAGAGGATCAATTAAAAGAGCACGAAGTTGATTGTGTTTTAGTTAACAAGTGCAAGATTAAACTTCCTTCAGTGAAAGATAACATTTTTAAATTTGAAAATCATAAGCATAGTGAAAGAGTGCGATTTATTGTGTATGCCGATTTTGAATGTCTGCTAAAACCAGTGCAAGATGCGCGCGCATTCCAAGAACATCAGGTTTACAGCATTGGTTACTACGTCAAGTGTAGTTTTAACGATGCTTACTCAGAATATAGGAGTTACAGACAGCTAGAAGAGAATGATGTGACTCCTGCTCAATGGTTTGTAGCGGAATTAGATCTCCTGAGATGTAAGTTGGAGCGAACGTATGGTAATCCTAAACCATTAGAGCTCACAATACAGGAGCAATTTCAGTTTGAAAGAGCGAAATTTTTTTACATCTGTAGAAAATCTTTCACAGACAAAGATGTTAAGGTTCGAGACCATTGTCATCTCACTGGAAGGTATGTTTTATTCAAAAAAAATTTTATTTCTAAATTTATCTTTTTCTCTTTTAGATATCGAGGAGCAGCTCATCAATTGTGTAATATGAATTCACGATTTATTCCAGTTGTGTTTTACAACCTGACGGGATATGACTCTCACTTTATAGTGAAGGAGATTGCTACAGCGCCCAACTTCAAGGTCGTGTTAGACTTATCCCAGAAAACAAAGAACGTTACATCTCTTTTATTAAACACATTGAGGAAAGTGATGTCAATTTCAGATTTATAGATTCTTTTCGCTTTATGGCATCTTCCCTTGAGAAGTTAGCATCTTACTTAGGTAAAATGGATATTATTCTCAAGGAATTCCAAGCCGATGGATACACGAATGAGCAAATGGAATTGTTAAAGCGAAAAGGAGTATTCCCTTATGATTACGTCACTGAACTCGACAAGCTGAAGGATGCATATCTATCCTTTAAAGAAGCCTTCTACATTCAGCTGATGGATTGTGAAATCAGTGATAGCGAGTACGAGCATGCGCAGAATGTCTGTAATACGTTTAACATCGAGACGCTTGGTGAGTACTCAGATCTTTATCTCAAGACCGACGTTTTCCTCTTGGCTGATGTATTCGAGAATTTTCGCTTGACTTATATCGAAGCGTACGGTTTAGATCCTGCCCATCATTATACCACACCTGGTCTCACATGGGATGCTATGCTTAAGCATACAGGAGTATAGCTTGAACTCCTCACAGACATTGACATGCTCATGTTTGTAGAGAGAGGAATCAGGGGTGGTGTGAGTCAATGTTATATTAATATAGAGTCTATAACATAGAGTCTTATGTTTCCAGCAAAAACCATGGCTTAAGTCCTATGTAGACTTGAATACTGAGAAGAGAAAACAAGCCAAGAACGAGTTTGAGAAACTATTCTTCAAGCTTCTCATTAATGCGGTCTACGGAAAGACTATGGAAAATGAGCGCAAACGTGTAGATGTTAAGCTTGTGAACAAGTGGGAAGGACGCTACAGAGCTGAGGTTTTGATAGCTGAACCCAATTTCCATAGTCAAAGCATCTTCGATGAGAATCTTGTAGCGATACAGCTTTCTCGTACAGAAATCAACATCAGGAAGCCGTTGTACGCAGGTCTCAGCGTTCTCGATCTATCAAAGACATGTGTGTACGATTTTCATTATTCTTACATGATGGAACGACTCGGTAATAAGTGTAAACTTCTTTACACTGATACCGATAGTCTCATATACGAAGTGAGAGGTCAAAACGTGTATGAGGTGATGAAACAAGACATCGAAAAGTTTGATACATCTGATTACGCCGAGGATAATCAGTTTGGTATGCCTCGTGTTAACAAGAAAGTCATCGGCGTAATGTAAGACGAGTGCAACGGTAAAATAATAACAGAGTTCATCGGCTTAAGGAGCAAAATGTATTGCGTCAAGATCCAGAATGAAAATCCTATCAAGAAGGCCAAAGGGGTGAAAGCCATGGTTGTAAAGAACGTCATCCAGTTTGACGACTATCGACGTTGGCTGTTTGAACAAGAAACTGTAGCTTGTCAACAGTGCAATATTCGATCAAGACAACATTTCGTTCGGACTGAGAAGGAGAAAAAGGTGGCGCTCAGCTCCAATGACGACAAGCGTTATCTGCTGGAGGGGAGCACAGATACCTTGCCGTGGGGGCATTACCAAATACCTGTAGAGGTGGTAGCAGAAGAGGGGATTACTGCTCAAGTAGAAGGGGGAGCATTACTTATAGAAGACAACGAGCCCGAAGAAGTCATTCCTTCATCTAAAGAGCCACCAAGCAAGAGGCAGAGAACTCAGTAAAAATTTGAATATTTTAAAAAGGATTTTTTGAAATTTCATCAAGAAAAAAAATTTAAGGTAATTTAAAGTTTTTATATTTAACAAATATCATACTTTTAAGAACTTATAAGTTAACGGAGGGGTATACGAGTCACGGGTGCACCTCCTACTTTGAGTTTACTCAGATAGTCGAGACGAAATTGGCGGGTGAGCAAAAAAAATTTCCGAAGGGAAAATTTTTACGGGATGACGTTTGTGAAGGGTCCGAGAATAAGGATCTGCAGTTTACCTGGCAAAAAAGTGGTCCCAATTTGTTTAAATCGATTTTATTTAAACAAATTTAAAGAGTTGTTCATTTTGATTCGTACAAAGTTTTTTTTAGATCAATTGAGTTATTCTAAACAGAAAAGTATTTCTATGGTTTTTTTCTAAAGTTGACGGTTTTCGAGTTATTAACAAATAAAGATGTTAAAAATCACTAAAATGCCCATTTTCAAAGCTCTGAAACGATACTAAAATTTGAATTTTTTTAGGTTGGCAAAGTTTTTAAAGTAAAATTTAGATACTCTTTAATAGAATCCCGAAGAGTAATTTCAAATCACTTTATTTTTAAGTGTTATTTTTCAATTGTTAATTAAGCGCGTATACGTGGTATCTTTGGGTCCAAGCGCATACAGCTGAGTATGTCGTCTGCTAAAGTTCATGTCTTAACTCGCGCAGAGCGCATCGCTAATTTTTAAGTTGTTCTAAGTTTCGGAAGATAATTTATAAGGGACTTATGGTTCAAAATATACTTTAATTAAAAATTTGTTAGTTAATTGTATTTTTATAATTTACTACATATAATATACGCATTAAAAAATATATGAATATTTAATCAAGAAAATATTAGAATTTTGCGAATATATTTGTTTTACTCAAACTTTTATTTATAAATATTTTTAAAATTAACAATATTTTTAAAATTAACAATATTTTTAAAAATTAACAATATTTTTAAAATTAACAATATTTTTAAAATTGACAATATTTTTAAAATTGACAATATTTTTAAAATTAACAATATTTTTACACAGATCTAAATCACAACCAGATAACGGTACACAATTCACATTATTTTTTTTATATGAACATGCTTTGGTATTACACTTTTTTGGTATTTACATTGCTTTACTAGCTCCTTAGCATATAAAGCCTTTGCCGCGCGAGTTAAGACATGAACTTAAGCAGACGACATATTCAGCTGTATGCGCTTGGACCCAAAGATACTGCGTATACGCGCTTGATTAACAATTGAAAAATAACACTTAAAAATAAAGTGATTTGAAATTACTCTTCGGGATTCTATTAAAGAGTATCTAAATTTTACTTTAAAAACTTTGCCAACCTAAAAAAATTCAAATTTTAGTATCGTTTCAGAGCTTTGAAAATGGGCATTTTAGTGATTTTTAACATCTTTATTTGTTAATAACTCGAAAACCGTCAACTTTAGAAAAAAACCATAGAAATACTTTTCTGTTTAGAATAACTCAATTGATCTAAAAAAAACTTTGTACGAATCAAAATGAACAACTCTTTAAATTTGTTTAAATAAAATCGATTTAAACAAATTGGGACCACTTTTTCGCCAGGTAAACTGCAGATCCTTATTCTCGGACCCTTCACAAACGTCATCCCGTAAAAATTTTCCCTTCGGAAATTTTTTTTGCTCACCCGCCAATTTCGCCTCGACTAAGAGTAAGGGGTTCACAAGTGGCGATTCTTGGTTGTACCTCACAGATGGGAGCGAAGGTTGGGGCTCCCATCACTTTCTAAACAAAAAGTTTTCTCTGTGGAGGGGAAGATCTACACAAATGCTATTTAAGAGAACTCCTGAGCCATTTCTTCATTAGTCTCTGTTGAGAAGTAAGCCTAGAAGCCTTGATCAGAGAAATATAAATTTTGATAAATTCAACGAGGCAACTCGTGGACGCATCCATCGTGCCATTGGGAATATATTCCCCTTGAAGACAGATCTGACTTATTATGTGAGTGAGTTTAGGCCAGTTAAAAGTAAGGATAAGTTTAGATTAATGGCAGTTTTAGATCATGAATGGCGTATTTTTATTCCATCTCGCGCATGCAGAGCCTTATAGGAGAATAAAGAGTTTTACTTCAAGTTGCAATAGGCTATTAAAAATTTTAAGTTGTTTGTGAAGTATTTAGATGATGATAAAGGAAAAGGTCTTGAGTTCTCCTTGGCTTAAGCGCTTGGAAGTTAACGGAGAGGTATACAAGTCACGGGTGTACTTCTTACTTTTCGGAGTAAGAGGTTCACAAGTGGTGATTCTTGATTGTGCCTCACAGATGGGAGCGAAGGTTGGGGCTCCCATCACTTCCTAAACAAAAATGTTTTTGTTTGAAGCGCTTAAGATATAAATACCCTTGCTCTAAAGTTAATGTTTCTTCTACAAATTACGCATTGTTCAACTTTACTCGCGCATTGGTAACAACAGCAACAATGTCCGCACGGTAAAAATGCTATCTCTATCCCTTTATCGAAGCAAACTTTACATTTATTTTGTAAAAAATTATCTGTAGGAATTATATTTCGAAGGAAACGGCAGCGACTATTCCATTTCTTATGTTCTGATAATCGATCCTCACCAATTTGCCACCTACAGATCTCTGTAGAGCATTCAAAACAACGGACTTTGTCAATTTCACCTGTATAATAAAATCCTGTGTCGGCCAGATCTTTGGGTTTTAAAAAAGTCAAAAGCCTGTTTTTAAAACTGTCAAGACGATTTTGCTCCGTATGATACATGAGTATTTATTGGACTGATGTTTTGTCGATCCAACTATTATGAGTACTATCAAAGCCGAGCAACTTTACGTATACTTGATTCCCACGTCTCTTTAGAACTTTATCTACAAGATAAACGTCAGGATACTTGACTTTCTAAAGTTCTTCTTCGTAGAAGCCACTAGCGATTGGTTGATCTTGATAGTCTTTGAGACGGTACGTTGTCGGCTGCTTTGCTTTAACTGGTTCAATTGTGAATATTTCAGCAGACCAATTGGGCGTGTATCCTTTTTCGAATACTTGCTTACTCTTACTTATTCACCAACCTTGAATTTTACTTTTTTTCTCACAACTTTTTGAGCAAATCGTGCGCGAAACTGAGATGCATTTGCAACTGTAACATCTTTTGGTTTAGCATCAATTGTTCGATGTTTTGTATTGTAAGATTTTATCAGATCAGGTAAAATATCGATCCATTTATAGCTACCACGTAAGCTGAACTTCATCCACATTTTGTGTTTGAGAGTACGATTGAAGCGTTCGCAAACGGATGCTTTGAGATTACTATACGTTGAGTATAAGTTAATCTTGTATTGCTGCATAAGATTTTTAAAATTAGTATTATGAAACTCTTTGCCTTTATCTGTTTGTAAATTTTTTGGAACTCGTCCTTGACGTAATATAGATTTCATCGCAGTAGAAACTTCTGCTCCGGTTTTTTGTTTCACAAGATCAGCCCATGCGTATTTGGAAAAAATATCTATAACTGTAAGCATGTATTTGTAGCCTTTGTTATCTCGAGAATAAGGTTGCATCTCCACTAAATCAGCTTGCCACGTCTCATCTAAACCTCGCACATCAAATTGTCGACGTGGATAGTGACGTCTGGCTGGTTTATGAAGCTTTTCTACAACTCTTTCGTGTTCCATGGTCACAGAGTTAATGATTACTTAATTACAGCAAATTGGCTTTTATACTCTGAATATTTGTTTTAATTTTAGCATCTTGCATCCAATTTTAAATTAACTCGTATAGATCTTCAATGTCTACATTAATTTTTTTATCTTCTCATCATACTCATCCTTTAACTTTTGCAGTTCTAATTCTGATGCGTTAAGATCATCTCTTAATCTAGCAGTGACTATATATATACTCTGGACTTCAGATGTAATCAAACCTTGCAGTGTATTAAAATTAACGGCATCATTCGATTGCTGAGGAGTGGCAACATTGCATAACCTCTTATTTTCTACATCGAAATGTCCATCTTTTGTCAGTTTATAGCCAATTCCGGGAGGTCCTCGACTACCCTTACTTCGTTTAAGATTACGTCCGAATACATCGACGCTTATTTTGATAATGTAACGAGTTTTAACTTGCAGCTTAATATATATAGCCAGCTTCACGTAACTCTTCGATGATGGAATGAATCTCGTTAGTATGACTAGGATTACCAGCTGCTTTTTCAGCAACCAATAAACGGTGTCGATCAACTAGCTCGTTTGGATCATCCCAGTAGACATAATCAAACTTGGTATTTTTTCTTGCAATTTTATATCTTGGTAGCGAACCTCCTTTTTTACCGAATAGAGGAGCAATAATGCTGGCGAACTTTTTACTAGTATGCGAACGAATTTCTTCATTGTTTCTGAAACGTTTTTCATGAGCATTTGTCAGTTCCAGGATCTTTTGATAGTTATCTAAATCTTTTTGAGTTACTAATTTTTGAGATGGATGCTTCTCAACAAGCAATTCGTACAATCCTCGAGTTTTTGAGAACTTTTCAGTTTCTAATTGCACATAAGTTTTTTCAATAAATATTGGTGTATTACCAAAAAGTTTATCACCCTCCCTACGTACACCATAAACTTTATCCAATTCTCTATATTGCAAATCTTCTGTGAAATCTTTACTAGCAGATTTAAACGAGGTCTTAAGAGAATGCGAGGAATCGTTTCGTATAGTATTCTCCAATCCTTCATCAGATTCAAATTTTTTAACTTCAGGTAGAATAATTTCTTCTTCTTCTTCTTTAGGAACGAGTCTTCTTCTTTTTCTCTTGCTTTCAAAAGCAATCTCTTTAAGTGGGTCAATGATGGGTTTAAAAGTTTGTTGAACAACTTTTTCCGTAATCTCTTTTCCATATTTTAACATGTCATACTTGCGTTTTACAGCATCACGCGCTTGAATAAGTTGCTGGAGTAAGGCTTTCTTTTGCTTAAGATCTGACATGTTATCTCTTTGAGTTTCAAAGATAGATTAATGAATCTCTGCTAAGTATGAATTATATTTATAGTAAAACAATCAAAACCCTTTCGATATCTACCAGCATTTAGTGGACTATCTTTTTCAATCATTAGAAATCCATATTTATTATCTATCCAATATTTAGAACACAATTCTTTGAAACGTAAAAAAGTCATGTCAGAGTTAACCTGATCGTTGTATAAATGTCTCAGATTAACATCATCTTGACGAAAGATAACTAAGAGATTAACATTATCTCTTATGAGATGTTTTGGGATTCGAGCATAAGACTGGCAGAGGTAGAAACAATCAACGTTCTTGTGTCTACCCCTACAGAAGTATGCCCTGATGTGTTCTTGTTTTTCACAAGCTACATCGTCGAAAATCATTACAGAATTTGGAAGAGCGTTATCCGGAGATATTACTGATTCGTGTTCGCTAAATGGAAAGTATTACATGCCTTCAAAAACTTATATTTTGCTTGATTAAGAAATTTCGAATATACGTAGACATTCTCAAATCTTAGACCATTAGGATGTGTTATGAGTGCGAGTAGGCTATTAGTTTTACCACAATTAGATGTTCCGCAAAATATACCTCTTATACTATCTGGAAGTAAATTTCCATGTTTCTTTAATTTTTTCTCTTGCTCCGAAATAGCATCAAAATTTGCTATCGGAAGTTTTACATACTGCTCTTTGAAATTCATCTCTACAGACACAAACTGCGACTGTTCGATTAACTATAAATACGCTGCTTACATACCCGATGGGTTAGTTATCCTTTGAACTTCAAAGTGTTATGATCATATATCGACAATGACGACGCGGTCGTGGTTTGCTTAATAAAATCATAAATAATCTTCCACTGGAACTTCATCTACCAGGATATCAATATTGTGGACCAGGGACGAAATTAGCCAAACGTTTAGCTAGAGGTGATCCAGGAATCAATCCACTCGACAAAGCCTGCAAGGAGCACGATATGGGTGATTTTCTGTAAAGTTATGAATTCGTGCCCTCGTCAAATAGTTTTTAAACTAATCTAACTAAAATTCTCCAATAAAGCATATTTAAAATTTACTAATTAAATGAACAAAATGCAACACATAAACTCAAAAAAAATATATATTATCTTAAATAAAAAACATGTTTTAACTGTAATTTGTAAACTCCGTGGATGTCTCTTTGTTATAAAGTGATATTTTGAAACATTCTTTCAATATAATATTTGATAAGTACTTATAACTCACAGGAATATTTTTTTTTATTTGCTTAAAAGAATAGAATCACATGAAAAATTTAGTGATATACTTCATACATAAGCTTTAGTAGATAATCGAATTATGTCCCTTAACTTTTGTAAAATTTAGAAAATTTTGAAATAACACACTGAAAATAAAATAAGAGCTTTGAAATATATCCTTAAATTGTTTAAATGTTACGTAAACATATAATATACAAATCTGAATCGCGCGAGAAGTCTAAAGTGTAAACAAACAGTAGTAGTGGGGCTTTCAGTAAAGTCTTGAACAGTGTATATTTCAAAAGTGTAAGCTCTGTGGGCTGGTTGTCTCGCGATCAGACATTCAAGGAAATATCTGTGACACCTTAAAACCCGTGTATTAAGATTGTTAACTCGATGGTAAGTGCAATTTTTAATATTTTAATTTTTTTTTTAAATATTAATAAATAACTGGTCATGTAAACTCCATGGAATGTAAACTCCGTGGCGATTTAGAAATGCTCATATTAAATAAATTGATAAGAGTATAATTTCAGTTTAAAATTATACAGGTAATCTAATTACAGTTTCAAATATGTTGCAGACAAAACAAATAAAAATCCGTAAAATATTAGCATTCTTAGAAAATTATAAAAAATATTATTATTAGATATTATATTTCATTTCTAAAAATTGCAAATATTTCCTTCTTTTTATAGCTTTAACATAAGATGGCTCCTAGCACACGAAGCAAAATTAAAAAAACTCATTCTGAATCTGAAGAAAAACAAAGCAGCGTTAAATGGAAAGCAAAAAATAAACAAAAAAGTGGAAGAAATGCTGATTCTAAGAGAAAAAAAAAGTGACTCAAATAGAGAAAAACGATTTTGAAAAACGCGAGGCTGAAAGAAATAGAAGATTAAAAATTAAATCAAATAAAAAATTACACGAAGAATATAAACAAAAAGAACGAGAAAGATGGAGAAAACGCGTACAAGAAGGCAAAATCACATTACAAGCTGATAGATCTGACAAAGAAAAGATTATAAGACGAAAAAAAATTCTTGAGTCAGTAAGATCTTATCGACAACGACTTAAAGACATTAAATCAAATGAGATATTAATATCAAAAAATATTATCAGTGAGGAACTTCCCTCGGAACTTCCTAATATACAACCATTGAATGCCCGTACACTTGCAAACATGAGAAGTGGAAAACGCCGCGTAGCACGTGATAAGACCCGCTGTTATAGAGAAAATAAAAAATTAAAGAATGAAGTGTATAATTTACGAATTGTGTAGAATGTTGAAAAAAAGGAAGTGCAGGATGACGAAAAAGATGAATGAAAAACCTAATTTGAAATCATATGGAATCATATGGAATATATTTGTTTAAAAACAGTTAAAGAATACCTCTATGTATTTCAAAAACCATCCTGAAAATTTTTTTTTTTTTTTTTTTTTCGAGATATTAAAATTTATACTTTTATAGAGAATGACCCATATAGCTTATTCACAGAATCGTGAAAATATTGAGGTTAGAAATACCGCTGATAAGGTTTTAGGAAAAAAGGTTGGGAAAGAGTTTCATCGAAAGACGCTAGTATTGGTGAGAAAGCAGCTGCATTTGCTATTGCAAACGCTATGAAAGTAAAATCTAAACTTGGAATGGAAGCAAAAAAGAAGAAGACTCCCTCTGTTACTCTTAATGAAATAATTAGAGCCGCTTCCAAATCTATGAAACCTAGTAAGTGTGCTCGTAAAGCTACCTTCTCTGCTTAGAGGGTGCTCGAAGTGCTGTGAGAAAAGCAGGTGGTAAACATAAAGTCATAGTACCCCGCAGACTATCAATTCCAACTAAAGTAGGAGGATTCTTACCATTTCTCATACCTGTCTTTGCAGATCTAGGTGCAATTTGCAGTTTAGCAGGTGGTGCGGCTGGTATAACTAAAGCAGTTAATGATTCAAAAGCTGCTCAAAAACAATTAGAAGAAAAACAAAGACATAATAAAAAGATGGAAGAAATAGCTTTGGGTATAGGTCTTTATTTGAAACCTTACAAGACAGGACTTGGTCTTCATATAAAGTCTGGTTTAAAAAAAAATCCTCAAAGTAAGGTTACTACAAAGAGCTTTGACAGATTATGTTCTCATAAAGTATGCTAAAATACTAAAAATTCCAAATTTTCGAGGAGTTTTCATGTGAAATGCTTTACCAAAGAGTGGACCTCATTATCACGAAACAGCGATCGTTAATCTCGATGATGTTAGTGGACCAGGTATACATTGGGTAGCTTATCGAAAACAAGGCAAAAACGTTGTTTATTTCGATTCTTTTGGAGACCTCCAACCACCATTGGATTTAATGCTATACTTGGGAGTAGATGAGGTTAAATATAACTATGAGAGGTATCAAGACTATGATACATTTAATTGTAGTCATTTATGTTTGGAGTTTTTGAGTAAAAAACTTATAGAAGGAAAGTCAAATTAGCTATCTCTCATTATCCATTGAACAATCATGAATGATTCATTGACGCTAAGCTTTTCTAGTACATCATCAGTGCTCGAAGCTCAGTATTTTCCTCCGATCGAACTTTTACCCGATAAGAACTATGTTTTTGGATTAATTGGTCTTTCGACCTTTAACTCAATACCTAATATCGATAGTGAAAATAATAAGTTCTACGTTGGTGAGGAAGAAATTTTATTACTGACTGGAAGTTACGAAATTAAAGATATAAAAAATTATCTTCGTGAGGCACTAGCATCAAAAGGAATTTCAATCGATATAAAACCCAATAATAGTACACTACGTCGTGTTATATCCTGCAGTCATCCTATTGATTTTCGACCGCAAGATTCCATAGATTCATTGTTGGGTTTTACTCAACGTGTTCTTACAGAAAAAATCGCTCACGATTCTGATTTACCTGTAGCTATTTTGAAAGTTAATGTACTCCGAGTTGAGTACAACATAACCTCTGGCGCCTATATAAACAATCGACGAGTGCATACCATACACGAGTTCTTTCCTGCAGTCCCACCGGGATATAAGATCATCGAAGTTCCATCTTCAGTCATTTATCTTCCGATCAGCGTCAAGAGTATAGATCACATTCAAGTACGGATAGTCGATCAAGACGGACACTTGATTAATTTTCGAGGAGAAATTATTAGAATAAGATTACATCTTAAACAAACGTAATGGGTTTCGTTTACAACACTAAAGTTGGTAGAGGCTATATAAGTAAGTCAACATGTCGACCAGTCATCAGTCGTCGAACGACAAAGAAAGCGCTAACACGGCAAAACATTCAGTTCCTAAGAAGTCTCGGACTAGGAATCCGTGGTGGAAAGTAACTTGTATATTCTTCTGTTGTTTTCAAAAATATGGAAGGATTCTGAGCATACAGTCGGGAGTGAAGTTCGATGAATCTGTTGAACATTATGAGATACATGCTCATCAATCTTATTCTGCATCTTCATTTAATAATAGTGATGAGATTCGTATATCTATTCAATATCAAGACTTATGTCTTCTACCATCCCGTAGTTCACTCCACATTTGGGGTAGAATCGTGATAGCTGATGGAACCGCGCTAGCTAATATGGTCCTAGTGAATGACTCCATCTGTCACATGTTTGAAGAAATCCAATATGAAATCAATGCTGTGGAGATTGACAAATGTAGAAAATGTTGGTTTAACTACACTTATGAAAGGATGGCTTTCCTTTTGTTCTAGTCAAGACTCAATTCTTGAGAACGCTAGTTGGGTTGATGTAGAGGAGAATCAAAAAGTAAACGATAAGGCAGGTTACTTTGGCTTATCTATTCCTCTGAGTATGATTCTCGGTTTTGCTGAAGACTATCGTAAAATTGTAGTCAATGTGAAATATGAACTTATACTGACAAGATCTAGGAATGATTTGAATGCAGTAGTTCAGACACATCATGAAAATAGATACGAAGATTTTAAGATTAATTTGCAAAGAATAGAATGGCTTATGCCCTATGTAATATTATCAAATGCCTATAAACTTCGCTTACTCAATCATATTGAAAAAGATAAACCGATTGCAATGAGTTTCCACAGTTGGGACTTGTACGAGTATCCGCTACTGCCAACCACATCAACACACGTTTGGACTGTTAAAACTTCTAACCAATTGGAAAAGCCACGTTTTCTTATTCTAGGTTTTCAAACGAATCGAAAAAATCTAAAAACAGCCAATGCGAGTCGCTTTGATCACTGCAACATAAGTAATGTAAAACTTTTCCTTAATTCGCAATACTATCCATATGAAAATCTAAATTCAGATATTGAACGTAATCAATTTGCTATGTTATACGATATGTATGCTAATTTTCAACCTACATGCTATGAGAAAGATGCCAAACCGCTCTTAAGAAAACAAGATTTCATTGACTACGTACCGTTGATTGTAATCGATTGCTCGAAACAAAATGAGTCTCTGAAGAGTGCTCCTGTGGATGTTCGCTTGGAATTTGAATCAAGAAATAACATTCTTGCTGGAACATCCGCTTACTGTTTGATAATACACGATCGCATAGTCAAGTACAATCCTGTCAATGGTAATGTACGAAAACTTGTCTAAGTGGTGGGGGAAAAGTTATAAATTGGATGTTCATCGTCAAAAGAATCATTCACGGTGGAGTACTTGGTCGATATGCAAGGCTTCAAGCAGCTTGGTAATGACTATGTTTTAAGAGAATTGGCTATAGTTCCATTGAACGATGATTCTGATCCTGTCGGGCTACTTTTTAAAGAACCGTTTCCTTGACGAAGACTCACAGAGAAATATAAGACGCAAAACAAATGGTTTGAACAATATTATCATGGTTTGTCTTGGCGTTCTGGTACGATTCCCTGCGCCGGAATAAGAAACATTCTTAAAGAAGCTCTACAAGATGCTAGCAAAATTTTAGTGATGGGAAGTATAAAGAAAAGATGGTTAGAGCGTTTCAAGTTCAGCGTTACCGATGTTACAGAGACGGGTTATCCACCACTGGATGAGATAAAGCTAGTGACTGTTTGCCGCCATCACGATGGAATGTATAAAGCTTGTTGTGCTCTACACAACATCAGACTCATGAAAAAATATTTTACTGAGTCGTTTGCCATTGGAAATGCCTATGGAGTGTAAGTAAATGAATACATAGATGAGAGTTCTCATCACTATAAAAGCAGAAGCGTGTCATGACTTGTATTATTTCATCATGGGACAAAGTCCGAGCACCACCGATAAACCTAACGAGTATACTTCTCTTATTGATTCTTCTAAAAAAGAGAAGATGTCATGGAAGGAGCATTACGAAAAATATAAATCACAAATACCACCCCCAAATATCAAATATAGAAAACTTTAAATCGGCCCTTTTAAGAACCACAAAAAAATTTAAATGTAATAAACTGTTTAAAAATTATAAGAGTATAAACTTCGTTTATTAAAGCTGCTACAAACTTGGGTTATTAAAGTTCTAACCTGTCGCGACAAGTAGTGGGCTACAAATGCAGTGGGCTAGAATCCCCCTGGGCTAGAATCTTCCTTGTTTAACTACTTACTAATGATGCCAACTTACAATATCTAGCAAAAAATTTTACTTAGAGATATCCGTTTTTTTTAACCACAACAGATATCACTAATCTATAACAGCAAATTACATTATCACCTTTCTTGAATTAAAAAAAAGATGCACCTTTCTCGAAATATATGTGGGATATCGCCATACTTGTCTTAAGAGCAGGCCGGAGCAGATTCGATACCGACCGAGAATCGAAAATCCGTTGTTTGATTTTCTCCTACTATACGTAATAGAATGCATTAAAGTTTTTAAATACATTCACAAAATTTATTTCTCTATTGCGCTTGCCAAAAATAATCAAAGAAAATTTTTTAAAATTACAAATTTTATACTACAGATGTTTATTAAACCCTAAGTACTGTTACTTACTTTTTGTTTGAAATATGGTGAATTTTATGAAAAAAACATCTATTATACAATCATGTATGTATAAAAAATTGCGCTCGATGACAATTTCTTTTGAAAAGAGTATAATTATTTTATATATAATAAAATAACATTTTCACTTCTCGGTTGGTAATTAAAACTGCTCCGTCCTACTCTTAACAAACGATTTATTAAAGATCTGTAACAATTATTTTTAACATCTCTGTTATAGGTGAACCCATACCACGACGTACGTTACCTCCAGCAGATTGTCTAGAATACTATTCTAGTGCAGCGACTAGAGAATATTTAGCAGATCCAGAAAAATTATCTCGAGAAAGATTAGTTTTAGCACAAAAATATGGTTATGATTTACCTAAAATAGAAAATGATCCTGATTATAAGATGTTAACAGAACGGAAGGATCCTCGGTAAATATTTTATGGTCTTCAACCAGGATGGGTTGTTAGTCTTAAAGATAGAGCTATTTTAAAACCAAAAGCAGAATATTTTAAAGAATATTATGCTAGTTAATTTTTATACTTCAAGTAATGTGTTAAAAATAAGAAAGACAATTTATTTAATGTATAATGTGAATAATTAGATTAATGAAAATTAAATTAAATTTCTTGACCAAATTTTTTCTATTTTAATTTATTATATTTAATAGATATATAGACAAAAAAAATCATTATGAATTTTGAAAATTTTATTAAGTTTGTATAAATTGTATTATTTATAAAATTGTATTGAATTTTGTATAAATAAATAAATTAATATTTCTTACATATTAGTAAAAACTTGATCCAAAAAACCTTTAAAAAGGTAAAATTACGGAAAGTTAGCTTTAAAAAAAAAATCTTTTACACTATCTAAAAAATAAAAAATATTTTGTTAAAAATTTAAACTAATTTAATAAAATCAACTATAAAAAAAAATCTATTATAATGTCTCTAAAAAAAAGCTTTAACATTATAGATAATAAAAAAGTGGGAATTTAGTTATAACAAAAATACACTTGAAAAAATACTGAAATAAATAATGTGTGGTCAAGTTTTATGATTTAAAATAATATTTACAAATTATATTGTACCTATATTCTGATGATGACAATGAATCAACAAAAAATTTCTTTGTTGAAAATAAAGTATAAAAAAAAGCCATATAAAATATTATTGAAAATATAAAACTATCTTTAATAAAATTAAAAAAAAATAATAAAACTTTAATTTAAATAACTAATGTAAAAGTAAGAATAAAAGTAATATTACAGCTATAAACTTGTCAGGTCCACTCTACAAAATTTAAATATATCATCAATGTTTTGAAATTAGATTATTTGTTCACTGAACACGAAATTATGAAAATTAATATACATTTTTCCAAGTATTCTAAACATTCAATGTTAAAAAATGTTTTAAATGAATATTTTTAAAGCGTTTGCCATATTATAGAAACATGTATTAATATAACTTTTGAAGAATAGGCCTGGAAAGTCTATAGCTGTAATGTTACTTTTATTCTTATTTTTACGTTAGTTATTTAAATTAAAGTTTTATTAATTTTTTAAATTTTGTTGAAGATAGTTTTATATTTTCAATAACATTTTATGTAACTTTTTTTATACTTTATTTTTTACAAAAAATTTTTTCATTGATTCATTATTATCATCAAAATATAGGTACAATATCATTTGTAAATATTTATCAATAGAGGTTAACGACAGTATAAGTTGTTGATCTTATTAAGTTTGAATCTTCTGTTCGTAGTCTTGGTGTATGGCTTGATAGTAAGTTGAACTGGAAGGACCAAATTGCGCATGTGTGTAACAGGAGTCACTCATTGCTCTATAGATTAAATTTCTTTCGAAAAAGTACCACCATTGCACTTCGTAAGCATCTTATCCGTTCTTTGCTGTTTCCTTTACTTGATTACTGTTGTTTGGTCTATATTGACCTTTCTGCTGAACTCGATCTGAGGCTTCAAAGGGTTGTAAACTCTGGTATTCGTTACATCTATGGTGTAAGTAGGCGCGAGCACATCTCTGCTTATAGGTCCTCTCTAGGCTGGTTATCCACTTTGGGTAGAAGAAACTACTTCGCTACTACCTTCTTATACAAAATGTTTTTGTCATGCTCACCTTCATATCTTTATTCTAGATATTTGTGGAGCCGGCCTGTGAGGACACTGAGGGGTGATGTGAGGCCGTTAACCATTCCTTTTTCATCTACCGAGTATCACCAAAGATCGTTCCTGGTTGTGTCATCGCAACTATGGAACGGTCTACCATCATCTTTAAGAGATTCTTCATCGTTGGCATTATTCAAGGCATCAACATATTCGCACTACCTTTCCCTTGAGAATGAGCCTCTGCTCCGAGCTAGGCTTTAATTATTTTAATTACTGTATCATTATTTTAATTATATTTTTACTTAGTATCTCATTTTATATATATATACTTACGAATTTGTATTATTTTTGTTGTACAACATAATGTACAGTTAATAAATTTAAATATCTATCTCTCTCTCTCTCTCTCTCTCTCTCTCTCTCTCTCTCTCTCTCTCTCTCTCTCTCTCTCTCTCTTGCCGTAAGTAGCGCCATACGTATTTTTTTTCGCTCCTCTTGAAACTTATTTAAACAGCATTTTTTCACTTTGCGGAGTGGAATTTTTTGCAGGGAATCATCCTACTTGGAGTCCGAGAGTGTTGGCCTCATTCATTTGCATTTTTGCAATTGCATATTGGACTCTGGACGGTTTCTTGCTGTGAAGGTGCAGTCTCTCAACATCAACCTGCTTTTATCTCTGACACTGCTGTGGACTCTGCTGCTGCCTGAGAAAGTTGCTGTGGGCCTGCTTGTGTTGTTGAGTGTTGTTTTAAGTGCATTATATTGTGCACAATTGCATTGCAATTAGTTTTATTTTTAATTGTAACATAACCTCATTCTTTTTTGGCGCAATTACATACTGCAAGAGGGATCATATTTTTTTAACGCTGATGGCGCCATCTCTTGGATAACGTATACACTAACTTCACTGCTCTTTTGATAGAATCTAGTGGTAACAACGTGGAATTTGCTGCATGTTTGATTTAATTGCTGTATATTACAATAGTGCAGTATATTGTATGCAGTTGTACTGCAACTGGTTTTAAGTATTGTCTACAACATAACCTCAATCTTTTTGGTGCAATCATCTACCACAAGAGGATTCTTATTTGCTTAGTGCTGGTGGCTCCATCCCTTGGATGACCTGTATATTGGCATTTTTGCCCGTCTATGTGATACCTGATGGTAATTTCTCCAGTTAAGGCGCTTTTCCACTATTATCTTGTGCTCTCTCTAATCACAGTCAAACGAATCTTACTCTGTACAAATTAAGCCGCTTTTCCACTTACAATAACTGAAACTTGGAAGCAACTCAGAGTGCATTTGTTAAGCTGCTTTTCCACTTCCAATAACTGAAACTTAGAAACAACTCAGAGTGCATTTATTAAGCTGCTTTTCCACTTACAGCAACTGAAACTTAGAAGCAACTCAGAGTGCATTTATTAAGCTGCTTATCTACTTTTAAATATACAACTGGCACCAAATTTAAAATTAAAATTTAAGATTCGTTTGATTAAGCTATTTCTATCTTGGAGGTCACTATGTCTAATCAGTGTGGTCTCTGTTTTAAAAACTTTAGTGCTGCATCTAAGCCTCAGCTTTGTGGTCGCTGTGGCAAGACCTATCACAGCTCTTGTACCAAATTGCTCTTAGTCAGAGATAATAATGACCAACAAGTAAAGGTATGTAACTTTTGCATAGCAGCTGCAAATCCTGATTGCAGTCGATCACGTTCTAGTTCTGTGGGTTCTATGAGTGATGTCTCAGCTTCTCTGTCTCTGCCGCGTACTCCAACTCCGACACTACCAGCGCTACAAACAAATGAACTTTTGTCTTCTATATTGAAGAAGATGGAGAAATTAGATAAGCTGGATGATATGGATACCAAGATCAATAATATCGGCACTCAACTATTGACACTGGATGGGAGATTTACAGGTTTGGAGACGCGAGTGAATGGTATTGCTGTGGCATGTGATGAACGTTGTGGAGCGGCTGAGGCAAGGCTTGACAAGGTTTGTCAGGATTATCGGGAGCTTAAGGCGAAGCTGGAGGAATCTCTCTCTGTTGTGCCTGATCGGGCATTATCTGACCCTATGGCTGCTAAACTACAGGAATTGGACAAGCTCAATAAATCTTTACGGCAACAGTGTGATGTTTTGGCGGCTGGCCAGCAGCGTCTTGAGCGTGCATCAGACTTGGTGTTTGGAGGCCTGGTTCCTAATGAATTTAACGATCTGAAGAACGGTGTCTTTGCTGTATTGGCTTCTCTTAATTCTGGTTTTGCTCTCAGTGACATTGTTTCGGTTCGACCTTTGTCGCGACCTGCTACAGCTCGTAGTACTGATGATAGTACTGCTCCTTCTGCAACAACATCTCAAGTTGGTCCTCCGCTGCTTACGACGCCATTGCTCGTCACTATGAAGAGTGCCTCGTTGGCGCGATCTGTCATCGGAGCAAAGATCAGGATGGGTAGCCTTCATACCTCAAAGATCAGGAGTTACCTTTTGCAGGGAACTTTATCAGTGGAAACACTTACTCCTTCCTTGATCAACATCAATGAATATCTGCCACACTCATTGCACCAACTGAAGTTGAGAGTGCTCAGGAAGGCCAAAGATAAGAGGTACAACTTCCTTACATTTGTGCGTGATGGTAAGATCTTCGTCAGAAGGAAGAAGGAGGATGTAGCCATTCGTGTTGCATCGGATGACGACTTGGATGCTTTTTTAGCAAAGCTCTCATTGATATCAGCCAACGACGATGTAACCACTTAACATCTGACACTGGGGTAAGCTCATTCTCTCTTCCTTCTCACTCTAACACACTTCTTCCTTCTAACAATGCTATTTCATCGGTCATTCATGATCATTTCACTACTAAGGATGGTCTCAGAGTTTGTCATTTCAATGCCAACTCTATTAGAGCGCACATTGAGATGATTAGACTCTTTTGGCTTCTCGCCCTTATTTCCACGTAATAGCTGTTACTGAGACCAAACTGGGCCAGATAGTTTGTGATTCTTTGATTGCTCTTGATGGGTATGTTCTTTATAGACAGGATCGTAACACCAGGGGAGGTATTGTTGCTTTATTTGTACACTGCTCTCTCACTTCTGTGCGTCTCTGTTCATCCTCTGGAAGCTGGAGTGGTAAGCCTGGTTTACCTGAGTATCTCTTCTGTGAGGTCAACTCATCTGACTTGGCTTCACCCATTTTCGTTGGTGTTGTTTATAGACCACCTCACGCTCCATTTTTGGCCAACACGGACTTTATTCCTGATTTGACCACTCATATGCACAATTATAGTACTAAGGTAGTTTTAGGAGATTTCAACACTAATTTGTGTTCTGAATCTGATGATTCTGTGTTCCTGAAGAGCCTTATTAAGGAAAATGCACTTTTTTCAGTGCCTTATGGACCTACGCATCATACTTATTCCTCTGATACGTGGCTCGACTTGTGCCTTGTCGATGCCAATGACTTACTGCTTGATTATTGGAAGACTGATGTACCATTTATTGACGGACATGATTTTATTGCTGCGACTGTGAAGTCGTCTCTCTCTAGGCCTACACTTAATGATTTTACTTATCATGATTATAAAGCGGTTGATGAGGCTGCTATTCTTGATTATTTTCGATCGCTGAATTGTGCTGTGTGTAGCGGTGACTCTTCTCTTTTGGCTCGCCTTGAATGTCTTTACACTCATCTTAATGAAGCTATCTCATGGTTTGTGCCTGTTAGGCGTGTTCGACAGAGCAAGAGTCATCGTCCGTGGTTTACCTCTGAGCATCACCGCTTAATCTCTGAGAGAGATAGGCATTACAGACGCTTCAAACGTACTAGGCTGCGTGCTGAT
Source organism: Anastatus disparis (assembly GCA_017163975.1). Taxonomy (NCBI): domain Eukaryota; kingdom Metazoa; phylum Arthropoda; class Insecta; order Hymenoptera; family Eupelmidae; genus Anastatus; species Anastatus disparis. The sequence goes on from JAFFSR010000393.1 coordinate 2,410,758, forward strand.
CTTATATGTTATAGAGATGCTCGAGATCGGGCCCATTCATGCATCGAATCAGCTAAATTACTGTATTACCACGACAGACTATCTAAGATTACTGACGCAAGACAGATCTGGAAAGAACTCAAGAACCTGGGCGTATGTTCCAGCAGTAGTGACTCTCGACATTCTTTTTCAATTAATGATTTGAATCGGTATTTTGGTGGTGTTGCGTTTGATCCTCTGGTCCCCTCCATTTCTGATTACATGAATACACTTGCTCTAGATGAACCACTTAAACCCATGTTTAAGTTTAATCCAGTTACTTTGGAGGAGGTATGGATGGCTGTTTGTCATTCAACTTCACAGGCCAGAGGGTTTGATGCTGTTCCTCAATCTTTTGTCCGTGCGGCATTTCCGGTCATTGGGCCTTTGTTATGTCGTATTTATAACGACTCATTGCGTGAATCCTTATTTCCTTCATGCTGGAAGATCTCACTGGTCACTACAATAAACAAAATCTCCTCTCCTCAAGCTTTTGGTGACATTAGGCCAATTTCTTTATTATCTTTTATGTCCAAGGTTCTTGAACGTCTAGTCCATGATCAACTCTACAATTACCTGACTATACGACAGCTACTGGACCCTTATCAGACTGGATTTCGAACTGGACATAGTACTCAGACCGCACTACTGAAACTAACTGAGGACATTAGACGCAATATGGACAGACGCTATGTGACGTTGCTGTTGCTATTTGATTTCAGCAAGGCATTTGATACGGTATGCCATGTCTCTCTGCTCAGAAAAATGTCTTCTCTTGACATCTCGCATTCAGTTGTGCGTTGGTTTGCGTCTTATCTCTCTGAGAGACAGCAGGCTGTTATTGATGCAGATGGTAATGCATCTGACTATGTAACATTAAATACTGGTGTTCCCCAGGGCTCTGTCCTTGGTCCACTGTTGTTTTCTATATACATCAATGATGTGGCTGCTGACTTCCATGCCGATGTGCAGCATCTTATCTATGCTGATGATCTTCAGGTGTACATTCACTTCCCAATTGCTAAGTTGGCTTCTGTTACTGCTCTCATGAGTGATCAAGCTGTCAGTATTGTTAACTGGGCGACAAAAAATCATCTGAAATTAAATGTGAGCAAAACAAAGGCTATTATTATTGGATCTTATTTCTATGTCAATATGCTGCCCTCATTACACATCACTGGTGTTCCAATAAACGGTGATCTTATTAAGTTTGAATCTTCTGTTCGTAGTCTTGGTGTATGGCTTGATAGTAAGTTGAACTGGAAGGACCAAATTGCGCATGTGTGTAACAGGAGTCACTCATTGCTCTATAGATTAAATTTCTTTCGAAAAAGTACCACCATTGCACTACGTAAGCATCTTATCCGTTCTTTGCTGTTTCCTTTACTTGATTACTGTTGTTTGGTCTATATTGACCTTTCTGCTGAACTCGATCTGAGGCTTCAAAGGGTTGTAAACTCTGGTATTCGTTACATCTATGGTGTAAGTAGGCGCGAGCACATCTCTGTTTATAGGTCCTCTCTAGGCTGGTTATCCACTTTGGGTAGAAGAAACTACTTCGCTACTACCTTCTTATACAAAATGTTTTTGTCATGCTCACCTTCATATCTTTATTCTAGATATTTGTGGAGCCAGCCTGTGAGGACACTGAGGGGTGATGTGAGACCGTTAACCATTCCTTTTTCATCTACCGAGTATCACCAAAGATCGTTCCTGGTTGTGTCATCGCAACTATGGAACGGTCTACCATCATCTTTAAGAGATTCTTCATCGTTGGCATTATTCAAGGCATCAACATATTCGCACTACCTTTCCCTTGAGAATGAGCCTCTGCTCCGAGCTAGGCTTTAATTATTTTAATTACTGTATCATTATTTTAATTATATTTTTACTTAGTATCTCATTTTATATATATATATACTTACGAATTTGTATTATTTTTGTTGTACAACATAATGTACAGTTAATAAATTTAAATATCTATCTATCTATCTCTCTCTCTCTCTCTCTCTCTCTCTCTCTCTCTCTCTCTCTCTCTCTCTCTCTCTCTAACTAACTTATTAACAATCACAGAACTCGTATTCTTTCTCTTTCTCTCACATCCATCGGAAAACTCTCCAAAGCCAAACTTCCATCATTCTCTAACATCTACCGGAAATCTAAAACAACCCGATACAAAAAAGAAATCGACAGACTAACCTGAAATGTAATAATATACAAAAATCATGAAAACTTGACTTTTAGCCATGTGTTTTTGTTGTAAGATAAAACATTAGATAATTTTATGTATACTTGTAATCATATAATCTGTAAATATTGAAACATAATCATTTACTCAAAGTTTTAATCTTTGAACATCACAAATTCAAAGTAAATAGGGAAAGCCGTAGCGCTCGCTAACTCGCTATGGGCACACACATAATGTATGTATAAGTATGGCGCTACAAGCGCACTTACACTTATCAGCGTATACATGAGTAGTATGCCTCTGCGCAGGCGTCAAGTCAGACCGACGACAAGCAGCGAGCAATTCACTTACTTGTATTCAGTCTAGCTCCAACGGTCCTTGTGCTCAGTCACACTGACCGTCTTGTAATATATAAATATATATAAAACGGATATGATGATATAATTATTTATAGGATTACGAATAGTTTCACAGCGGTTAAAATCGAAGGTATCATAACATAGACATCGCACGCATAACAATTTATATTTTCCATTTTAGATTCTTATTTTCTTTATATATGAAACGGAAAGCACTCTTACCGCTTGCGAGAGTAAGAGATACCGCCATCAAACGGATAAATTATAAACTAATCCCAAAATTATTTCTAAATGATTCTGTTATATTTCACGTTTTTTTTCAAAAAGTCCTTTCAAAGTCCTTTCGGTAAGGATTCATGTAATAAATTTTATTCTAGTCATAAGTGATATCATGAAATATTTCAAAAAGATTTCAAAATTTTTTCATCGAAGATTTCGTGCGACTTTACCAAAACATTGTATAAATTATTCATGAAAGCTTTTTTGAATGAATCTTAAAATGATTCGGTGAAAAAATATTGTGGATTATTCCGAAAATCTTTCTAAATTATTTTACGACTGGATCCTTCGAAAGATTTCCGAGTTCTTTCTTGTTTTCTTTCAAAAAGTCTTTTCAAAGTACTTTCAGTAAGGATTCGTGTAATAACTTATTCGTCATTATAAGTTCTTTCATGAATTATTTCAAAAAGATTTTAAAATTATTTCATGTAAGAATTTGTAAGATTTTACGAAAATCTTACATAGAATTATTACGTTAAAGCTTTTTAGAAGAATCTTGAAATTATTTGGTGAAAGAATAACTTAGATTAATTCGAAAATCTTTCTGAATTATTTTACAACTAGAACTTTCAAAAGATTTTTAAGTTCTTTCTTGTTTCCTTTCAAGAAGTCCTTTCAAAGTCTTTTTAGTAAGGATTTATGTAATAACTTTATCGTCATGATAAGTTCTTTCATGAATTATTTCAAAAAGATTTCAAAATTATTTGATGCATGATTTCTTAAGACTTTACCAAAATATTGCATGAATTATTACATGAATGCTTTTTGAAAGAATCTCGAAATGATTCGGTGAAAGAATACCTTAGATCATTCCGAAAATCTTTCTAAATTATTTTGCGACTCGAAACTTCGAAAGATTTCTGAGCTCTTTCTTGTTTCCTTTGAAGAAGTCCTTTCAAAGTCCTTTCAGTAAGGATTTATGTAATAACTTTTATTCTCATCATAAGTTATTTCATGAAATATTTCAAAAAGATTTAAAAATTATTTCATGTATGATTTCTTAAGACTTTACCAAAATATTGCATGAATATTTTCATGAAAGCTTTTTGAATGAATCTTGAAATGATCCGGTGAAAGAATACCTTGGATCATTCCGAAAATCTTTCTAAATTATTTTATGACTTAAATCGTTGGAAGATTTCTGAGTTCTTTCTTGTTTCCTTTTAAGAAGTCCTCTCAAAGTCCTTTCAGTAAGGATTCGTGTAATATTTCATGTCTTAACTTTCGTTTCCTTTTTGATATTATTTTTGTAAAGACTTTGTAATCTTCCTGTGTATTATTTCATAAATTCTTTTCAAAAGAATATAGTTATCTTTTCAAGTTTTTTTTAAACGCTTTCAACGTATTACTACTTGTAACATTTCAGAATGACATAAGTTGAGCGCAATTATATGACGAGAATAAACACGCAAACTTGCAGCAGAATCGAAGCAGTCTTCCGTAAGAATCTTATAGCAGCACTTTACTCAAGAATTACATAAGACTGATACAAGTTGAGCGCAATTATATGACGAGAATAAACACGTATACTTGTAGCAGAATTGAAGCAGTCTTTAGTAAGAATCTTGCAGCAGCACAGTTTATAGAATTTTAAAGCTAATTAATAGTTCAAAAATTGAAATCACTTTAGAGAATAAAGATAATACATTGTATTTCAATAAAAATTATCATTGTGAATATTATTAACATTCAACTAACGAGAACATGTTCATAAGAGTTGTTGACAGATTTTAAGAAAGCAAATGTTGAATTTAAAAATTATAATTCATAATTTAATAAAAATATAATAATTTATAATTGCGATACATTTAATGCATTTCTTTAAACTTTACGTGTTCTTACTACCAATGCCTACACCTATAGGCACATATTAGCTAAAAGACAAAAGAAGAAACGCAAAAAACAATCAATATATATACACAAAGGGGTGGGCGCTGATGTTATAGTATGAAATTATATACATGTAGACATTGAGGGGAAGAGAGGAGACCATTGCAGCCAACTGTTGAATATAAAAAACGTAGATAAAAAATTTTTATAATATCTAAGAAAAGTTTTAAATAAATTTCTTTCAGTAAAAGATGATAAATATTTTGATTCTACATTCATACATAATTCTGTAGTAAAGTTTTGTCGCAAGATTCTTATGCGAGATAGCTTCAAGTATGCTGCATGCTCGCGTGATTATTCTTATGATAAGATTGCATTCAACTTTTGTCCTTCTGATGTAATTTTAGCGCAAATCTGCTGCATGATTCTCACATAAAACTGCTTCAATTCTGCTGTACATTTGCGTGTTTATTCCCATCATTAAATTACACTTAACTTTTGTCATATTTATGTAATTCGGAGGTAAAGTGCTGCTGCAAGATTCTTACGGAAGACTGCTTCGATTCTGCTGCAAGTTTACGTGTTTATTTTCGTAACATAATTGCACTTAACTTGTGTCATTCTTATGTAATTCTGGGGTAAAGTGCTGCTGCAAGATTCTTACGGAAGACTGCTTTGATTCTGCTGCAAGTTAGCACGTTTATTCTCGTCATATAATTGCACTTAACTTGTCATTCTTATGTAAATCTGAGGTAAAGTGCTGCTGCAAGTTTCTGATGCAAGACTGTTTCGATTCTGTTATATGCTTGCGTACTTATTACGATTCGCAGAACAGCACTTGACAATTTGCAATTCTTACGTAATTGTACTGCAAAACTTTGTCGGGAATTATTTACTCAATTTTGTTGCTAGTGTCTGTAATAAGTTTTTTCCGCAAGTTTACTGCAAAATATCTTCAAGATTCTGCTCATTCTTTCCGTTCTGTAGATTGCACTTTCTCTCTGCCAGAAACGTGCAATTCTGTTGCACTTATCTGCTGTAATTTCTTTTCATAAAAAACCCTATGAAATGCGGAAACTGACAGCACATGTTCTGCTGCAAGTTTTTGATTTTCAAGAAAATTGCAGCGAAATTGCAGCAAAATTGTGTTGACCATGTTACCAGGGATTTTAACTGTTATTCAATTATATCAACAGCCGTGCTGTTGATATAATTAAATTTTAACATTTGTATTGAAATAATTCATTAGTTAATATGAGCATGCACATTTTATTGATTTAATTCATAAAATTTGGTTGAAATGTAAGTCATACTTTTATTTTGACTTATGTTTTTTTATGTCAACTGTTATTCAATTATATCAACAGCTGTGCTGTTAAATTGGCAGCACGATCGTAATTAGGCTATTTTAACTGCACAGATTCTGTTAGATCAAAAAAATTCAGTCAGATTAACAGCACATCTGTTAAATCAATAATTTCAGTTGATCTGATGAAATTTTTTTCTCAGTGTAGCTGCTCTTCTATAAATTTATAGATTTCAGAAATAATAATAAGCTTTTAATGAATATTTCATTTATATTTTAAATATATAAATAAATAATACCATGCTACTGTTAATTAAAACTTGAACCTACACGTTAAAGTAATAAAAATAATCTCATAATAACAAATTATGGACATCCTAACATTCATCCCTGAAATTCATTGTTAAAGCTATTCATCTGTGCCCATCCTACTATCTTTAAGATATTAAAATAAATTAAGAAACGTATGAAAAAATGAGACAATATTGCAGCAATATATTATAATACAATTGTAAATAAGACTTTAAAATAATTGTAAATATAAAACTAATAAGATAAGTGACAATGTCGTATCATTAATATCTATGAATATATACCCATAAATCACTGTTACTCGTTTAAAAAAATCTGCGACAACATTATAAAGCCATTATGGGTAATTGTTAAAATTAAACCGTAGAACATAACTGGGAAGTACATGTTTATAATTGTTTCGTTGTGCCCTACTGAAAATATTATATGAGCTCTCAAGTGAGATATCATATGCGATCTCATATATGATCTCATATGAAATGTCACATGAGATTTCATATGATTTTTTGGTACACAAACTCATATGAGATTTCACATGAGATCTCATATATGATCGCATATATTCAAAAAAAATTTTTAATTCTAATAAAATGTATGAGAGATTAAGTGTGAGATCACATATGAGACCGCATATGAGATCGCTTATGAGATCGCATATGAAATCTCATATATATTCGTTGAATTTCAAAAATAAAATGAAATATATGCGAGATCTCACATGAGATCGCATATGAGATGCCATATACTTTTTTTAATTTTAAAAATAAAATAAAATATATGTGAGAGCTCATATGTGATCTCATATGAGATCTCACATATATTTTATTTTATTTTCAAAATTTAAAAAAATATATGAGATCTCATGTGCGATATCACCTGAGATCTCACATATATTTATTTCATTTTTAAAATTCAACGAATATATATGAGATCGCATATGCGATTTTGTAGGCGATCTCATATGAGATCTCATATGTGATCTCACATGGTATCTCTCATATATTTTATTTAAATTCAAAGTTTATTTTGTTTGCATTCCAAAAACTCATATGAAATCTCGTGTGACATCCTATATGAGATTGCATATGAGAACTCACATGAGGGCTCGTATAATATTTTCAGTAGGGTAATGTGGAATGTTGGCCGCAAAATGCGCCGTTAGGAGTGCTACTTTAATAGTATGTAAGTATTTTGAATTCATATAATTTATCATTACAAATAAATATTTTATAAATTATTTGATTGCATCGTAGCAAGCATCGTAGGCTATTTATGTAAGCAAATTATGAAAAAAGAAGATTTTCAAAATTGTACAATTTGTCGTAAAGGAATAATTAATGTCACTTGAACAAATATTGGAAAGTTAGTGGACATAAAATCGCGGGGTCGAATAATTCATGCCAATACCCACTTTTTTAATCTAATTTTTTATACTGAGCAATGTTTTTTTCGGCATGCCCATCAAACAGACATTTTTTATCTGACAATTGATGATGTCGTTCAAAATTATAATTTTTCCTTTGCGTGCAAAGATCATGGACCTGATATTTTGTCCTACGCAATTTATTATTACGTTCGACTTAGAATGCGTCACTTTACTTATCAAGAAAATGCTAAACTAAAAAAACAATCTGTTGTTAAACGAAAAATGTCAAAGTTAGATAAAGTTTGATAAATTTTTATAGATTTTTTAAATAAATATGTTACTTTAATTATAGCAATATACCCTTTATATATTTATACGCCGATCATCTTTTTTTTTATTTTTTAATCGCATAAGGATATCATTTTTTAAAAAGAATTTTCATCATTTTTATATCTTATTTTCTTTTTTATTATGTAAAAATCAAATTATTTATCATTACAAAATTAAATTTATAATTAAATAATTTCGAAATTTTCAATTTATAAACATTTTTTTATTGATATTATTTTCTAAATTTTTTTATTTACTTATTTTATGAGCGAGTAAATATTAAAGTGCATGAAATTCACATATATTTTAATCATTTTCTATAACTACGTTTGACAAATTTGTCATAAATTTTAGAAAAAACATTTTTTAACCCGATACTTTCAAATATTTATTTATACTTATCTAAATTTCCTGTTAATCAAATTATATATTACAATTAATTTATAAATATAACCTCAAGCAACTAAGTGTCGATTTGAAAAGAGAAGAGAAATTACGTACTGCGCAATCGCAAAGCCTACTTGATCCGATTGTAGCGCACTACAAAGTGGTTAATTTTGAACTAAACGTTTGAACATTAAAGAACTCACCCCCACAAGCGCAGTTTCGCGACCTGTATGTACAACCGTGTTCTATAGTAAACGGACGATGCCTTTCTATTAAATTTAATATTAATGCTCACAAAAATGACAATCGAAGCTACAAGCATTAATATTAAGTTTAATAGAAAGGCATCGTACATTTACTATCGAACTTCTCAGGGGACATGAAGTAGTCTAGATGGTCCACTCGAGAATTGGACGGGGACGGGTACAGGCACGGTACCGGTACGGAGGGGGTCGAGTCTCGAAAAGTTCCGTCATCTAGACTCTCCCTAATGATTGCTACTCAAACCCACGGTCGTATAACCTCTGTGAAGTTAGCAACCAACCTATATATTTGCAAAATTTAGAATACATAAATCGATAGGAAATTCAATGCTTATTACGAATATGTTTATTAAAAAATTGCTAGTTACTTAGTTTTTCAGATATTCACGAAAAACCCTGGCTGCTAATTTCCTTTTTAAGATTTATTTTCTCTTTAACGAATAAAAATTGTTGAAAATTAAAAATGCCATTTCATTGCTCATCTTATGCTAATTTAAAATATATTTTTAGTTGTTAATAAATTAACAAATGTATTCATAACTTATAAATATATATATATATATATATATATATATATATATTTAAATAATCCAAGCGATATGGACACGAAACATTCTATACAAAAGCAACGCGAATATAGACATGCATAGAAGTGCAGAGCGAATAGGAACCCTACTGAAAAAAGCCAAGTGATTAATCACTTGATTTATCATCTGATTTCTCAGCTTATTTATTATATGATTAATCGCCTGATAAATCACCTGACTTTATGACATGATCTGACAGGTGATTAATCAAGTGAAAAATCATGTGATTAATCAGATGAAAAATCAGGTAATGAAATCAAATGAAAAAGCAGGTGATTAATCAAGTGAAAAATCAAGTGATTAATCAGATGAAAAATTAGGTGATTAATCAAGTGAAAAATCAAGTGATTAATGAGATGAAAAATCAGATAATGAAATGAAATGAAAAATCAGGTGATTAATTAAGTAAAATATCAAGTGATTATTTAGGTATCATGATTCATTCAATAGGTTTTATTTGTATCTATATTATATTTTTATTCGTTGATCAATATAACATAGTTTTAATAATCGAGGATTTCAATGGTAGAAATCAAAGATACAATCTTAAATGTTTTCAACATCTATTGAATCATAGAACAGATGCAAAAACAATACATAAGAATATATACAATGCCGATACATTTATCATATTCATTTAACCAAGTTTGCATTAATTTTAGGGAATAATTGAGTACATATACACATGAAGAAAGCCAAAATTTCAGACGTCAATATTATTGAATATATTTTTATTGTATATATTCTTATGTATTGTTTTTGCATCTGTTCTATAATTTAATAGATGTTGAAAACATTTAAGATTGTTTCTTTGATTTCTACCATTGAAATCCTCGATTATTAAAACTATGTTATATTGGTCAACTAATAAAAATATAATATAGAACAAATAAGACCTATAGAATGAATCATGATACTTAAATAATCACTTGATATTTTACTTAATTAATCACCTGATTTTTCATTTCATTACCTGATTTTTCATCTGATTAATCACTTGATTTTTCACTTGATTAATCACCTGTCAGATCATCCCTACTGAAAAATATATATGAGATCTCATATGAGATCTCACATGGGATCTCATATAAGATCTCATTTATATTTTACATTTTCAACTCTACTAAAAAATATATATGAGATCTCATATGAGATCTCACATGCGATCTCATATGCGATCTCATATCAGATCTCATATGAGATCCCGTATGAGATCTCATATATATTTTCTATTTTTAACCCTACAAAGAAATATATATGAGATCTCATGCGAGAACTCATATGAGATCGCATGTGAGATCTCATATGAGATCTCATTTATATTTCTTAGTAGGGTTGAAAATAGAAAATATATATGAGATCTCATACGGGATCTCATATGAGATCTGATATGAGATTGCATATGAGATCTGATATGAGATTGCATATGAGATCTCATGTGGGATCTCATTTGAGATCGCATGTGAGATCTCATATGAGATCTCATATATATTTTTTAGTGGGGTTGAAAATGTAAAATATAAATGAGATCTCATATGAGTTCTCGTGCCAAAATCTCATATGCGATCGCATGTGAGATCTCATATGAGATCTCATATATATTTTTCAGTAGGGATGTCATAAAGTCAGATGATTTATCAGGTGATTAATCATAATAAATAAGATGATAAATCAGATGATAAATCAAGTGATTAATCACTTGGCTTTTTTCAGTAGGGGAGCGCAACAGATATTATTATTTGATGTTAAGTTATGAGGAAAAATATGTTTTATTACAACATTAAATAAAAGAATAAAGTTTGATTCTAAAACGTTTAGTTTAAAAGTTAAGTCTAGTGGCAGAAAAGCTCTACCAATTTTAATTGATATGAATCGTTCTCACGATTAAATATACTTGAATTGAAAGAAACATAGATCAAAATATGTATTGTAAGAATCTTACCTTGATTCAGCTAAGTAGATACAGGCAGACAGTAAATAAGTACACTTGATTTAATATTTTAATTATAGAGATTTTATTTGTTACTTTTATAATAAACTGAATATAGTGCGATTTAACATATTGCGCGAATAATTGTATAATTTTATAGTGCGAGAAATATAGTTGTAATAATTGTATCTTTTGAAGTGCTTGTAGAAGTTCTTTGATAAAGTGCTTTGAAAAAGTGTCTGCTTTAACGGCATGTCGGAGCTGCAGCAATCGAGTTTTGCTTTTTTTATTTTATCGATATCTTTTTAAATTCTTAAATTAAACAAATATAATGACTTGTCCGCACTAAAGTTATATTAGTACAATAATTTTTGTTAAAATAAAAAATTATTTGGACTTGTTATTTTTTTATGAGCTTGGATTGGAAATTAGATATCAAACTCGACAAACCTAACCTTAAAATACGATATATTGAAAGTTTTTATTATAACTTTGTATGTATAATATTTTGGTGGTTTTCTTGAGTTGTCCGCACTAGAGTTTAATCTTACAAATGTTTTCTTTATAGCAAAAAAACTCAATTAAACGCATCGTTTATTCATAAGTTAAGATTGGAAATATTATTAGAAGGCGGACAGCTTCGTCATGCTCTTAAGAGCAGGTCGTATATCTCTATCCTTTCCTAACCAAAAAATTCATTTTTCTGCAAAACCTAATAATTGTAGCAAAAAATACGAAGAAGGCCCCATATCGTATAATAAAAAGCAATATTTTCTTTAATGAGGAAAAATTATTTTTATCGCTTCGTTTTTAAGAAAACTTTCAAAAATAGAATTGTCTATCCTAACCTCTATTTTTTAAGTTTTTCAAGGTTTTCTTCAAAACGAATCGAAAAAAATAATTTTTCCTTATCAAAAAAAATATTACTTTTTATGATACAAGATGGGGCTATCTTATTTTTTGCTACAATTATTAATTTTTGTAAAAAAATCAATTTTTTGATTAGAAAAGAACAGATATACTCGACCTTCTCTTAAAGTGCGCCTTTATCCTGACTTGATCTGTCTTTTTATATTGATGATCCCTGTCTTGTTTTAGAATAATTGTTTTATAATTTGAATTTTGAATTGATGTCAAACGATGGAGCAATGCTTATTATGCATTTTGACTCTTATTGAATGATATGGTTAACGTGGTAAGTCTGGTTCATGTAGTCTTCGTAATTGTAATTATTTTGTTGATTCTGAAAATCGCATTGCACTTACAATATGCTTGCTAAGGTAAATTAGCTGATTGATCAATAACTGCGTATTTTTGGAATAATAAATTTTGAAATAAAAGATACGTCGTGACGTAACAATGAACATCTATGCACAAGAAAAAAAATTCTACCGCTTTGTTTTTGAGAAAAGTAAGGAAAGCCGAAGTAAAAGTTTATGTTTATAACATTTTCGCGTTCCTTACTTTTCTTAAAAACGAAACGGTAGATTTTGTTTTCTTGTGCATACATATTTGTAATAATAATATCTATTGCGCTTAACCTTCAATTTGCAAATACATCAATTAATACTTGAGTAAATAACAAAAATCTCAATTAGACAAGGATAGTGAATCCGACCTGCTCTTAAGTTTGTTTTGGTAGCCACGTAATAAATTATCAATAACCTCAGATAACAAAGTTCCATTATTATCTTGAAAGGCTCGTGACAATGGTAAATCTCTCATTGATGTTGGAGATCAAGCTGATGAAAAGATGAAGATGATGAAGCATCTTCATCGCCGTAATCAACTTTGTAATCACTATCAGCAAGTAAATTTATAAAATTCGAATCTTTTATATCTGAATGACGTTCTACTTTTTTATATACTAAATTACCACCTTCAGCAAATCTTGCATAAGAATTGCTACAATTTTCAGTTAATTTAGCATTTTGTGACAGTACACAAGAATCTAATTTTAGACCTTTTTGTAATATAAAATTTCCAAAGATAATACTATTTTTTATATCACAAGCATCTTGAATTGTGCCTCCTGCCATAATATAAGAATTATTGTCATGTATACATTTGCTCCTATTGTACATTCAGATCCAATAACAGATTTATTAACAAATGCATTTTCTCCTAATGTGCTGCCTTCACCTACTATCAATTCACTTTGTAAAATACAATCTCTGGACAACGTTACGTTGTCATGTTTGTATATACTTTTAGACATAAATAAAATTTTTTAAAGTAAAAGTATCTGGAACTAATGACTAACACTGACATTGTAAAATATCTCTACATACCCATATGGAAAAAATTTTTGGATATAATTGTAAATAACTGTTAATAACTGTAAATAAATGTAAATAAATGTAAATAACTGTAAATAACTGTAGAAAAGTGTTAAAAAATGTGGGAATTGAGACATAAATAACAGTTATTTACAATTATTTACGATTATTTACTGTTATTTACACTTATTTACAGTTATTAACTGTTATTTACACTTATTAACTGTTATTTACACTTATTTACAGTTATTTATATTTATTTACAGTTATTTACATTTATTCACTTTTTTCACAATTATTTACAGTTATTTACGATTATTTATAGTTTTTTACAATTATTTGCAGTTATTTACATTTTCGAAAATTATCACGAATTTATTCAATAATTTTATATATAGGCGAAAATTTTAAAAAATGTGAATAACTGTAAATAATTGTAAAAAACTATGGAAAATTGTAAATAGTTGTAAATAATTATAAATAACTGTAAATAACTGTAAAAAACTGTAAATAACTGTAAATAACTATAAATAATTGTAAATAATTATTATTAACATTAAATTATCCACTAATTCAAAAATTTTTGAAAATGTAAATAACTGTAAATAATTATGAATAACTGTAAATAATTATGAATAATTGTAAATAATTATAAAAAACTGTAAATAATTGTAAATAATTGTAAATAACTGGAAATAACAGTTAATAACAGTTAAAAACTGTAAATAACTGTAAATAATAGTAATTAATAATAAATAATAGTAATTAACTGTAAATAACTATTATTTATGTCTCAATTCCTACATTTTTTAACAGTTATTTACAATTATTTACTATTATTTACAATTTTTCACATAAATTATTTCCATATGGGTAGGATTTGATAAGTTTTCCATGACTTGATTGATGATGCATAAGTTTGATAAGTTAAAGGCTCCCAATATATTCTTGAATGTAAAAATTCTTTGTGTATTCATCAAGTAAAATATTTCATTCTCTACAAATAAAAAAAATTTTATTTTAAATTTAAGTCCTGAAAAAAACAAAATATCACTAATAAGTTTTTTAACCTATTGTATTGTATTGACCCTGGTGAAAAAAATCAGGTGATTTATCATGTCAAAATATCATGTATCGATTTTGTTGGTTTTTACACGTTTTAAACCATGCTTAGTCAATTAAGAACAATTTTTGAAAAATTTTGAAATTTTTAAACTTAGAATTTTTTTCGTAAAATTAGTCAAAATTTTTTCTAAGACTAAATTATCTAAAAAATTTTCTAAGTTCAAAATTTTCCAAAATTTTCAAAAATTGTTCTAAATTGACTAAGCATGGTTTAAAATGTGTAAAGACCAACCAAATCGATACATGAAATTTTGGCATAATAAATCACCTGATAAATCAAGTCAACCTTTAATTTGAAGATACACCGACTAATACTTGAGTAAATAACAAAAAACTCAATTGTTACTCGGTCGGTATCAGATTCTACTCCGGCCTGGTCTTAAATGTGAAAATTTAATTTTAGAAATCAATTCTTAAAGATATGCTTACAATGTTAGTATTCAGCAAGTTTCATATAATTTTATCAAAGAAATTCTTAATTTACCTTCAGACTGTATTTCTAATGTAGAGTCTAAAACTCGAGCTGTTGATTATCATAGAACATTAAAAACAATGTTAAATTATTTTATGCCTATGTTGCTAATTATATAAAAACTGAAAATGCTCAAGAAGATTATTTACGAGACATACTAAACATTGTTGCTTGTTCCAATCAAGAATTTATATTACCATATGCACAAAATTTGTCAGACTTTTTCTATGATATTTTATTTAGATGATATTAGATATTGATATTATATTTTATTTATTTAGAAAAAATCATGTATTGGCATGAGCAAGGTTGTAATGATAATTGAGATAAAGATAATGATGCCAGGGATTATGAAGAAGCAGTGATTTGTTCATGATGATTATAGAGAGTTCTCTTATGATGGACAAGTTCATAGTTACTCTTGAAACTAAAACTGCTCATACTTATTTTGAACAAAGTTTCATACTTTAATTGTCTTGTATTATCATTTAATTTTTTTTAGGATAAGACTCGGTGCTCCAACAAGAGAGTTGTACATAAATGATAAATGGTATCAGTGCTATTTCAGTAGTCATTCGATTATGGTTGAGTTGAGAAATAAAAAAGTCAGCGTAAAATTAGAGGGTCCTTCTCCAGAACTAAAAATTAGAATTACTAAACGCACTGATCTTGCAGTTGGTAAAATCAATTTGGTGATTAATGCAACAACCAGGGTGTCAGTTTTTCTTGATTCCAAACTACAAATGTAAGTAAAAAAAAACGCTGCCAAGTGCTTTGGCGCAATGCTTTCTCATAGAGCTCACTGAGTTAGAGTGATTTCATTTTATTTTTTTTAATGTGATTTCAATGTATAATACAATTTTTATTCAAGAAAAACTAGTGAATGTGAGAGAGCGATTAGGAAATAGGAAGAGAGAGGCAAGGATGGATAAAAATAGGGTAAAAATAAGGATCAATCTGAGATAGAAGAACAGAGAGGTAGTGAGAAAGTAAGAAAAGAGTTAGTGAAAGCGTTAAATCAGAAATCAAAAGAAGTGATCAAAAAGCTACTCTAAGAAAATTATTTTTTGAAAACTTGTTTTGTAAAGATGGTAGCGAATAATTTGTATACAAATTTCAAAGAAAATCTATCGAGTACTTTATGTAAAATGGAAAGAAATGAAAAATCAAAATTCTTAAAATTTTTAAAATAGCTCTATAAAAAAAACTACACTATGAATACCAATTTTCAATAGCTTCATGTCTACTTATACAAAAATATAGATAGTATGCAAAATTTGAAGCAAATCTAATTGGCTAAATAAATAACATTTTCTTGTCAAAATTTCTTTTTCAAAATTTTAAAAATGCTCTAAAATTAAAACTACACTATGAAAATCAATTTTTGAGAATTTCCCTTCTTTCGGCAGTCGCAAATAATTTCTCTGCAAATTTTAGAACAAATCTATCGAGTCAGAAATCCCAAAGTAGTTGTTTTACCGAGTGAATCACATACGTAAAATATTTATAACATACAATTTATTAATTAAAATTTTATATATTATAATAACAAATATTTATTCTAGGTTTTCATCAATTAAATCAGTTGACGATATTGATCCTTTAATCTTATCTCCTCCTGGTTATAAATATTGGCATATGAGTACACGGAAAGAAATTTCGCCTTTGGAGATGTCGATGACTTAAGGGATAAAGACTTTTCAATACATTGTGTTAAATTGATTTTAATTTATACTTAAAATATGACAAAATTCGACTACGGTCTATCCGAGGATAATCGTAAATCATATATTCTAAAATTCACTTGATTCAATCGTATATCGAATGATGATAATTCTAGAAAAGCTATAAAGCTCTTAATACGAGGCCGAGCAAAAATTAACTCTGCGCTGGACGTCTCGGACGTCGAGAATCGAGACCCGGCTATTCACAGTGTATACATATTCTATTACTCCGAGAGTCGAGTGGCGGCGCTTTAAGAGTATGTATATGTTTGTTGCTGTTTCTACTAACGGATGAAATATATATAACAACTTTCTCGAATACTTGCACGTATTTAACCGCGAACGTCGCACGGAAAGAAATTTCGTCTTTGGATATCTCGATATTTAGAGTCTGTTGATTTCATGAAAGAAACAACATTTCATAACTCTACATTTCGTATTATTTCAATTCGTAAGAGTATAAAATAAACTCTAAGAATCCTCGAATACATGCAAAACGAAACTGAACTTGATCTTACTCGAAATTCGTTAATATGGAAATCATGAGTCATCGCAATAGCGCAAGCGCACGGCCGAGCTACCTCAACTCGGCTCTGGGCGTCTGAGATCCCGAGAGTCGAGATTCTCGATTTCTGCAATACCTTTGAATAAGTGACTCCGACATTAACGGTTAAATAAATGCAGGTATTCGAGAAAGTTGTTTGGAATTAAAACTTATATATATTTCGTCCGTTAGTAGAAACAGCAACAAACATATACAGACTCTTAAAGCGCCGCCACTCGACTCTCGGAGTAATATAATATGTATACACTGTGAATAGCCGGATCTCAAATCTCGACATCTGAGACGTCCAGCATGGAGTTAATTTTCGCTCGGCCTCGTATTAAGAGTTTTCAAGCTTTTCTAGAATTATCATCATTCGATATACAATCGAATCAAGTGGATTTTAGAATATATGATTTACGATTATCCTCGGATAGACCGTAGTCGAATTTTGTCATATTTTAATTAATTTAACACAATGTATTGAAAAGTCTTTATCTCTTAAGTTATTGACATCTCCAAAGGCGAAATTTCTTTCCGTGCGGAGTCACTTATTCAAAGGTATTGCAGTAATCGAGAATCTCGACTCTCGAGGTCTCAGACGCCCAGAGCCGAGTTGAGGTAGCTCGGCCATGCGCTTGCGCTATTGTGATGACTCATGAATTCCATATTAACGAATTTCGAGTAAGATCAAGCTCAGTTTCATTTTGCATGTATTAGAGGATTCTTAGAGTTTATTTTATACTCTTACGAGTTGAAATAATACGAAATGTAGAGTTATGAAATGTTGTTTCTTTCATGAAATCAATAGACTCTAAATATCGAGATACCCAAAGACGAAATTTCTTTTAGTGTACATATAATGATACAAAAATTTTAAATATTTTATTTTCTCAAGAATTATCAAGACGATGGACTTCAGTAAATGTGTTTAGTTGTCATCCAGGTAATATGGTTTCTTCTGATTTAGCTAGGCATTCATGGATCTATGAGATGATATTTGCATTAGTTAGATCATTTACAAAATCATTGGTAAGAGCATTTATTATTACAATAGAAATAATGTAATCCTATAACTACGCAATGAAAAATTTAAATTGCAATTTCTATTTAGCAACAAGCAGCCAGCACATCAGTATTTTGTGCAACAGCTGTAGAATTAGAAGAAGGAACAGGTATTTACTTTAATAACTGTTATCGATGTGATGCATCAAATGCTGCTGCAAATCCACAATCAGCATTGAAATTATGGGAAGTTAGCCAAGAAATGATTGATAATGCCCTGACAAGAAATGGTTCGTGATATAATGTTACCACAGTAGAATAAAGTTTTATTGTATATATTAAAATTATTATAACATATTGTTAATTATGTATATTTAGGTTAATAATTTTAAACTTATACATAGGTTTAATGTAGCTAGTGACATTTGTAACTTACGAAAATTCATGTATATTCATTTTATTTTTAACGAGTTTCTACTAAAAATTAATACTTTTTAGATAAAAAATTCATTATAAAATTAAAAAGAATCAAAACATTTTATCACCCATAACTTTTGACACCTAAAAATTTGTTTTTCTATATTTTGGGTACAAAATAGAACGTATTGATTTTTATTTTTTGACAGTGCAAATGAACGTGAAATGTTCCATATATATAGTATAAGGGAGCGCGGTGTAGGGGTTGTAGTTATGTTGAGATGGATGGATGCGTTTATATTTAACGGCAGGCCGGAGTAAAACCTGATACCGACCGAGTAACAATTGAGTTGTTTGTTATTTACTCAAGTATTAATCGGTGTATCTTCAAATTAAAGGTTGAGTATAATAGATATTATTATTATGAACATCTATACACAAGAAAAAAAATTCTACCCTTTTGTTTTTGAGAAAAGTAAGTAACGCCAAAGTAAAAGTTTACATTTATAATATTTTCGCGTTACTTACTTTTCTCAAAAACAAAGCGATCGATTTTTTTCTTCTTGTGCATAAATATTTGTAATAATAATATCTATTGCGCTTAACCTTCGATTTGCAGATACACCGATTAATACTTGAGTAAATAACAAAAATCTCAATTAGACAAGGACAGCGAATCCGGCCTGCTCTTAATGTTAAACAGGTACAAAGTCCTGATAATCCAATTTATCTGACTCCAAAAGATAATCCCCAAATACGTATCCCCACGAGGTTGTAAGGACTAAAACAAATAAATTTAGTTTATAAGTATTTATTTTAATACTTAATCGCCAGCCACTGCAATCACGCTGTGTACAGATCTCTAGCTAATACACCACTGATCGTGATTACTTAGTCGGTTCGTCTCTCTATTCGAGACTGAGTTTGCGCTTGCGCGCTTACTTTTATTGTCATTGACTAAGCGCCGCAACTTAGCTATGTTAACGCTACGTAGCTTCCCCTCAAATGTTGATCAGGGAAATTTTTATTAATTTTCTGACTATTTTTATACATAAAAGTACATAAAAATTCTTCTAGGAGTCATTGATATGTCTTTACATAATACAGATTTTCTTTAATACTGTTAGGTGACAGAAATTTTACTTTTATTACATTTCAATTTTTATTTGAATGATTAATTAATATTTTAATGCTTCTCCATAGTGAAAAGAAAGAGGCCTTAAAAAACGTCAAGGTTACTTTCTTTTCACTCTTTTATCAGTTTTCTACGAAGCCAAGCTCGACCGTTGGCGGGAGCCTTTGCTTCGTCTCCACTCTTTCTCTACTTCGTTGAGTTAAAGTGGGGACTTAGCTTCGGTTCCCATGCATAAGACGGGTGAGAGCAAAGAGGAGAGAGGACTACCTTTCTCTGTCTCCGCGCTCTCCCCCACAACAATTAAAACGTTTGAAGCTGGCTCGAAGTAAGATTTGTGAAGAGAAGAAAATTGTTCTATAGGAGACGCGCGGGACCGGCCCTAGGGCCAAGTACGAGAGGAGAGAGGCTCGTGCTGCTTCCTCCTCTGCATTAAAGTTTAACATTGGTTCGGTTTTTCCTCGTTTAAATTCGATTGCAGTTCTATTTATTTTGTTTTATTTTCTTTTGTTTTTCTATTTTTTTTTTCTCTCCGTTACATTTTCCTTTCTTTCCCGTTGTGAATTTTTCGTTTACTCTCGAGAACCTCGCTCTTCTCATGTTCTTCAAACATGAGAGGAATACAGATTAGTGCGCGGTTGAAGTGCTAATCGGGGAACGTCTAGTTCCTTATTCGTTGGATCGAAAGAACTTGGAAAAGGCGAGCGAGGTGGCAGCAACCAGGAAAGCCGGCAATGCCGCCACGCCAGACAACAGTTTTGTCACAGAAGTAAAGATAAGTATTTTAAATTGCTATATAATAATTCAATTTATAAATTAAGTTAATATATCAAAGAAATTGAGAAAATAAGAGTTTTCTTTTTGTAGTTTTGAAAACGTTATCTTAATAAATTATAATATAGCCAATTAATCGTAATATTTTATAATAAATAAAAGCGTTAAAACATCAATGAATGATGAATAAGAATATTCATGCGGAAAATTAGTTGATGAATTTCTGAAAATGATTAAATCACATCTACTGATTATGGTAAATCTCAACGATTTTAATAAAGTTATATAAATAATTGTATATGTTTCAAAACTAGATAAATATTACTTATATAAACGACTTATCAACAACCTATGTTCTTTTAAAAATACATTTAATAAATTAGACATTCGTTGTCGCTATCTCAATGTTACAAAATTCAACAAATTTTCTTAAAAAGTTTTGGTAGAAATTTTCACGTATCAAATTGTGGCATTTTTTCACAAACTATAAGCATGCAATATTTGGTCAAATGTAATAATTTTTTTTACGTTTTTATTCATTTCTTAATTAAAATATATCTATGATTATTAATTTGATGATTATGGTTTTAATATTATTAAGAATCCTTATTAATAATATTGAATGTTTGTTCTTTGGAAAATAGTTCTATAAACTACATCATTAATACTAGGTATCATAAAATGCACAAATGACAATATTTACGAAATATGATAAAAAAAGGAAGTAAAAGATAATAAAGTGAAATTTTCAAATAAAAAGATCAAATCTTGTTTTTAGTTAATTTTAAGATTTAAGGATCATTGAAGATGTATCTATATTTGGTTAATATTAGTTAATATAGTTAATATTACTTGACTTTAAGATTCAATGTATAATGATTCTTTTAAGCTTCATTCTATTTTATAAAAATATTTGACTTATAATTAATAGAATACTTATAATAAGGTAAAAGTTTGTTTATAGCTTTTAATAAATTAACCACTAAATTTCAAATACTTCTTAAGTAATTTCTCCAACTGTTTTTTTTTTCTCTCACTTTTGATGTACAAACGCATTTTAAACAATCCTATTATGGTAAACTATATATAATATTTTAACAAGTTTTTAAATTAACACAGCTATGTAACTTATAACGAAAATTTTGACTTCCGTTTTGAAAACATTTTTTTACTTTAGTATTGACAAGCCATTCATCCGCAAAAATCTAGATTTGCTTGTGGCGGAATTAGAAAATATTACTTCAATGTACAAACTGTTCATTTGTTTCTCTCCCACTTCCAATATTGCTTATCCCTAAAACTGTTCAGTTAATTATCTGGCGGCTTACAAAAGAAAGTTTATAATAAAGAAATATTAAAATCACTTTTAATCGTATTAGTATTTCACAGCTCAAAAAGATTCATTAGTAACAAAAATCAAATTGACACCGTTGTGTTTTTCAATCGACCGTTTTTTTAAGAAACAGTTAAGTCGTTAATAACAAATATTATGAACAAATTACAAATTCATTCATTAAAATGCAGAACATTAATCGATCCATCAGATATTTTCCAATAAAATCATTTGGTTAAAACCATTTTATTTATAAAAATAAATAACAGAAATATAGAGACCCAACTGAAGCGTATAATGTAAAAATGAACTAAGAAATAAAAATAATTTATTTCTTCATTAATTTTAAAGTTGAGATTTTTGATTTTAATAACTAAAACGAACAAAATATTTTCATAATTTAATTTTTATCATTCTAATTTAGAAAACAATTTTTATTATAAACTGTGGAATAAATCAATTATATGCGTTTATCCAGAAACAAAGTAATCTGGAATGAAGACATCAAATTTAAAATAGATTGGGGTCGTCCCTTTTTCAGAGGGGGAAAGTAGATAAGCTATAGGCATACTGGATCAGGTTCCTTCTGGATCACCCCCTCTCTCCTCAAAGTGATCTAGAATGTAATGTGTGTATAAGCCCATAAGAGTATCCCCTTCTTCGAGTGATTTTTTGAATTTTGGTTTTTATTTACGCCCACCCTTCCCTGCTCCATGTGATCGAGAATGTAATGTGTGTATAAGCCCATAAGAGTATCCCCTTCTTCGAGTGATTTTTTGAATTTTGGTTTTTATTTACGCCCACCCTTCCCTGCTCCATGTGATCGAGAATCCGATGTGTGTATAAGCACATAAGAGTATCCCCTTCTTCGTGTGATTTTTTGAATTTCAGTATTTTGTTCACGCCCACCCTTCCCTACTCCATGTGATTTAGAATCCAATATGTGTATAAACCCATAAGAGTTACCTTTTTTTGTTTGATTTGTAGGTGGCCCCATACCATAGGGAATCCCAAGATGTTTTTTTCTTTTGAAAGATTAATGTTTACGATTGCATGTTTTCCTTTTTTTCATCTCTATGACTTTTTTTTCTTTAAGCCACCTTCTTTTGATCGATAGATATTTTTCCTTTGGTCAAGGAATATTTTTCCTTATCTTTTACAAATAAGAGTTCTCCTTTTTTTTAAACAAGATGAAAAAAGATAGCTGACCCTTATAATACATTTTTTTCTCAAAAAAGATTTTCTTTCAAAAAGATAAAGACAGTATTATATCTTAAAGGTTGCATGATTCATTATTTTCATGCACCTGCGACTCAAAAAAGAACACGCACAGTGTACTGCATTAAGAGAAAGGACATTCTTTTCCTTCTCTCCTAAAAGCAGGTTAATTTTTGTGCAACGTTCAAGAAAATGCATAGTGGGCAGCGCTACAAAAAAAGACTCTCCATCCGCCGAAAAAACTTTATGTTTGCTAGTTACCCTTTCGCTTCCCCGCAGCGCCACTTAGTCGGCGCAATCAGTGTGCTGAAAATGGACTCTGATTACTCCGATAATCTTAATGCAAAGACTCTCCATCCACAGAAAAATTTTACGTTTGCTAGTGACCCTTTCTCTTTCGCTTCCCCGCAGCGCCACTTAGTCGGTACAGTCAATGTGCCAAAAACGGACTCTGATTGCTCCGATAATCTTAATGCAATCGGCGCTTTACGCAACGCTGAAGGATACATGCGGCGCCTAATGTCTTTGGGTGCAGGTATACACAGAAAACCCTCGGTCTCGTCATTGTTTTACCACTGCATGTTTTTTTTTCATCTCTATGACAGTTTCTTTAACCCACATGCTTCTGATCGATAGATATTTTCCCTTTGGTCACTTTCACATTACTATTCAAAGTCACTTTCTGCTTGTTCCGATAATCTTAATGCAATCGGCGCTTTACGCAACGCTGAAGGATACATGCGGCGCCTAATGTCTTTGAGTGCAGGTATACACAAAAAACCCTCGGTCTCGTCATTGTTTACCACTGCATGTTTTTTCTTTTTCATCTCTATGACAGTTTCTTTAACCCACATGCTTCTGATCGATTGATATTTTCCCTTTGGTCACTTTCACATTACTTTACTATTCAAAGTCACTTTCTGCTTGTTCTGATAATCTTAATGCAATCGGCGCTTTGCGCAACGCTGAAGGATACATGTGGCGCCTAATGTCTTTGAGTGCAGGTATACACAGAAAACCCTCGGTCTCGTCATTGTTTTACCACTGCATGTTTTTTTCTTTTTCATCTTTATGACAGTTTCTTTAACCCACATGCTTCTGATGGATAGATATTGTCCCTTTGGTCACTTTCACATTACTTTACTATTTAAAGTCACTTGTTTTCATTTTGTTGGAAAGAGACCTTTTTTTTCCTTTTGGTAAAAATATGTTTTCTTTTCCTGAGAAACGAAACTTTTTTTGGTTTTCATGTTTATAATCTTACAATCTTTTTTCTTTCCAAATTGAAACTTTTATTGTGCCCATTCTATATCCATGTATTAAGTTAAAATAAGGTTATTGGTGAATTTTTTTCTTTTCAGAAAAGGTTTTCTTGACAGGATTATATTTTTGAAAGTCACCTGTTATCTTATTTTATTTACTCTTTTCCTAAAACGATATATCGGTCATTTAATTTTGAAAACGAAGCCCTTTGCGAATGCATTCTTTTTAGATAGAAAAGAGGGCGTGGAAAATACTTGGAGGATTGTCAAAAAAATTTTTCCGCAGGTAGGTAATTTTTGTAAATTTTTTTTGTATAAATACCGTGGTGCATGCGATGAAGAGCATTCAGTTTTCTCTCAAGTCTCATATAGTTGAGAATTCAATTTAAATTTAAATATTTAAAATGACGAATACGAGCAACAGCATTAGAGCAATGCGGGAACGCATTCAATGGATAATGAGGAATGGCTCATTTTTCCTACTAATGCTAGACCATTTAAGCTGGGCAATGGATGCAATTAATGCATGTAAGTTTTTTATTAATAATACATTTTAATTATATTTCTTCATAATTACGAAAATTTTTTTATATTTTTTTATAATTTAATTTTTTTTCTTGTTTCAGTACCACCTCCACCGGTAAGTGCGACGATGCAGCAGCTATTCCAGGGGATGGAAACCCCAAGGGCGAGCCCCAGCCCGAATCGTAAGCGCACTACCAGGAACAGGTCATCGAGCTCGAGTTCGAGCTCGAGTTCGAGCTCCAGCTCAATTGGCATCTCATCAACGTGTTCTTCGTGTCACTCGGGGAAGTCGAAAAAACCGAGGACGCTGAATAACGTAGAAGGTAAATTTTATTCTCTTCACCACATAAGAATTAACTTTTCATATTAAATTTAATATATATGTATATTTTCTGTTTCAGAATCAAAGAAGGTTGCAGACACTCCTCTTCGGGAGAACTCGCCGCAACCAGGGCCCTCAGGTCTTAATACAAGTAAGTTTGAGAAATAAAAATATTTTATTAAAATAAAAAGAAAAAAATATTAAAATATTTATTTTTTGGTTTTAGCATCAATGGAGGATTCTACTCCTCTTCGGGAACCTTCACCGAAACCTTCATCTTCAGGATCTAACGTGGGTAAATAAAAAAAATTAAATAATAATAATAATAATTTAATCCATATAAGTTTAATTAAATAACTAATTAAATTTTCTTCTTTTTTCAGAAATAAATGGCAGTACTTTTCATCAAGAAAATAGGCCTCCTCCTCCTCGAAGACGAATCTTGCGGCTCAAGCACACAGGAAAGCGTATCATCATGAGCACCGGACCCCCTAAATCATCTAAGAACGATAATGATGAAATATCAATTATTGGTCAAATAGAATCCGGACCAACTCAACAGGATGTGTCTTCATGCAGTGATATTAAAATAATAGACGACGAATCATCTAAGAACGATAATGATGAAATATCAATTATTGGTCAAATAGAATCCGGATCAACTCAACAGGATGTGTCTTCATGCAGTGGTATTAAAATAATAGGCGACGAAACATGGATCGAATAAAAAAAATAATTTTATAATTAATAAATTTATGTAAAAGTTTTGTGTTATGAAAAAAAAAAATTTGTATGTGAAAAAAAAAGATTGTAATTTGTATGAAATAAAAAAAAATTTTAATGTAAAAAATTGTATGTATAAAAAAAAAATTTGTATGCATTAAAAATTTATATTAAATGAAAAGAAAATAAATGATATAAGTTAATGAAAAAAAAATAAATGAAAGCTTAAACTCGCTCATTTTACCAAAAATCACCATCCTTACCAACAAAAAAGAATATAATCTTCATTTATATAAGAATTCTTTTTATTAAATATATATATATTTTTTTTAAATACAATTCCTTGAAATATACATTAAATTAAAAAAAAAACAATTCAGGAGATAAAATAATAATAAATCATTTTAATCATAAAAAAACTTTTTTTTTTTTTTTTAATACATTTTCAATTTTCAAAATTTTTATTTATTTGCGAAATACAAACATGTACATTTCATACTTTGATTTTGTTTCAAAAAACTATCAACTTCATCTATGTTATTAATATTTAAGTAATTGCGTAGCCATGCTCGTATAGCAATGGCATTATTAACTGCACACACGGGTCTTTTTCTTCTTATGCAGAAAACATGGTTCAAGCAGAAGTGTCGCTTATCACTTATTATTTCTTCTAATGCTGGACAGCCGAAATCTTCAACATTTGAAATTGACCTGCGAATAAAATAAACAGAATAATTAAACTATAATATAAAAGTATAAGAAAAGTATTAAAAAGTATGAAAAAAGTATTAAAAAGTATGAAAAAGTATGAAAAAAGTATTAAAAAGTATGAGAAAAGTATGAAAAAGTATAAAAAGTATAAAAAAAAGTATAAAAAAGTATTAAAAGTATAAAAAAGTATGAAAAAGTATAAAAAAAGTATAAAAAAGTATAAAAAAGTATAAAAAAGTATGAAAAGTATTAAGAAAATGATTATTTTGAATATAAAAAATTTAAATATATTTTTACTTACACACTTGGTAAAAGATTTTTCAACCATTGCACTTTCTGCTCTCCTTTGACAAATAATTTTTTGATTCCTTGCGAGCAGATTTGGAAAACACGTTGTAGACGATGATATGGAATATCTCCGGAATTCCATGCTATACCGTGATGGAACCTTTCCACCCACTGAGCCATGCATTTTTCTTCTGTATTTAGTTCCTCCCATGTAATTGGAGATTTGAAAACATAGACTGTAGGTAAAGCTGTTTTTCTAAAATTGAGGAAACTAACTTCTTTGAAAATAAAAGAATCCTCTGATATTCTTTGAAATCCTTGAATATCACATATATAAATGCTTTCTTCTTCCGCAGACTGCATGATATAATTTTTGAACAGCATATCGTAATCACGAGTTCTAGCCATCTCGTAGCGTTGGATGTTTCAGTATGAATTAATATCGGGAAATGAGAATAGAAAATTTTCAAATCGTAAGTTTATGTCAAGCAATTCCCCTCTTACTTTTTTAAGATTGGACGATGGAAAATAGCTCAGTTTTCACTGGTTAAACTAAAAGATGATAGTCACTCCCCCTCTAACTTTTTAAGATTGGACGATGGAAAATCGCTCAATCCTCATTGGTTAAAACTAAGAAATGATTCTGATAGGTTAAAAAAGGTAAAAAATTCATCCCTACCCGTGAAAACCTCTCTTTTTCTGAAAAACTTGCACTCCGTTTTACTATTGGTTAGTTAATTGAATTTTCTATCTCTCCTTTTGTTAACTTACCTTTAAAAAGGACTGAAGGTTTCTGGATGAGCATACTTCGTCAGAGGAGTCGTGAGTGTACATAGTCATCGGGACTAAACTTTACTAATCGTGAAAGTTTGTGTTTGTTAAAGGTTATTTTAAATAAAAAAGAAAAAAAAATGTCTTCAATTAATTTCTTTGAACGTCTTGTGCAACTACTCCGTGATGCTTTACAAAATGTAAATGAACTGAACAATACCGATCTCCATTATTGGATAGATATGTGCAATAGTAGTTTAGAGAAATTAAATGAAAAAATTGTCAATTCTGATCTTACAAGAGGAGAAAAGCAGAGATGTCAAACTTGTGTGTTACATCTTTCGGGTATTCAAGTTCAATTTGAACATCATCTTCAACGAGGAGGTGGTCTGCAATCTGAAGAAATAGAAGCTTCTGTTGAATGGCGAGATGTGCAGTCAGCTTTCGAAAACAGAATTAGAACTGGCGTAGTGGTAAATATAAATCATGTGGATATTTTAAGTTTTTTAAACGACGCCCAAGAACTCTTTAAAGTACATGTACAGTCATGCTTAGAAGAATATAGTGCTCTGAAAGTGAATTCAGATTTCACCGCAGAATTTTCTATACAGAAAAGTAGTGAAGAATTGACAGATATTAAATATTTTACAACCACAAGTACTTCAATTTTCATGTCAACGAATCTAGAAGAATGGTTCAAAATAAATATCAAAGATTCTATTTTGACACAAATAGAAGAATTTCAGGAAAAAGATTCTGGCTGGGCTCTAAAAGCATTATAAGTCTGAGTATAAATATGAAAAAATATTCTCCGATCAAGGGCAGTTCGTACATTCCTCTACCACCTTTTATACAAAAGAAAAAGCATGTGTCAATGTTCGTAACAATGACAATCAATGTTTCAAGTATGCTATCCTCTCAGCAATATATCCAAGTGAAACTAATACTAATAGAGTTAATCAATATAGCATGCATGAGAACAAGTTGAAATTTAATAACATAGAATTTCCAGTGACACTTAAAAATGTTCCAAAATTTGAAGAACTGAATAATATTTCAGTAAATGTGTACATGTTGAAGAAGTTTGGACAAAAGTTTGAAGTATCACCTTGCCACATTACATCGGATAAAAAGGAAAAGCATGTCAATCTACTCATCATCCAAGACTTTTACATCGATGAGTATGAAAAAGATAATCATTCTGATGATATTAGTTTACCCAAATACCACTACGTTTGGATAAAGAATATGTCTTGTCTTCTGAAATCTCAACTATCTAAGACACATGTAAAATCATTCCATTGTGAAAGATGTTTACAAGTCTTTTATAATGAAGAAAGATTGCAAGTTCATGAAAATGATTGTAAGAATTTGAATTATTGTCGAATTAATCTACCTGACTCGCAGAACAACATTCTGAAATTTGAAGATTATTATAAAAGCGAAAAAGTTCCTTTTATTGTTTATGCTGATTTTGAATGTTTACTGAAGCCTACAATGAATGAGATTGCCTTCCAACTTCATGAAGCATATAGCATAGGATATTATATAAAATGTAGCTTTGATGACAGCTTATCTTTTTATAAGTCATATAGAAAAAATATCGAAGATGGACAGACTCCTGCACAATGGTTTGTTCAAGAATTAAAATCAATCAGTGAGGAAATTGATAAACTCTACAAGAATCCGAAACCATTAAAACTTACGGATTTAGAAGAATTATCTTTCCAAAGGTCAACCATTTGTCACATATGCCGAAAACTAATCCGTGATGAAGAACTCGCAGTACGAGATCACTGTCATCTCACAGGTCGGTAAGATATTAATTATAGTTATATTTCAATGAAAAAAAAAATTTACTTTATCATGCAAATTTTTTTAAAATATCTATTTTTTTTACATTAGTTTCAGAGGTGCAGCACATAATTCATGTAATTTGAATTACAAGTATTCAAAATTTATTCCTGTGGTTTTTCATAACCTCAATTACGATACACACTTCATTTTGAAAGAGATAGCCACATCTTCATTGATGGGAGGACGAGTTACGCTATTGCCACATAATAAGGAAAAATATATTTCTTTTACAAAATACATAGATGGCAGTGACCTAAGTTTTAGATTCATAGATTCTTGGCGTTTTCTTCCTTCGTCATTAGAAAAACTTGCATGATACTTGGAAAATGTGCCGATATTGATAAAAGAGTTTCGAACTGATGGTTTTACAGATGAGAAAATTGATTTTCTCAAACGTAAAGGTATATTTCCATATGATTTTGTAGATGGATTGTATAAATTATTAGTTACGAAATTGCCAGAGAAAAATCAGTTTTATAACCAACTCACCGATTCTCATATTGCTGATGAAGACTATAAGCATGCTATTCAAGTCTGGAGTAAGTTCAATATAAGGACATTAGGCGAGTATTCGGATTTATACTTAAAAACAGATGTTTTACTATTGGCGGATGTATTTGAAAGTTTTCGAGAAACATCTCTCAAAGCTTACGGTTTATGTCCAGCTCACTTTTATACGTCTCCAGGCTTGACATTTTCAGCAGCGCTAAAAATGACGAAGGTAGAACTGGAGCTTCTTACAGATATAGATATGTTGATGTTCATTGAAGCAGGTATTCGGGGAGGAATAAGTCAATGCTGTAATCGCTATGCCAAGGCGAACAATCCATATATGGGCTCTTCGTATGATGAAAAACAGAAAATGAAAACACTTATGTACTTTGATATTAATAATCTTTATGGATGGGCAATGGTTCAATATTTGCTAGTCAGAAAATTCAAATGGGTAGAATATGAGACGAATTCAAACTTTTACAACGCACCGCCAGATTCAGTTATTGGATATATTGCTGAAGTAGATTTGGAGTATCCCGAGGAAATACACGATGCACATCGAGACTTTCCATTCTGCGCAGAGCATAGTGCGCCACATGGCTCGAAACAAAAGAAACTTCTCACTACTTTAAAGAACAAGGAGAGATATGTTATTTACTATCGAACACTCAGACAAGTGTTGGAAAATGGACTTCGACTGAAAAAAGTGCATAGAATTTTAAGTTTTGAGCAAAAGGCATGGCTTAAACCTTATGTGGAATTGAATACTCAAAAAAGAATGCAGGCTAAGAACGAATTTGAAAAACTTTTTTATAAATTGTTAATCAATGCTGTCTATGGAAAGTGCATTGAGCGAGAGCGGTCTCGAGTTGATGTCCGATTGGTAATTAAATTTACTGGTAGATATGGAGCAGAAGCACGCATAGCTCTACCAAATTTTCACAGCTGTGCTATTTTTGATGAGAATTTAGTTGCCATTCAAATGAAGAGAACGAGCATCACAATCAAGAAACCAATTTATGTTGGATTTTGCATTTTAGAATTATCAAAAACATTAGTTTATGATTTTCATTATTCGTATATGAAAAAGCGAGTTGGAGACAAATGCAAACTTTTGTATACTGATACTGATAGTCTCATATACGAAGTTGAGGATGTTGACATGTACAAAATAATGAAAGAGGACATACATAAATTTGATACTTCCGATTATGAAGAAAATAATCCGTTCGAAATTCCTCGAGTTAATAAGAAAGTTCCGGGTTTGATGAAAGACGAATGTAATGGTAAGATAATGACAGAATTTATAGGATTACGAAGCAAAATGTATAGTATTTCAATCGATGGAGGAGAAGTTATAAAGAAAGCCAAAGGTATAAAGTCCAGTGTTGTTAAAAAATCAATTACTTTTGAGGATTACCGAAGCTGTCTTCAGGATCTTACTATTATATACCGTGAACAGTGCAATATCCGTTCAAAATTGCATACTGTGCATACTGAAAAACAGAGAAAAATTGCTCTAAGTCCTCACGATGATAAGAGATTTTTATTGCCTGATAGTACAGATACTTTACCTTGAGGACATTATAAAATTGCAGAAATACAGATGGCGCAAGCTGCACTTGAAGTAGAGAGGGAACATGCAAGAAAAATAGCTGCTGAAAAAAAAGAAAAAGAGTGGGAGGTAGAAATGAGGAGGGGAGATACACGAGTGGAGATGGATGCTACAGAGAATGAAAGAGAGAGGGAAATTGAGAGAAGGGATGAAGCCACCAATGAAAATAGTGCAGAGCGAGTGGGGATGTCACTTTATGAAGGCGAGCAAATTATCATTGAGTATGATGTATTAAAGGAGTTCATGAATGACTGGCATCCATCAATGGAGGGGGCAAGATCCCAGGAAGGAGAAAAAAAGGATATATTACGAGTAGCAATGGAAAGGGCAGACATCGAAGTGGGGAATGGGCTATATCAACCAATGGACCACAATGAGGAGCGCATTCAAGTAATCGAAGAGCTTGAGGACGATAAACCTTGCACAAAGAAATCTAAAATCGACTAACTTTTTAAGTAAGTTACAATTTATTTTTTTTACCAAAAAACATTATTTTTTTCCATCAAAATTTTTTTCTAACAGAAATTTTTTATTTTTTTTACTTTTTCATGTTTTCAGAATGGATTTATCTGCACTAAACAAGATTGCTGGAAGCGACTTCCTGCCAAGGAAGAAAGTCACAGACTTAGAAAAAGACCAGCAGTACATGGTGACTTCACTGAAACAAGTCAAGACAAGATTTGGAACCAAGGTCGTAGCAGATTTCGACCAAAGCTTCCAAGTCTTCTTACCAGAGAAGATTTCATCTGCAATCTTAAAAGATGAAGAATTTTTCTACAATCTCTGTGATAATGCAAATAAACTGCGTTTGATTGCAATATACCTGGGAGGATCTTCTTTTAAATTCGATCGGGCTTAAAATAAATAAAAATATACTCGTCAAATTATTTTTCAAACTATTTATTGTAAATTGTACATAATAAGAATACATGAATAAATGAAAATTATTAAACATTATATAATTGTTTTTATTTATCACCACCATTTATAATTATTATATTTATATTGAATCATAAAAAGAAAATTTTAATAATAAAAATATTTTATATATAACTTAAATTAATGAACATAATAAAATTAAATTTTTTTCCTTTTTATTTATTACACTGAAATACGTGGTAAAATACATCTTAGCTTATTCAAATAATCTCATTTTTATCTATCCAACTATTATGCTTGCTATTTAGACCTAACCACTTAACATATACACGTTTACCACTTTTCTTTAAAACTTTTTCTACCAAATAAATTTCTGGATACATAGTCTTTTGAATTTCCGTTTCATAAAAGCCGCCGGAGACTGGTTCATCATAATAATCTTTGACATGGTAAGTTATGGGATTGGTTTTTACAACTCTTGTTATTGTGAAAATTTCAGTTGACCAATTTGGTGTATAACCTTTTTCAAAAACTTGTTTTATCTTACTTATTCGCACTTTATCTCCTACTTTGAATTTTGGTTTTTTACAGGTCTTTTTTCAGTTGGGTAATTTTTCTTGATTTCTTTTTCATTTACCTTCGTAACGTTTTCAGGCTCGATTCCTATTGTCCGATGTTTTCTTGAATTGTATGCTTTCACTAACTCAGGCAGAATATCCAACCATTTATAACTTCCTTGTTTGCTGAATTCTAACCACATTGCATTTTTTAAAGTTCTATTAAAGCGTTCACATATGCTTGCATGAAGATTACTATGTGAAGAGTAGTGATTTATCTTGTACTTTTTCATAAGATTCTGAAAGTTTGAATTGTAGAATTCTTTTCCTTGGTCAGTTTGTAAATTCGATGGCACCCGTTCTTGTTTTAATATTGACTTCATAGCTAGAGTAACATCATTGCCACTCTTCGATTTGACTGGTACAGCCCATGCATACTTTGAAAATATATCTATGACAGTTAGTAAGTAGCGAAAACCTTTGTTTTCCTTGAAATAAGGTATCATTTCTATAAGGTCAGCTTGCCAAGTCTCATCTAATCCGCGTATGTCATATTTTCTTCGCTTGTACTTTCGACGTGCTGGCTTGTGTAGCTCTTCAACTACTCTTTGACGTTCCATCTTAAACTTCAACTTTAGCAATATCCGATCGTCTATTCATTTCTTTAATTATATATTCAATACTTGCAAAATTTCGTTGAGTCATATCATAGACATAAGTTAATTTTTCGTCTATTTCTGCTTTATATATTTCAACTTTGTTCTCATATTCTTGTATAGCTTTAGCAACTTCTATAATTTTAGAAGATAAGTAATCAACTTCTTTCTGTAGGATATTATTTAGTGAATTCAAACTAATGGCATCATTTGGATCATTAGCCTCTCCAATATTGCAAAGCCGCTTATTTTCTAAATCAAAATCACCATCTGATGTAACATTGAATCCAATACCTCGAGGACCACGACTCACTTGCGAGCCCTCAAGTTTTCTTCCAAACACATCGAGACTCATGATACTACTATTGATTTGAAAATTGTGTACGTCAATATATATGCCCAGCTTCACGTAGTTCCTCTATGATTGATTGGATTTCATTGTTGTGATTATTATTTCCAGCAGATCGTTCGGCTATCAATAATCGCAGTCTTTCGACAAGCTCATTCGGATCATCCCAGTAGACTAGATCTATGGAAGTATTCTTTTTTGCTATTTTATATTTAGGTATGAGACCCCCTCCGCTGGTAGACATTCTACTACGATCACTGCGGAACATTGGTGCTATGATTTTTGAATATTTTCTACTCTTCGAAGAGCGTATATTCTCACTTTTGCTATGTCTTTTTCTATGGGCATTTGTTGCTTCCAGGATAATGCGATAGTTCTTGCGATCTGTTGTACTCAAAAGATTATCATCTGGTTCTTTTTTGAAAAGCAATTCCATTAGACCATTGCTTTTAGGAAAACTTAAATCTTTCACTTTTATCATTTTATCATCAAATTGAATTTGTGAATCACCCATCATGTATACCCCACTGACTTTTCTCACTCCGTATATGTTATCGATTTTGCTGCGGCTTCCATTTAGCATTAATAAAAAGTCTGTCGGTTCAGTTTCTTTATGCGCAGATACAAATGGTGAATATATAGATTTGAATGATGAATTTGCAGAATTGAATAATGAATTCATCATTGTGCTATTTATCGGAGAAAAATCATCGCCATTAGAAGCATCATTATCAAACGCCGAACCCGAGTTATTAATATCGTTTACAATATAACTTGATTCATCAAATCTCAATCTTTTTTTTGCAGATTTTCTGTTACTGTCTATGGCCTTAATGTGATTAGAACGTGACACACTTTCAGTTGTCGAATCGACAAGCTTTTCAAGTGGTGTAATAACTGGTTTTAAAGTATCACCAATAACCTTTTCAAAATCATCTCTCTCCTTTTTTAACAAAGAGTATTTTTTTTTAATAGCCTCGCGTGCTCGTAAGAGCTCGCTAAGAACACTTTTTTCTTTCTTAAAGTCAGGCATGCTGACAAGATGCTGTCTACAATCAAACTGCAAAGATTAAGATTTATACTTCCTTTTTAATGGCAAAACAGTCAAATCCTTTTCTATATCTACCATCATTCATTGCTCTATCTTTGTCAATAACAACAAATCCATACTTGTCATTCTTCCAGCATTCTGTACAAAGATTTCGAAATTCATTTAAAGTTAAGTCAGTATTCACATGGTCTTCATAGATATGTTTAAGATTAACATCATCTTGACGATAAATTACCATCAAATTAATATTGTCCCTGATGAGATGTTTCGGTATATGAGCATATGACTGACATAGATAAAAGCTATCTACACTTTTGTGTCTCTCCATACAGAAAAAAGCTCTGACGTTATCCTGCTTCTCACAAGCCACATCATCCAAAATCATAATTGAATTAGGTAGGTCTTCATCTGGAGACACTACAGATGCATGTTCACTGAACGATAGATATGATATACCTTCAATTGGTTCTAAAACTTTTTGAAGAAATTGGTATTTCGGTTGATTTAAGGATTTAGAGTATACATACAAATTTTCAAATCTAAGACCATTAGGGTGTGTAATTAGAGCTAATAAACTATTAGTTTTTCCACAGTTCGATGGGCCACAAAATACTGCTCGTATATTATCTGGAAGTAACTCTCCATGTCGCTTTTTTCTTTTCGTTTTCTCAAAATCAAAGTTTCGGACGGGAAGTTTGACGTTCTGCTCAGTAAAATCCATGTTTACGTAACAAAGTCAAATCTAAGATTGACCTTTTCTAAATATAAACGCTTGTTTTATATTTTTGATCATCAGTTGTAAATCAACACTCGAAGAGAGATGCTCGTACACAAATCACAGAAGCACCCTAAGGGTAAAGGGTTACTTGATAAAGTAATCAATAACTTACCTATTGAAATGCATATTCCTGGATATCAATATTGTGGTCCCGGAACAAAACTGAAAAAGCGTCTAAAAAGAGGTGATACAGGTATCAATCCACTTGATCAAGCATGCAAAGAACATGACATATCTTATTCTGATAAAAATGCTGATCGAAAAGTAGCTGACATGAAGCTCGCTTATAAAGCTTGGCAGCGTGTTAGAGCCAAAAATGCAAGTCTTAGCGAAAAAGCAACTGCTTTTGTTGTTGCAAATGCTATGAAATTAAAAGGAAAGACAGGAATGGGTGTAAAATTGAGTAAATTAGTAACTGCAAGTAAAAAATCATTAAAAACAAGTAAACATTCTCGCAAAGTTATACAGTCCGCTTTAAAAGGTGCACGTGAAGCTCTCAAGATCGTTGGCGGTAAGAAAAAAATTATCATTCCACGTATTCTACCTGTTCCATCAAAAATAGGTGGCGCTCTGCCTTTTCTCACACCATTGTTCGCAGCACTAAGTGCAACTGGTGCTCTGGCTGGAGGAGCTGCTGGAATAGCTAAAGCAGTAAATGAGGCTAAAGCTGCACAGAAAAATTATGAAGAAAGTAAGAGACATAATAAAACTATGGAAGCTATTGCTCTAGGAAAAGGTCTCTATCTTAAACCATATAAAACTGGAATGGGATTATTTATGAAACCTCATATCGGTAATGGTCAAGTTAAAAAAAAAAAACTTCGATTTAACTTTGCCAAATCGTGCACTGACTGACTATGATCTTATAAAGTATGCTCGTATG
This sequence comes from Anastatus disparis, assembly GCA_017163975.1. Taxonomy (NCBI): domain Eukaryota; kingdom Metazoa; phylum Arthropoda; class Insecta; order Hymenoptera; family Eupelmidae; genus Anastatus; species Anastatus disparis. The sequence continues at coordinate 2,447,658 of JAFFSR010000393.1, forward strand.
ATGCAAATCCCATATTTTCGAGGTGTTTTCATAAGAAATAATCTACCTTCTGATGGCCCATGGCATAACGAATCTGCTATAGTTAACTTAGATGATTTTCAAAACAAAGGCACTCACTGGGTATGTTATCGAAAACGAGGTTCTGAAGTGATTTATTTTGATAGTTTTGGTGATCTTAAACCCCCTATAGATCTCATGTTATATTTTAACGTGAAAGAAGTGAAATACAACTATAAAAGATATCAAAATTTTGACTCATTTATTTGTGGACATCTTTGTCTTCAACTCTTGTGTGAAAGACTATAAAAGAAGAGTTTTCAGACAAGCAGGATCATTCTTTTTCAAACAGTCATGGAAGATAGTTTCACTTTGAGTCTTTCAGGCAAATCTTCTATCTTAGAAGCGCAATATTTTCCTTCAATAGAACTACCACAGCATAAGAATTTTGTTTTGGGTTTAGTTGAACTTTTAACATTCAACTCGATTCCCAATGTTGACGATTCGAATAATAAACTTCATATAAACGGAGAGAAGATTATTATTATTCCTACTGGCAGTTATGAAATTGATGCTATTAATCAATTTTTGCAAAAAGATTTGAAATCTAAAGACATCGAGTTTTCCTTGAAAGCTAACAACAATACTCTCAGAAGTGAAATTTATTGCAGCCATCAGATAGATCTTAGTCCTCGCGATTCAATAGGCAGTCTTCTCGGTTTCACTCGTCGCGTTCTTCATGAAGACATTCATCACAGCTCTGATTTACCTGTGAAGATATTGAAAATAAACGCACTCAGAGTAGAGTGTAATATTACTACAGGTGCTTACATCAACGACAAAAAAGTTCACACGATCCATGAGTTTTTCCCAAAAGTTCCTCCAGGATATAAAATCATAGAAGTTCCATCGCATGTCATATATTTACCACTCAATGTTAAAAGTATAGATCATCTTCAAATCCGAATCGTTGATCAAGACGAAAATTTAGTGAATTTCCGAGGAGAGGAAATTACTGTTAGACTTCACATAAAATCTGTATAATGGGAATTGTTTATAATTCAAGTGTGCATATAAGTCAGCCATCATGTCAACCCACCATCAGTCGTCCAAAGGTACTCAAACCGTTAACACGGAAGAGCATCTAGTTTCTCAAAAGCATAGGTCTCAAAGTACGTGGAAAAAGATAAATTGTATCATTCTCTGCTGCTTTCAGAAAAATGGACGAAATTCTAAGCATTCAATCAGGTGTCGCATTCGATGAGTCTATTGCTCATTATGAGGTTCACGCACATCAACCATACTCCACATTAAGTTTCAATAACAGTGATGAAATCCGTATTTCTATTCAGCATCAAGATTTATGCCTCTTACCATCATGTAGTTACATCCATGTATGTGGAAAATTACAAAAACCGGATGGACAAGCACTAACTAAAACTAATTTCGTTAACAATGGCATTTGTCATCTGTTTGATGAAATTCGATATGAACTTAATGCTGTAGAGATAGATAAAAGTAAAAATGTTGGTCTGAGTAGTCTCATGAAGGGATGCACTTCATTTAATCCAAATCAGACTTTAACATTAGAAAATGCAGGCTGGCTTGGTGTTGAAGAAGCAAACAAAACAATTGTAGATGATCATGGAAATTTTGACGTTTCTATCCCTCTAAGTATGATTTTAGGCTTCGCAGAAGATTACAAGAAAATTGTTGTTAATATGAAGCATGAACTCATTCTCACAAGATCAAGAAATGACCTGAATGCTATAATGCAGGAAGGTACTGTAGCCAACAATGCAACCACATATGAACCTTATCAAATAAAAATATCAAAGATAGAATGGTTAATGCCATATGTTATTGCATCAGATAAACAAAAAATCCAGCTGTTAAATTTCATTGGCAAAGATAATCCTATTTCTATGAGTTTTCGTTCATGGGAGTTATTTGAATATCCTCTTCTTCCAACAACAAATAAACACGTCTGGACGGTAAAAACTTCAAATCAATTGGAGAAACCACGTTTCGTGATTCTTGGATTACAATCGGGAAAAAAAGGTTCAAGATCTAAAAATGCCAGTCGCTTCGACCACTGTAATATTAGTAATGTGAGACTTTTCTTGAATTCGCAATATTATCCGTACAACAATCTCAATCTTGACATATCTAAGAATCAATTTGCTATTCTCTATGATATGTATGCTAATTTTCAGAAAAGCTATTACGGAAGAGATTCACAGCCATTGTTGACAAAGTCTCAGTTTATCAACTTTGAACCACTCATAGTTATTGACTGTTCACGACAAAACGAATCTCTAAAGAGCACTCCTGTCGATGTACGTCTAGAATTTGAGTCTTAAAATGACTTTCCAGCTAATACTTCAGCTTATTGCATGATCTTACACGATCGCATCATTCAGTACAATCCTATTAGTGGAGATGTTCGAAAGCTTGTCTGAATTATCTTCACTTTTACGTAAAAAATTAACATTTCGAAATGGAATATGCGGTAGACATGATTGGTTTTAAGCAAATGGGTGGTGAATATGTTCTAAAGGAAATAGCAATCATTCCTCTCAACGACAGTGGTGTCCTATCGTTCATCTATTCAAAAAACCTTTTTCGTGGAAAAGGCTCTCTGACGAATTACAAGAAGAAAACATTCGCCTCAAACATAATCACGGAATAGCTTGGAATACTGATGGGCTTGACTACTCTCAAATTGCAAACTTACTTCGTGAATATTTACATGATGCTACTAAAATTTTTGTTCTGAATGAATTCAAACGTAAATGGCTGTTACGATTCAAATTTCCTGCTTATAATATCAATCAATACGGCTATCCATCAAAACCATCTTTCAAGTGTGTTACCATATGCACAAACCATAATCCAATTTATAAAACTGTCTGTGCACTACACAATGTCAAACTCATGAAATTATTCTATCTCTCAGAAAATCATTTGTAAGAAAAAAAGACAAAAAAAAAAAGAAAAAAAAAAAAAAGTAGTAGAAAACGCTATAGGCATTCTGGATCACTTTCGGATTCTAGATCACTGAGGTGATCTACAATGCGTACTTTCTGGATCACTTTGAGGAGAGAGGGGGTGATCCAGAAGGAACCTGATCCAGTATGCTTATAGCTTATCTACTGGTAAAACCTTTTTAAAAGGGCCGCCCTAACACATGGCGCCCTTGCGTGGGACAATCGAGTAAAAGGACTGCAGGGATTGTGATTTTTTTCAAAAAAATAATAGAAAAAAATCGGAATCTTTGTTGTTTCGTGCGTTTGACGCACTGACACGTAAGTGTTTAGCGATTAAGCTCGCGACCTGTCGGGAAGGAGTAGATTAAATTAAATTAACTCTTCAACGTAGCTTTATAAATATTTTAAAAGGGTTAGGAAGGTATTCATAAGGAATTCTTTTTTTTTTCTTTTCAAAAAGTAATCATAATCCAAAGTATTCATAAGTTATTCAAGAAGTTTACTTTTGAAACACTGATTTTCTAGTAATTTAGTCACTTTCAAAAATCGAAAGATGTAATGGATATTTTATTGCTTTTCAGATTGTTTTAAAATCATTTTTAATTTTGATTTTCATGAAAATTCCAAATTGAAAACTTGAAATTCCTGATAATTTTATAAGTTGTAAAAATTCAATTTAATTAATCATGTAATAATTTAAATATTTTTTATCTATTTCAAACAAAAAAATTGTTAACATTTTATGAAACAAAATATATAAATATTTTAAGTGTGTTTCAAATAAATTCTCATTTTGAGAATTTAAACAAATATCCAAACGTTCTTCAATTTAAATTAAATTAACCATGACTTCACAAAAAAAATTGCTTTTATTAAATTAAGGTATCTCTTGAATAGTTGGTGAATTTTTACTTAAATTATTCAAATAAAAATGTAGTTTGGCTAATATTATTAACCCTGAATAATTAATTGGCAAATTTACTAACATTTCTTATGCCTATACCGATGAACATGTACAAGTTTCGAGAATTAATTAACAGATGAGTTGGTAGCCAAGTAGGCTAAGTCATGGGCAACAGTTTTTTTTTTTCTTTCATTTGGTTTGACATCCTCAAGAACCGTAGTTCGAATCTTGAACAAATAATTTTTTTTTAAATTTAATAGCTTATTTTCAATCAATTATAACATTTTTGTTTTTCATAACCATGTAAAATAGAAGGATTATTTATAATTTGATGATTAAAAAAAAAGAGAGTATTTTGAAAATGTGATTCAATCAAAAGAGTTGTTTGTGAGTTCTTTGTGAATGCTTTAAAAACTAAAGTGGTTGGCAATCGCGAGTAAACATAAGCAATCATTATTAATCTTATCAAATAAATTATTTAGTTTTCATAAATAAAGAATTAGATCTTTTAATAAGAAAATAGTCAATTTTCATACACATGTATTGGTGTAAAAAAAAAAATAATTGCTGTTTGATGGAAAATTAAAGTTATTTTAATTATACAAGAAAAATTATCTTATTGATCTTTATTTCTTTGAATTATCATTGATTGCTCATGATTATTATTTTTCATTTTATTTATATTTAGAAGTGTTTAAAAATAACGAAATTTCTATATTAATAAACCATAAATATGCGAAATTACCCTAAGTTACAACAAGCGTTTCGTAGTATAACCGGTAGCGTCGATGCCTCGCATCTAGTAGGTCGTAAGTTAGCGCCCGAATCAGCTCAGAAAATTTTAAGCGTTTTAATAGGTGATATAATTTTAGTAGGTTAATCATTGAATTAATTTCACGTTAGAATTAAGAAGCAAAACAAGGAAGAAAGAAATGTTATTTCTCCTTTATTACTGAATTTTGGATTTTCATTTTCTTAGCATGGGTTTGCAAATTTATGGGTACAACCTGTTCAATTTTAATGGTTAAATTTTTTTTTTTATAAGAAAAAAGAGAAAATTAAAATTCCAGGCAATTTCCTGGGATGTTTTCTTTTATTTTGTTGTTATAAGTACTCTTGATTGCTGCCTTAATTTTCTTTTCGTCTAGTGCAGTCGGGACTCGAACCCACGAGCCTGCTGTAGTTATTCTAGATATTAAAATGATGAATTGCAATATACATATATATATATATAATTCTATAATATACATCTATATATACATATATGCTTAATTACTATGTATTTTCTATTTTTTTTTATCCTCAATTTTAGCCATATCGGCTATTGCGGAAGGGTACGAACAGTGATGAGTAGGCCCATCGCTTAGTAGTTGCCGGAAACAATAGTTCGATCAAGAGTAGGCCGCGACAAAACAAAGGGGAGTGAACGAATTGGAATCTCCCCTCGTTCTAAAAAATTTTCAGGTGGACCAGGAGTATATAGTAAATACCGCGACGAAAAATGTTTATTTTCTTTAAAAACAAATAAAAAAAAAAACAAAAACTATTTGCCATCCGCTCGTTAACCTGCGCTAAATACGCGATCTGACCCAATAAAACATTAAAAACAAGAAAAAAATAAACAAAAAAAGAAACTAGCAACGAAATTTTTTTGACCCAGCCGCGTTCGCGAGGGAATCATCATCGTTGATTCCAAAGAAATCCCTTAACTATAAACTGCTTAATTTTCTCTAAAGTAGAAAATTGAGGCAGTAATCAAGAGAGTGTTTCCGCAAGGAAACAAGGATTTTTTTAAAAAAGAAAAAAATGTACCGAAAAAGAAAAAAAAATGATTTAAATAATATTTTCTTTAGCGATTTCAGTAAAAATTTAACTATTTTAAGTATTCGATTTTTCCGTGCGGGGAAAACTAAGTAAAATTTAGAGATGTTAGCGTAGAACAGATTGTGTTCTAAACGAGAAAAAAAAAAATGATAAAATTGAAAGTTCGTGTCAATAACACATTATATAGATGCGAATCATTATATATATAATAAATAATAACCTTTAATAATAAACTTTTATTGGCTTAACAATAAGAGAAATAGTACTTAGGGAGATTCGGTTTACCTGTTTTTGGTGCGAAGGTTCAAGGAAAACCCTAAACTTATAATATTAAAGATTTTTCTTTTCTAAAGGAAGAAGGGATCTTCGTTCTTGAGCAGTTTAAGACAGCTCAACAAAACTACCAAACGAAAACCATACCTACAGCTAATAAAACTTTCCCCCTGGAGGTAGAAAGGTTCTTTGGAAAAATAACTAACTATAATGAAACCTATAATATTTTAAATAGTAATAATAAAATGCAAAATTGTTAAATTTTAACAAAATTTTAATAATAAATTCTCTGTGCCGTTTAAATCAAATTAAATAAATAAAAAAATCAGATTTCTAATTTCAACCTTTAACATAAAACTAAAAGAAAAAGAAATCCAACAATATAATAATCTTTGAGTAATTTAAATTAAAACTTGAAAATTAATGCGTAATTTGTCATCCAGTATAAATAATCAATTTTAATAAAAGTAAAGAGACAATTTTAATGAAAGATCGCGATCCATTAGGATTGAAATTTTTTATTAGAAGGAAAATTTGTTCAAAGTTAATAAATTGAAATAAATTTAAATTATAAAACGTTCTTTTCAGTTAACCGGGTGAACATTAAACCAAAGTTTTCTTATCGTGAATGTCATTGCGTCATGCAGTGCAAACCATAACGTATTTTCACATAGCTTCGTATAGACTAATACACAGTTACATCCGGTCGAGTGAAAAATAAAAATATCAAGTTCTAGTTTGAAGTTTAAAAGAAAAATATCTTATTACATAAATATTCTGGCTACACAGAACTAATCTTTGTTGGTCTCACACGAGTCAGCAAGTAATAAAGAGTGTAACTTAACCTTTTAAGGACGGGACTGGTCGATATATCGACCACTTAAGTATCATAATATTTTTGAGTGATTTTGAGGATAATATTATGTTAAAACACTCAAAAATATTATGATACTTGAGTGGTCGATATATCGACCAGTCCCGTCCTTAAAAGGTTAAGAAATTAACTTCGAGATAAATACAATGCGTTCCGAACACGTGCAAACGCAAGCGTGTCTTAATGATGACTAAATAGTGCAACTTAAAGAAAAATCTAAAAACTTTATATAAAATAATTTTTGAATAAATTTCTCGTTCATTTTATTATTATTAAATTTTCTTTTTCTAGTAACATATAAAATTTTTACATTGTAATTAAATGTTAAATCAACGCTCATCTTCCTAATAATTAAAGACATTGATTTTAATTGATAATTAATAAACATAATAATTACAACCTATTACTGTTGTTGCATTTTCATTACTAATAATAATAAATAAACGGAAAATTATAGAAATGATGTTTTGTTTTAAATCAATAAAAACTTTAATATCAAATAAAATTTTTCAATTAAAACATTAAAACCTTATTATAATTATTTTGAAATCGAACTTTTCCTTTTCTCTCCGGACTGGAGAATTACAGTCAAACAAATTACATTGTTAAAAAAACCAGATATTTCCAATATACATGGAAATATGTCATTCTTTGAGTGCTTCATAAATGCCGTACTTGAACCTTCGCATTACAGAGTACAGATATCGAGTAGGCAGGTATAAAATGCGTAGCAAGCATAGATTTATAACCTTGAAAGAGCATAGGAATCCTGTGTGAAAGCATGTGGTTTTGGAAATGCCCAGTTAATGCCCGTTTGAAGATTATTAACATTTCTCAAAATAATGCAATTTTGAGAAAAAGTTTTCAAGTTTCCTAAAAATTATTCTATATAAGAATGCACTAGTATTGGAGGAGATGGGTCCCTTTCGCTTCTAGTGACCGGACCTCTGTGAAGTTAATAAATTCAAATTTTAAAATACAAATTACTAAATCAAACGTAATAAAGTTTTAAATTTTTCTAAACAAATATTACTATAATAACGGTTGAAGTAGATAAAATTAAATTTGGTAAGAAAAAGAAAACGATGTGCTAATTTTAAAAGCTTCAAAACATTCCTTATATATATATATATGTTTCCAAAATCCTTGGAAAATATTTTAACCTTATGTACAAATCATTATTTTTATTAATCCATATTTTAAGTCCTTCAAAACATTTAATAAATTCCGATCAAAGTTTAATCAAAGAATAAAATTCACAAAGCAATACGGTAACATAGTAGTTAATATAATTAAATCTATCATTTACACCTTAAAATTTTCTTTAATAAATTATAGTCAAAGCATTATCGAAAACCCAAAGAAATAAATTCAACTCAAAAATAATTCTAGTAAAATGTAACAACAGTAATTTTAAGATGCTAATAAAAGTTAAAATTATTTTTAAAATTCGAAAATATGTAAAAAAAACTACAAATTTGGTAAAAATTTTACATCAAAAATAATAAATATGAATTATATAAATATTTAACTCGAATAAAGAGACATTGACAAATTAATAAAAATCATTAATATTTAAAATTTAAAAATAATATCTATGAATAAAACCAGGCAAGCGTAAAACGTACTTGCTTTCGAACAGTGAGACTGAAATTCTTTGCGCGCGATAACGCACATTTCAATCTCTACGTTGAAGTATACGTTGTATGTGCTAGCGTGCTTGGTTAAAGCAGCTCGAGTTTGAAGCAAGGTGACGTCATGCTGGCTTGTGCTTACAGTACGCTCTAAGCTTAAAAGCCTATCCACTTTATGGTAGCTAAATGAGTGCTGTTGGAAACCTTTTACTTTGAAATTAAAAACGTTTTCATCCCAAATAAATTTAATTTTGATAAAATATTGTTTTCCGCCATAATTTTGTTAGTAATTTTTTTTTTTGTTCAGATCAGAAAAGCCCCTTCACAATATTTTTTTAAACTAAATAATGCCACTTCAAACTTATGAATAGAATATAAAATGATTCATTGTGCACATAATATACTAATTTAGAATAAAATTCAATTAATTCAATCCTTTTAATAAATTCATAATTTTAATTTACACGCTCATCAATTATTAATAAAATTAAAATAAAAACTATGACAAAATTCAACTTAATTAATTACAATGAATATAAATTTGTTGAAATCAAATATAAAAGTTACAAACATTACTCTATTTAAAACTAAATAATTTGCATGTTATAAAAAATGATTCTTAAATATTAGTTAATTTTATCTATAAAATTCTAGTTTTTTGTACCGCGTCCTCATTAGCCGATGAATAATTTTAACATAAAAATCTTTGCACAAATTGTACAATCGCAGATTATTCCAATAAGAATACCATACAATTAAATTTTAATAAATAACTTTTAAGGAAACAATATATAACACCACAAACAAAAGTTTGAAATAAAATTATTTACTAAATTACATTTCAAGAAGATAAAACCCCTTTAACAGAAAATAAATACGGGAGTAATAATATACTCCTATAATTAATGAATGTTTTGTTTAGAAGTTTAAGAAAACCTGAAACGTCCCAAAATTAAGAGAATTTTTCTTTTCTTTACTTAATTAAATTAATAAATCTAAATAAACAAAATCATTATCGACAATATTGAACGTAAAATTACAAATTTTACATTTCAATTATAAATAAGTTGTTTTATTATAACATTCACATAAAATAGAAAACTTATCATAAAAGAGAAGGCTGAAAACAAAAGATCTTGAATTTCAAACTTAAAAGAAATATAATGCGTTCACACGGCGGGATTTTGATCGCTGGAGTGAGGGGATTCATTTTCACCGAGAATTAAATATAAAACCACGAGTTTCGTGCTGAACTGTAGCAAAGTACAATTGGATATTCTCTTATCTAACTAAACTTAATGCTTTTACACATTTAATTCTAAAAAAACCTGCGAGATGCGAAATAATCAACTAAGTTAAAATATACAAAACACTCGTAAACTAGTGTCTATGCGATCCGTAGTTAAGCGACATGAGAATTTTAGAGATAATATAAATAACTTGTTGCAAGCATGACGAGAAAAGTCTTGTCTTGAAGTTTCTATAACATTTTAACTTGAATTTTGATCAACGAGTTTTCTGTTGACGCTTCCTTTCATCTAAGGTGCTAACCTTGTCCTCGAGGGGAGACGTTAGCAGTGACAAATTAAAATATTTAATTAATTTTTAAAAACAAATTGACTTCCTCGCCATGCACTAACAAGGATAATAAAATTTCATAGAATACTAAAGGAATTTGATATGCGCTAAAATATAATAAAAATAAAATTCCGAAAATAGGGAAAATCTCTATATGCGAATCATACAATGGTTAATCCAATTATTTTAAAAATAAAGTGAAATTAAAAGTAGTTTCAAAATTATTAGAATTAAGATAGAAAAATGCATGCAAATTTGCTCGCATTAATTAATAGATTAAGTACAAAAGCATCAATCACCTGCGATATTTTTAAATAAATAGCAAATTATCTGTAGATAAATAAAATGCTCGCCAATTCGCAAGCATTTATCCAAACGATTTCTAGTAAACAATAGCAATTCGTACGACTGATAAATTAAGTTGGCAAATAAATCTAATATATTGCCAATTTTTAAATTTAAAGTAAGTGATTTAACAAAATCCAATTATATCATTAACCTTATGCGTACAAGTGATAACGTGATTGGAACCAAAATAAACTAAAGATTGTTTTAAAAATTCAAGCTAAAATACTATTTAATCAAACACGCAAATTTGTTGCCATGCGGTACTAAAATTTTTTTTTTAAAAAAAAACCTAAGCATCAACTTAAAATCTTAGAGAAACTTTCTAGAAATAAAAGCATTTAAGCAATTTAATAGTATACAATCACATTAAATCCTCGCGCTAAGATTGAAATAACTTTTATAACAATTTTTCCGGTCGATAAAACCTCTAAAAAAAATTACCGATATGATCACCGAAGTCTGTACTTATCTATTACCATCCGTGCGGAATAACTTATGGTAACGATCTATAATCAATATCATTTATGGTAACTCCAATTTGAATTTAGTATCTACCGCTAAACCAAAAACTATTAAAACTCTAAACTAAGGTAATTCAATTTCGACTTTAACAATACAATTCGATAATTAATTATGCAAAGACTTTTTAATCACTTTCATTATTTGTTCTCTATCTGTTTTCCATTATTTTAAAAATAAATTAATATTTATAATAATAACTAATAAGTAACCAAATCACTAGGCATTCTTCGAATAAAAGTTTTTGTTTATGAATTACTGCAAAATAAATTATATGATCTACCTGTATACCATTATAATACTCAACTAAATTTACAAATCAATATTAAACAGGTAATTTAACAGTAAAACACTTAAACAGAAAAATAAAAGAAATGTTTAAAAATTACAAGCTAAAATTGCTCGAATATTTTAATTTAATAATGTAAATCATTCTGTTACGTAAATACTAATAATTAATGCACATTCACAGTTAACTCTTTATTTTAAATAATTTTGAAACTAAAAATTGAAACAACCTCGATATATTTTAAATCAATTACAATTTGTATTTATAGTTAATCGTAATCGGTATAAAAAAATTAAAGTATTATTAAACCCCTTGTATTTAATTAAAATTCATATGTTACAATATATATATAAAAATATAATAATTTTCAGGCTATACCGTAGAACTCAACGTCTTCTGTTACCAACGTTAATTTCGAAATTTAATGCTTACTAATAATATAAAAGAATGCTGCATGCCGAAATATGATAGAAATTTAACGCGATTTGTCGTTTAAAATTAACTGTCGTTCTCACGTTGTCACCTAAAACAAGTAAGGCGATAAAACAGCGTTGCACTAACTGTATGCTTCTCCCGTGGTATTATAACTAGTATTTCAAATATGCATCCCATTTAGTCTTAACCATTTGTAGCATGAAGTATTTAAGATAGGTCTAATATTATAATAGAACCGTAGTAGCTTAATCCTTAATATTAAGTTTAACAAATTCAAATTAATTTTGGGCGGAGTCACTAAATAACTTTTTAAATCTAACCACGTTGAAATATAGTAATATTTTTCAATTTCGGAATAGTTAATAGCGTATCTACTGGCGAATATTTCACGAACATTAAACAAACGTCTAATCGGATCTTTCTAACTTACATAATTAGTTTTGTAATACAATTTTATAAAAAAAAAAAAGGAAAACACGAATTAATATAAAAGCTGCTTTATTGTTATAATAGGACTCTTGCACTAAAGGCGCAGGAGAAGGAAAAAAATTAGTTGAGAGTAGGATTTCTTGTACTAAGGTTCAAGAAAAACAATAGGAAAGAAAACGGTACCTAGACAACTGCAGTTAGTAAGTTAGGATAGGAAATATTTGACTTTCATGGTAGTGGGCAGATGGTCCACGCACGATGGCTTATAGGACATGACTGATCACCATGTTCTATCATAGAAAAAGCAACCATGATTAGTCGAATCAGATGTGCGACTCGAGTATAAAGCGAAAAACTACGAAATGAAAAAGAATACAAATTGAATTATAAAAAAAATGAGATACAAAATTGAATACAAATGAATTGAAAATGAATGCCATCCCGATGCTTTTTGTTAAGGTCGTGAGATGATGATTATTACCGGATGCTTTTTGTTAAGGTCCGATGAAAAAATAAAAATTACAAAATGAAGAAATATGAAGAAAATCGCGTAGCTTAATCTCGTATACTATTTGTGATTACTCACTGTAGTATAATTAAGCCGTCGGGTACGCGCTGGGGAGCACAGATGCAATAAGCATACCCTGGCCGGTTGATATTCGAGCGCTATTTGTGATCACCCACTGTAGCATAATTAAGACGTCGAATGCATCGCAAGGGAGTACAGATGCCCACAGCATACGCTTGCGAATGTTATTCGAGCACTATTAGGGAATACAGATGCCCACAGCATACGCTAATAGTATAACTAAGGCAAAATAATTACAAATACAAAAAGAAAATAAAGGAAACAAACAAGGAAATTACCAAGAATAAATAAAGAAGAAAAAAAAAAAACCCAAAAATTTACATAATAATCTTGTACTAAAGGTTCAAGATGAAATAAGAAATAAATATCTAAAAGGTGTAATGAATCAAAGGAACTGCACTAATCAGATATATACATAATGTTAAGAGAAATAAATCTTGTACTAAAGGTTCAAGATAGTAACAATGTATAATTACTTACGAAAACTAATTCCAAAAATATAATAAAGCAGCACTGTTAATTACCACGTAAAACGAATAAAATAAATTTCTTTTTGTTGAGAACTAATGTAGGCTTTTTCTCACGATAAGTTAAGATGATAAAATATCCTTTCGCTCAAAAGTTTAGGTTTCATACTTTTTATCTAAATATGTGACTCCGACACCAAAAACTGCAAGCGTAGAATCTACTGTTTCCAGTAAAAACGGTTAAGTAGAATAAAATTTGATGCGTTCCCATAGAAAAATGCAACTGCAGGGAGGGGAATTAGAGAAATATAATATTTAAAATTTAGTTATAAAGATGGCACACTTCGAGAGAGAGGGTACCTCTCCTACTAGATCATAAGTATATAAGCTACCTGGACAAGACAACGCGCATCAGTCTTGTTCCAGCAGCAATACAGTAACTCTTACCGAAATTTAATAATTATCATAAACTGAAAATCATTAGTTAGTGAATAAAATTGCAGTGTTAAAAATTAGCAGTTATATAGAGTGTTAGTTAACACCGTGTAGTGAATTCAAGTTTGACAAAAACTAGGATAAACCTAGGTAAAATCATTTTTTTTAATTATTTTATACTCTGGATATGCTACCATCGTATGTCCTAAAATAATAATTTTATTAATATTTAATCTATTTATTAATATAATACTATTCTTTTATATTTTAACTTAACTATAAATGTTCATATTAAAGCTTCTCTTTTATTATTCAATTAAATTTCAATGTTTACGTAATTTTTTTTTTCCTATGATGATACGTTCATCCAAGCGACGCAAATTGACCCGAAAGTGATTCAGTCAATCTTAACCTTCAATAAATAGAATATAGTAACAAATCGATTTACAAATAGATATTGGATTGGCCTTTAAATAAGTTGATGTTTAACAATAACTTCTAAATATTAATTCAAAAAAATAAAAAAAAAAGGTAAAACTATTGATCAGTTCTATCTTTATTCTAACTCCTAAGGCTGAAAACCTGTAAAAGTTCGAAATTAATTCAACACTTCTAAGGTATTCAAGGAGTTTTTGTCATATTGTATGCCATACCGAGGTATTACTATCATTCTCATCTTCTTTTATACCTAACCCGCAATAACTTTTTCGTGCAGTAATAATTGTAGATACTTATATTCAAACTGATTTTTTTTGAAAAAAAAATTTACTCCCTGTGTATTTACACTTTGGGAGTAATAAATTAATCTTCAGCCCGCTTAATAAATGGCGGTAAAATAAATAAATTCATTTTGATAAATTCTGTTAGATCTATCCGGACTATTAAGCACCAAAACAACAATTAAATATGATGTGATTAAGGTTACTTAAATTAATTCCTAAAGCTTTCCTAACCATTAAATTCCTATCCAAAACGTGTATCTTTTCTTTCATTTTCTCAAACCTTCCTAAAAAGTTATTAAAATGCAAAATATAAAATTATTGATCAACTTGAAATAATGTTGAACCAATAGCATCAGTTTATCTTTTTAATTATAACTCTTAAAATTTCGATCACAATGTGAATCATTAAATCTCGAGAACAAGCCAAACAGTCGTAAATTTATTTAACTTAAAATTGCTGAATACTCTCATATTATAACTTAAACATAAACCTCCGAGGAAATCTTTAACATTTTACCGAATTATTTAATTTTGATAATGTTACTACCTTCATTATTGCTGTCGATCAACATCTTCAATTTTCTCATATAAAACTTTTTTTTATATATCTATTTCTTGCTTTATTTGTTTTTCGTAAAAAAAAAGGAAAACATATATGGTTAAGAAATTCGCATTAAGTTATTCCAAGAACTAAATAATCATCAATAATTTTGTATCTAAATAAACGTACCCTAACAAACAAATAATTATAACTTTTAGTTTCCAATTCGTGCGTCAAAACATAGTAATTTGGTAATGTTGGAATCCTATTCCACATTAAGTACTCGCTGATTACCGGTTATGATCGATATTGATTTTATAATAATAGCAATATACTAACCTCAAGTACACATTCTTCTTTTAATTGAATTTTTAAACTATATTACTCTTCTGGAAAATCCGAACCCAGCGTACGTTTTAATATACAATTTCACTCACGCTATTTTTTTAAATTTTATTCTCAAATAAACATGGAAAAGTAAAAGAAACCATAAAAATGATTTAACTTAAATTCTATTTCACCACGCAAAAGAAAAATAAACTATTGATCAAATTCATAATAAATACTAGAGATTCGAGAGACTGCAATATCATTAACTATGCAATAAACATACACCTTATTGCATAACCTTAAACGGGAATCATGGTCTCAGACTCATTTCATTCTTAAATATTATTATAAAATTCTAGAATGTCCTTCTAAATAGTCTTCAAAACTAAACGATCCTGTTGAAACCTCCTAAATTTCCTAAATGGCTAATATCTATTTAACTCTTCTCCGTACATTACATTTAGAGCTTGTAATATCGTATCTCTCTTGCCATTCGCAATCGATAACAATCTATAAAGGATTTTACTTCTTTCAAATCGTTAGTTGACATTTTTTT
Source organism: Anastatus disparis (assembly GCA_017163975.1). Classification (NCBI taxonomy): domain Eukaryota; kingdom Metazoa; phylum Arthropoda; class Insecta; order Hymenoptera; family Eupelmidae; genus Anastatus; species Anastatus disparis. The sequence goes on from JAFFSR010000393.1 coordinate 2,463,392, forward strand.
TTGTATTAACAAAAAAAAAATACGGTACAAATATCCAATAATTTTACGTGGATACAAAAACTCACGTATCCGTTTGTAACAGTCTAAAGAAGAATAATCACTCTAACTCTACTCTATACTTGAGTAAATTTCGCCTCTTATTAGTTAATTTATTGTATTTTCTAAATAAATTAATCAGTCTCTAACTCTTCTCTAAATATGGCATTTAAAGCTTGTAATATCGTATCTCTCTTGCCATTCGCAATCGATAACAATCTATAAAGGATTTTACTTCTTTCAAATCGTTAGTTGACTTTTTTTTGTATTAACAAAAAAAAAAATACGGTACAAATATCCAATAATTTTACGTGGATACAAAAACTCACGTATCCGTTTGTAACAGTCTAAAGAAGAATAATCACTCTAACTCTACTCTATACTTGAGTAAATTGCGCCTCTTAGTAGTTAATTTATTGTATTTTCTAAATAAATTAATCAGTCTCTAACTCTTCTCTAAATATGGCATTTAAAGCTTGTAAAGTCGTATCCCTCTTGCCACTCGCAATCGATAACTATCTATAAAGGATTTTACTTCTTTCAAATCGTTAGTTGACATTTTTCTTTTTGTATTAAAAAAAAAAAAATACAGTACAAATATCCAATAATTTTACGTGAATACAAAAACTCACGTATCCGTTTATAACAGTCTAAGGAAGAATAATAACTCTAACTCTACTCTATACTTGAATATTTCGCCTTTTTCGTTAATCTATTATATTTTCTATATCAAATGTCAGTTTCTAACCCTCCTCATATATTTAATTGTAATACAATATAAATTCATTAATTTAATGACTTTGGTTTTAAACACCATTGGTTTAATATTCACTCTGACTAAGATTAATTGTCGGGGACGACAATAAACTTAGTAAGGGGGAGAGGTAAACAAGTGCCTGACTGTTTACCGTCTCGTCTGTCATTCCTGTTTTTCTGTTTGTTCATATTTTCTTAACAATCACCATACAGTTATACAGTTTCGACGTTTCTTAGACATAGCGCTATTTCTTATATTAATCACATTTTTTAATACTTCCAAAAAAAAGGCTTTGCAATAAAAAAAAAAAAAATGCAATAAAGCTGGAATTAAAGAATTTTTGTTAAACTTTTTATCATTTTGGTGAATTATCTAAAATAAACAGGCGTTCATTTATTTTTATAAAATTATTGCAGTTTCGAATCTATTATTTTTATATAAGGAAACATCCCTTTTGTCGAGACGTCAACGCTCCTCGAATTGACGTAGGTAATGACCAGGTGTTTCTTGGAGAAGGACTTGTCAGCAATGACAATGGAAAATGTAGAATCTTTGTAATAAACACCAGTAAAGAGGATGCCTTCATAAGTATAAATCCTAGAGAGATCCTACCTTTTGAATATGTGGACCCTGAATTTTATTCAGATACCATGACAGAGACTGATGAAGGGCGTATCACCACCCCTTATCAACGAGTGCAAAAACTCCTGGACATCATGGCATTGGACCATCTAAACCACGAGGAAAAGGCACATGTAGGAAGATTACTCACTGCATATCATGATGTATTTCTTCTACCGGGAGATCCTCTCCCAGTTACCCATTTAACTGAGCATAGGACACCAACGACCGACGATATTCCAATAAATACTAAACAATATAGGCATCCGCCTATTCATAAACAAGTGATAAAAGACAAAGTAGCCAAGAAACTCGAAGACGGGGTTATCGAACCATCTTGGTCACCCTCAAATAACCCAGTTGTGATAGTGCCTAAGAAACCTGACAAACACGGTAACCCGCGGTGGCGTATGGTCATTGATTTCCGTAATCTTAATAAGAAGACAATAGGGGATGCTTATCCATTGCCAAACATAACTGACATTTTGGACCAACTTGGAGGGTCAGTCTATTATTCAGTATTCGACTTGGCTCATGGGTACCAGCAACTACCTTTACACGAGGACGATCGTTGGAAAAGTGCATTCACCACTCCCAACGGACACTACCAGTACACCCGTCTTCCTGAGGGCCTCAAGGGGGCGCCAGCAACGTTTCAACGTATGGTCGATAAAATATTGCTAGGACTACAAAATACGGAGATGCTAGTATATTTAGACGACACTATCATTTACTTCAAGGACTTACACGAGCATGAAAGGAAAACTCGTAAGTTTTTCGAACGCCTCAGAGCAGCAAATCTTGCGCTTCAGCCGGAAAAAGTAGAATTCTTGAGAAAAGAAATGACCTTTTTAGGCCATATAATCAGTGAAAAAGGCGTTGAACCAGACCCCGGAAAAATCAAAGCAGTCCAGGAATTCCCGACGCCAAAAACACCTAAAAATATTCGACAATTCCTAGGCTTAGCTGGATACTATAGACGTTTCATAAAGGATTTCTCTAAAATCGCCAGACCTCTGTCGAACCTACTAAAAAAGGATGCAAAATTCGAGTGGGGGGAGGCCCAAGAACAGAGTTTTCAAGAGTTAAAAGGACACCTTGTTAAACAACCAATACTAATTTTTCCTGATTTTAACAGGACTTTTACTTTAACTACCGACGCGTCTGACTATGCTATCGGAGCGGTGTTGAGTCAGGAAAAGGATGGTTTCGACCATCCTGTAGCATATCTGTCCCGACTACTGAACCAGGCAGAAAGGAATTACTGTACCACAGACAAAGAATGTCTAGCAGCACTATATGCTATGCACCATTTCAGACCTTATCTACTAAGCAGGGAATTCATACTTCAAGCAGATCATGAACCCTTAAACTGGATGCACAATCGGAAAGACCCAGGGCAAAGACAGATGCGGTGGATGATGAAATTCACTGATTATACTTATAAATTCAGATACAAGCCAGGCAAATTAAACACCAATGCCGACGCCTTGTCAAGAAATCCAGTCGAAACACCGACCGAGCAGGAAATTAATGAACGATTGCCAAAGCTAAGAATTTTGACTTTAGACAGAAAAGGCAAGAAAACTTTGGAAGGACTACCGGCTGCTGAAACCGACGAATCTACACAAACTATCGGACCATCTGTTTCTAAACCAGAACCACCTGTGCCACCAAAAAGACGGGGAAGACCACCTGGTCCCCTTAATAGACGAAAATTACCTGAACTCGAGCACAGCGTAGTAGCTCAAAGAACTCGATCTAAGCAAGTAACGCCGCCAAAAGCAACGAGTGGTGTTCAGCAAGGACGAGTAACAAAACCAACAGCTACCCGAACTAAACCAGCGTATCGGGAAACACTTGCGAGTCAAGCTCGCAAGGCTGTGACCAATAAGGACATGCTGAGTAACTTGACAGCTACTGACATATCAAGTGATTGCAGTAGTAAACTTAGTGTAACTTCAACCAAAAGCAGAAAATTAACCAAGAAGAAAACTACGACCGTATCCGACACTGAAAGTGAGGCAAGTACTTCTTACACTGACGACCGACCTCCTATAAAAGATCCGCGTCAAACTTGCCTCCGGGATTTTTCTACCACCGAAGCTGAAGAACCATCCAGTTCACAGGAAAATGTCAAAAAGAATAAAACGACGGAAGTCAACAATCCTTGCATTATACAAATGGAAGCTGTACAGCCAAGTGATACAGGTGAAGGAACAGATATAGACTGTGAAGATAGTCAGTTGGAATTTGCAACTACTACGCCTACTAAAAATCAAACCGCGGGAAGTAAAACAAACGCCAGTGACTCCCGCATTAATATTTCTGACCTGCCTTTCTACGAAGAAATGACTCCGAAATCGATTTTGTCATCAACAGGGATAAATGATGTTAGTCGAGGTCAAGACAATCGACATGACCTAGCTGTGACCTTACCTGCAATCACCACCAAACTTACCGCGGTAGACAAACACCGTATTAGGCGAGACTGTACCCACAAATCCAGAAAATTGGAACAAAGTCTCCAGGACCACTGGTTTAACACAGGGGACTGGGTGTTTGTAGAAAAGAATGCAGATTCGCCTGTAAAACCATTGCCAAAATATTTTTCCGAAGATGAGGAACCAACACCTTCCCAACGGGAAATTTTAGATAAGATGGCAGCAAAATTAACGCTTACAGAAATAAGCAG